>OZ014519.1:509502844-510102844 GCA_963966055.1 Lathyrus aphaca | reverse complement strand
ATTTAATTTTCACAATTTTTCTAGAAGTTTTAGTTTTTTTTTAGAATATTAGTTTAGGCTTAGTTAGGCATAATTCCCATTAGATTAGGCCATTAAAAGAAAATATAGTTCAATACAAAAAAAAAAAAATAATAGTCTAGATTAATTTTAGTCATAGAATTTAATAGTAGACTTAGGTTTAGTTTAGTTTGATTTTTTAGAATGAGTATTAGGTTTAGCCTAGAATTAGAATTTAGGCTTGAAAATTCATTTTCCATGTAGAAGTAGAATAAATAAATAGTCTATATTTTTTTTAATTCATGCCTTTAAGGCATTTTTTAGAATTTATGTCTTATGTTTAGTTTCATTGTTTTACCTCATTTTGATCTTACAACTCTAATAGGATTTCCCATTTGTTCTTAGAATCAACTTAACTTCATTAAGAAGTAAGTTGAATTCTAGTAGTTTTAAGTTTCCATTAGGAATAGAAAACTTCACTAACCATTAGGACCACCTTGTAAATAAATAAACAATTAGGATCGAGTCTTAGTCCCTTAGATTTTTCCTTGTTGCAACTTGAGTCTTTCTTTCTCCCTTCAAAAGAAAAGCAATAAAATACTTAATAAAAACCGAACAATCTTGTACGACACGAGACTTTGTTGCGGAGTGTTTGTACGCGTCCTGTTTCGGGGCGAGGTGTAAATACTTCCCGCGATGGATAGGTCTTAGTACAAGACAGTTCACAAACAAATTCAAAACACTTCTCTTAAAAGACAAAACAAACACAATAAGCGACTATCCTGCGGGAACTTCTCTTCTCATCTCATTCAATCACAACGCGAACTCGCGACGACTTGTCACACATGCAAGACGGTAAACGCACTCGTACCAGACGAGCCTGCAACACCTGAGCATAGACATACGCAGTTCCAGCATAAAAAACACAAACAAATAGTTCCCGCCTAGGTTAGGCGAACTACGTCGACTCTGATCCTCATTATCCCGATGAGGTACGTAGGCAGCGGGGTAGGGCCCGTTCGAGCACATTCTTTATTTTCCCTACATTTCCCCTTTTATTCTCTTTTTCTTATTTCAGTTCATTTCTCATTTTCCATTCCCTTTATTCCAATAGCGGTTTTATTCAGCAGCATTCGTATTTTCTCACCCTTTGAAACAAGCAAGCAGGCGTGGATCCCGTCGGGTACGACGGACGATCTGGGTGCTAATACCTTCCCAGGTCGTAACCGACTCCCAAACTCAGATCTTTGGTTCGCAAGGCCTCGTCCTTTCCTTCTTCCTCAAGTTTGTGCAACATTACCTTTCCCATTCATTCGGGATAAAAATGTCTGGCTGGCGACTCTACCTTTTCCGCGCCACTTTTGCGTTTGTACTAGGATGAAAATCCCGGGAGCGACAGCTGGCGACTCTGCTGGGGACTAACCTGATTCTTCCGGTTTCCCTTGTAGAGTCAATCCTAGCGCCTGTTTGGTTTTGTCTCTTTGGGTGTTTATTTGTTTGTTGCTGAGTGCTTTAGTTTAGCTTTACTGTTTTTATTTACAGTTTTATTTACAGCTTTACTTTATCGCATTTATTTACCGCTTTCAGTATTTTATTTTCCATGCATCATATTATACTGGACTGTCTGGCTGTGCTGGTTTTCATTTTTTCTGTGGGTTGGGAGTTACTGTGAGATAAGCCAACTACCCGGCTTGAGTGCACCCTAGGACTTAGAGTGGTTCCACTTTGGCTTCATGGCATCTTGCTATGTTGGTAGTAGTGAGTTCCACACCTTGACTTGCGACCTTCTCGGGAATGTATTGATACTGGAATCTTTCTGGGTTGATGCGCTACCTTGATAGTTATGTGCAGTCAGGGGACCGATCATTGAGAACCTTTGTGGAAACATCCCTCTCCAGTGATGACAGTGGCAGACCACATTTGTTGGCAAACCCACTCGCATCCGAGGGCCCACTGGGAATTCGCATAGGATGGCCTGGTTCTCTCACAGGAATTCAGTTAAAGCAAAACTGTTCGTATGACGATAGTATTGTACCCTTCGGGATGAATGTACTATTGTTTCTCGACTCAGTGCTTGAAGCTGGAGACTTGTGAGGGATGCTTGTTCTTTCCGGACTCAACTGAGACCTCCCTGAGTAGTACATAATGCCAAACCGATTCCCTGATTTGGTCATGAGCCATTTCTCGGAAATGGTGAACGTATTATTGCTATTCGGCTTTGAGAGTCCGTGATGTTGACCCGAGTAGCATACCCGTGAGATTGGGAGGGGTTTACAGGTTTGCAGGAACCCTGGTACCTTCAGCATACCCACTTTGCCTTTGGTTCAGTTTTGTGATCTGGATTTCTGTTCTTAAGTTATGGACCCCGGATCAGATGGATGATTATTGTGATATCTGGATTTTGAAACCTGGCACCGACACCTGATTATATGATTGGCACATCACAGACACTTCACTGATCACATGCCTTGTCTTGCATAAGCATCATAGCATCATTAATCATTTTGTGTTCTTTTATTCCCAGGGTTCATTACTTCCTAGGTCCTGGTCGTATTTGCTACTTCAGCATGGAGATTCCGAGGAAGAGAAATGTTCATTATACTTTCCCGCAGCCAGAGACAGAGAGTGTTCAGGGTTTGATTAGCTTGATGGGTGACCGAGTCCTTGATGATTTCAGGAAAGAATATGGCAAGATACTGAATTATGTGAGCAAGCCCACAGTCGACCAGAAAGATAGCTTGCATTCTCTGTTGCAGTTTTATGATCCACAGCTGAGGGTTTTTGTTTTTCCTGATTATATTCTGGCACCTACATTAGAGGAGGTTTCTAGCATGTTGAATGTTCCTGTTAAGGAGGGTGTACCTTATTATGTTTCGGAGAGGATCCCTTCTCATGAGGATATCACTATTGCCTGTCATTTGAGTATGCCTAGACTCAAGGTGGGATTAGAGGCTGGCCAAAGTAAAGGAATCCCTTTGGACTTTCTTGTTGCAGAGGCACGTGTTATGGCATCGGAAAAGAAGTGGGAAGACTTCAAAGCACTGTTGGCTATGGTAGTATATGGAATCAGTTTGTTTCCCGGAGAGAAAGGACTAATTAACATGGAGGCCATCACCATCTTCGTCAAGAGAAATCCTGTTCCTACATTACTAGCTGACTTTTATTATGGAGTTCACCACAGAAATGAAAAGAGGAAGGGATTTGTAAATTGTTGTGCTCCCATATTCGCTGATTGGTTTGTAAGGCAACTCCCTAAATCAGGACCCTTTCAGGATTTGAAACAATCTTGGAAGTGGTCCAAAAGATTAATGGGCTTAACCTCAGCTGACATCGCTTGGGGGTGCAACAGAGATTTGGTGGGCAAAGAAATGTTGATTAGTTGTGGTAGTTTTCCAAATGTGCCTTTGATGGGAAGGAAATGTGGGATTAGCTACAATCCTATCTTGTCCGGGAAACAGTTCGGCTATCCTTTAAGAGACGTACCTTTGATCGACGATGCAGATGAGTCCTTATATTTTCCAGCAGAGGGAAACTCCAAAATGAGCATCTTGGCATCCCAAGCTTGGGAAATTAGGGTGATGAAAGGAAAGAAAGAATTTGGAAGAGTAGATCCTAATACCTATGATCCTTTTGCCAGCTGGTTGGAGGATCGTGTGAAAACTCATCTTCTACCATTTTCTAGAGAGACGCCTCTTTACCCTAAAGAGGTAGCACCAAGAACTACGGTGCCTTTAGAGGAATATCAGAAGTTAGAAGCTTTGGTTAAGCAACTGAGGGTTGAAAATCAAGAGGCTCTTAATTCTTGTCAAGCGCTGATGATCCAGAACCGTCAATTGAAAGATAGAGCTGTGCAAGCCGAAGAAATAGTCCGTCTCAAGCAGAAGGACTTTGAGGAGAGAGAGCTCTACTTCCGAAAGAAAGGTTTAGCTGAGACTCACAAGACGGCCCAGCGCCGAAGAGAGAAGAAAGATCTTAGCGAAGCCAATGAAGCTGTCACTTTATGGCAGGAGAAATGGGACGAAAATCTGAAGAAACAAAAGGAGTTAGACGCCAAGCACAAACAGGAAGTCAAAAGCCTTCAGGATTCTTTAGATGGGCAGAAAGAACTTCTCAGGAAAGCTTATTATCAAGAGGAGGATCGTATCCGGCGCGTAACAGAAAGCCAGCAGGCACTGAAGGAAGCTCAAAAGGAGATTGAAGATTTGAAGTTGAAAGCTGATGTGAAAAGGTCGAAGGCCGAGTCGAGTCAAAGCAAGGAGAATGAGGCAGCATTCCTACAGCAGATCGAGGAGTTACACGCTTCTTCTGATACGAGGGATCTCCTCATTCAGAAGCTCATCCAGGAACCCAGTCATCCAGATGTGGTTCAGCTGTTCCAGAGCGTCCAACGCCTTAGCTGGAGATTGAAAGATATAGAGTTCCCTAGGGTTTAATTTCATTTTGTTGTACTTGGATTACCCACAGGCTTGTTGTGGGATTCCTTATATGTGATGTACTTTTGTTGTTATTTTGATTGGTACCCTTCAGGAACGTTGTATTTCCAAACTCCAGTTTATATGATTGATTTGTTCCGGATTTCTTGTTCGTTATTTGCACCGACACGGGGTAATGAGCACCAGTTTTTCACAGCCGTCATTATGTCTGAATATTACTTGGGTCTTCTTCCCAATTCTTATCTTCTTAATGCCAGGACCGGACACAGTAAAATACTCGGGAATAAAAGGAACACATTGCATTGCATACACATCATTTGCATTTTGTCTTTGTCTTTGCAGGTTTTTCTTCGAGATGTTTAATTTATCTGTGTTCAACAGGCAAAGATTGCGAGGGCCGCCAAGACCCGATACCTTCGACAAAATATTCCTCATCGGTACGCGACCCGCAGTAATCAAAGAACAGCAATGGACGCCATGCAGACAGAACTCAACGATGTCCGTACCAAGATGGCAGAATTTATGACTCTGATGCAGGGGATGGCCCAGGGGCAGCAGGAGCTGAGAAATGCAATTCAAGGGTTAACTCCTCCTAACACTAATGCTCAGGCAACTACTTCCGGCGGACTAGGGGCTCCTCCCAATACTAACAACGGTACAGGTGGACCTCATGTTCCAGATCCAGCTATGGCTACGTATGTTCCTGTGCAGGACAGGCAGGAAGACCAATTCCAGTACTTCAACAATGATATGGGTTTTGGCGGTGATGGAAATCTCAATGACTTCTTGGTGCTTGCAGAGAAGGTCAAGGCCTTGGAATGCAAAGACACTTTGGGAATTGACGTGTCAGATATGGGTTTAGTACCTGGGGTGGTCATTCCACACAAGTTCAGACCACCAGCATTTGATAAATACAACGGCAGCTCTTGCCCAAAAACTCACCTACAAGCCTTCTACAGGAAGATTGCGGCCCACACGCGAGACGAGAAACTATGGATGTACTATTTCCAGGATAGCCTTTCTGGAGGGTCCCTGGAGTGGTACATGAAGTTGGAAAGGAGCTCTATTAGAAGCTGGAAGGATTTGGGAGAGGCCTTCCTCAGGCAATATCAATACAACATTGACATGGCACCTAGCCGTACTCAGCTTCAAAGCTTGACACAGAAGAGCTCGGAGAGCTTCAAAGACTATGCACAGAGGTGGCGTGAGGTGGCCGCCCGAGTGCAACCACCTTTATTGGAAAGAGAGATGGTCGATCTTTTCCTGAATACCCTCCCAGGGCATTTCATGGAAAGGTTGGCTGGTTGTTCCTCAAGTGGTTTTTCGGACATTATCCTGACTGGAGAAAGAATCGAAAGCTGGCTCAAACAGGGGAAAATTCAGAATGGAAGCGCTTCAGTGTCTGGTATCAAGAAACCCTTTGTGAAAAGGAGGGAAGGAGAAACAGGTGCAGTATACTCACAGAGAGGAATGATTCACCGAGGGTATTATCAGCAAGTGGCCCCCGTCACTATTTCAACTCCACCCGTTCAACAGCAGGTCCAGCCTCCACAGCCGCAACGCTCACAGGGGTATCAGCCGCGAGCCCCTCGTCCGTACTACCCTCAGAAGCCGAGGGATAGACATTTTGAAGCTCCACCGATGTCTTACTCACAACTTTTAAAGAACCTCCTACAGCTTCAAATGATTCAGCTCCGGACCTTGCAACCTCCGAAGCCAGGCCAAATTCCTGAAGGTTATGACTTAAATGCTAGATGCGAGTTTCATTCTGGAGCTCCTGGCCATAGTACTGAGAATTGTAAAGCATTGAAGCATGTTGTTCAGGACTTGTTGGATTCTAAAGCGATCAATTTTGCTCCCTCTCCTAATGTGCTGGAAAATCCCATGCCTCCTCACAGGGGCACGGTTGGTGCAATTGGTGAAGGGGAGAAATTGAATTTGGTGGATGATGTAGATGACTTGCAGACTTCATTGGTTGCTATCAAGGTTTGCTTGTTGAAGAAAGGCATTTTCCCCGGATGCGAGGATGATTGTTCAGAATGTACAGAGGCTACCAACGGTTGTAAACGATTGAAGGCCGGAATTCAAGGTATGATTGATGAAGGAGTGCTGCAATTCGACAAGATTGTGAAAGAAAGTGAAGTATCTACAGTGACTATCTTTTATGATCCATCCCAAGTTCCTTCGCGTGCCAGAGCGGCGCCAATAACTATTACCACTGCTGGACCCATAATGTACCAAAGTGACAGAGCAGTTCCTTGGAATTATGGTGGCGAAGTGTATTGCAACGGCCAGAGACAAGAGTTGGCCACGACTAGTATAACCCCAGCTCAAGTAGAGAATGTTGGAGTAGGGGGTTTTACTAGAAGCGGAAGACTATTTGCGCCGGAAGCACTGAGAAGCAATGTGATACCACCCAGGGAGACTGCCGAAGCCCAAGCTAGAGCCAGGGGAAAACAACCAGTAGTTGCCAATGATCCAACTCCATCAGCTGATCCAGATCTCACCTTTGACAAAGAAGCCGAAGAATTCTTGAGGATCATCAAGAAGAGTGACTATAAGATTGTAGATCATTTGCAGCAAACGCCGTCAAAGATCTCCATCTTATCATTACTCATGTGTTCGGACTCTCACAGGAAGGCCCTTTTAAATATTCTGAACAAGGCATACGTGCCTCAGGATATTTCCGTAAACCAGCTAGAAACGGTGGTGTCCAGCGTTAATGCCAGTCATGGACTGGGTTTCACGGACTTGGACTTAACTTCTGATGGGCGTGCTCACAATCGGGCATTGCATATCTCTCTGGAATGTAAGGGTGCGGTACTCTCCCATGTGCTGGTGGATACTGGATCATCTCTGAATGTCTTGCCTAAGAAGGCATTGATGAAGCTGGACTATGATGGAGTGGTTCTAAATCCCAGTGATTTAGTAGTTCGAGCTTTTGATGGATCAAGAAGATCGGTATTTGGAGAGGTGGAATTACCCATCAAGGTAGGTCCACAAGTCTTCAATACCACGTTTTACGTGATGGATATCCAGCCGGCATATAGTTGTTTACTTGGAAGACCCTGGATACACTCGGCAGGAGCGGTTTCTTCTACACTTCATCAGAAATTAAAGTTCGTCTGGGAAGGTCAAGTTGTGACGGTCAGCGGGGAAGAGGATATCTTCGACAGTCATCTAGCCTCATTCAAATATGTGGAGATGGATGGCGAAATAGTCGAAACTCCATGTCAAGCTTTTGAGACTTTGAAGTCCGAGCAAACATCCGCCGTAGCAACTTCTCCTGAGGTGCCGAAGAAGGGGGTGTCCATAGCCTCTTATAAACAAGCGCGTGAATTAGTAGAATCTGGAGTGCGAGAAGGCTGGGGCAGCCCAGTCGAATTGCCAGAGAAGAAGGACATGTTCGGGATTGGCTATCACCCTGGGGGATCTTCGTCTGAAACAAGTGCAAAAGGTTGTCAGAGCCCGGTCACTTTCACAAGTGCAGGAGTGATAGACTACGGAAATATCAGCGCAGTGCAGGATGAAGCTGTTGATAGTGACTGTGACTTGGATGAATGGATTAGGCCTGCCGTCCCAGGAGCTCAACTTAGCAACTGGACGTCAGAAAGGCTCATTTCAGTAACATCTTTTGAAGAGTAATGATTTTTTGTTTCTGTTTTCCTGTATTAAAGCACTATGTCTTGCCCGGGGCATAGTGGCTCTTTGTAAGGGTTCATTTGTTCATTAACACAATCATTAATAAAATTGACGTTTCACATTCATTTCATGTTGTTCTCTGTCTTTCGTTTTTTACTTTTGTTTTTCAAAAAGAAAGAAAAGTTTTTAAAATGGCAATGTTTCTCATTTTCTCAAGTTGTTGCTAAAGCCTTGCATGAATCATCATTCATGCAGGTGCTCGTCACCGGATCTTATCAATGACGACCCTGTTATGGCTAAGTATGACTTCGACAATCCAATTTATCAAGCCGATGAGGAAGGTGAAGAGGATTGTGATTTACCCGAAGAATTGGCCAGACTGCTCAAACAGGAAGAGAAGATGATTCAGCCGCACGAGGAAGATGTTGAAGTGATAAACCTGGGTACTGAAGAGGACAAGAAAGAAGTCAAGATCGGAGCTGCATTATAAGAATCTGTCAAGACTCGTTTGATGGCTATGCTTCGAGAATACGTTGACGTCTTCGCATGGTCCTACCAAGATATGCCTGGTTTAGACACTGACATTGTGGTACACAAGCTACCTCTCAGAGAAGGTTGTCCTCCGGTAAAACAGAAGTTGAGGCGCACGCGTCCAGACATGGCAATTAAAATAAAAGAAGAAGTGCAAAAACAGTTTGATGCTGGCTTCTTGGCCGTGACTAGTTATCCTCCATGGGTTGCTAACATTGTGCCGGTTCCTAAGAAAGATGGCAAAGTCAGAATGTGTGTGGATTACAGGGATTTGAATAGGGCCAGCCCCAAAGATGATTTCCCTCTACCTCACATAGATGTACTTGTCGATAATACTGCTCAGTTTTCCGTATTCTCCTTCATGGACGGATTCTCAGGCTATAATCAAATCAAGATGGCTCCCGAGGATATGGAAAAGACAACTTTCATCACTCCTTGGGGCACCTTTTGTTACAAGGTCATGCCGTTTGGTTTAAAGAATGCAGGAGCTACCTACCAACGGGCAATGGTGACGTTGTTTCACGACATGATCCATCATGAAATTGAGGTTTATGTTGATGACATGATAGCAAAGTCCCAGACGGAAGAGGAACACTTGGTCAACCTAGCAAAATTGTTTGACAGGCTTCGAAAGTTCAGACTGAGGTTAAATCCGAATAAATGCACCTTCGGGGTTCGTTCTGGCAAGTTGCTCGGCTTCATTGTTAGTGAACGAGGAATTGAGGTTGACCCGGCCAAAGTGAAAGCAATCCAGGAAATGCCTGAGCCGAAGACTGAAAAGCAAGTGCGTGGCTTCTTGGGGAGACTAAACTACATTGCACGGTTTATTTCTCACCTAACGGCCACGTGCGAGCCCATCTTCAAGCTTCTGAGGAAGAATCAGGCCATTAAATGGAATAAAGACTGTCAGCGGGCCTTCGACCGAATCAAAGAATATTTGTTGGAGCCACCAATTCTTATGCCTCCAGTGCCAGGAAGGCCTCTAATTATGTATCTTACTGTGCTCGAAGGATCGATGGGGTGTGTGCTGGGTCAGCAGGACGAGTCTGGTCGAAAAGAGCATGCCATTTATTACCTTAGCAAAAAGTTTACCGATTGTGAGACGCGATACTCACTACTCGAGAAAACTTGCTGCGCTTTGGCATGGGCTGCTCGCCGACTAAGACAGTACATGCTGACTCACACTACTCTCCTAATTTCCAAGATGGATCCTGTAAAATACATCTTTGAGAAGCCGACTTTGACAGGAAGAGTGGCCCGTTGGCAGATGATACTCACGGAGTATGACATACAATACACTTCACAAAAAGCTATCAAGGGGAGTGTGTTGTCAGAATACTTGGCCCAGCAGCCGATTGATGATTATCAACCCATGAGGTTTGAGTTTCCGGATGAGGACATCATGTTCCTCAAGTCGAAAGACCATGAAGAACCACTTCCGGAGGAGGGGCCCGACCCTGAATCCAGATGGAAGTTGATGTTTGACGGAGCTGTAAACATGAATGGGAGTGGAATAGGTGCTGTTATTATCTCACCAGAAGGAGTCCACACACCTCTCGCCGCTCGGTTGACCTTTGAGTGCACTAACAACGAGGCAGAGTATGAAGCTTGCATCATGGGGATCGAAGAGGCAATAGACTTGCGAGTCAAGAACCTCGAGATCTTTGGAGATTCAGCTCTGGTAGTAAATCAAGTCAACGGCAAATGGTTAGTTCATCAAGCTCGTTTGATTCCTTACCGAGATTACGTTAGGAGGCTGTTAACCTTCTTTACCAAAGTAAAGCTGAGCTATGTTCCTAGAGACGAAAACCAGTTCGCCGATGCTCTCGCAACTTTATCATCCATGATTAAAGTATGCCGAGAGAATTTCGTGCCTCGAATTTCGATCTCTCGTCTTGAAAGACCGGCTTATGTCTTCGCAGTTGGTGATGGTGAAGATGACGAGCCTTGGTACCACGACATCAAACAATTCCTGAAGGCTCAAGAATACCCGGCTGGGGCATCCAGTAAAGATAAGAAAACTCTTAGAAGACTGGCGGGAGGTTTCTTCTTGAATCAGGATGGTGTGTTGTACAAACGGAACTTTGACATGGTGCTGCTCAGATGTGTCGACAGACACGAGGCAGACTTGTTAATGCAGGAGGTTCACGAAGGCTCCTTTGGTACCCATGCTGGAGGACATGCCATGGCCAAGAAATTATTGAGATCGGGATACTATTGGATTACCATGGAATCCGATTGTTGCAAATACTCCCGTAAATGTCATAAGTGTCAAATTTATGCCGACAAGGTCCATGTGCCTCCGAATCCGTTGAGTGTCATGTCTTCACCGTGGCCATTCGCTATGTGGGGCATCGATATGATTGGAAAGATTGAACCAACAGCTTCTAATGGGCATCGCTTCATCCTAGTTGCTATTGATTATTTCACGAAGTGGGTCGAAGCTGCTTCCTATGCCAATGTCACTAAACAAGTGGTCGCTCGATTTATTAAGCGGGACATCATCTGCCGGTATGGAGTCCCTGAAAGGATCGTTACTGATAATGGTTCTAATCTCAACAACAAGATGATGGCTGACTTGTGTCGAGACTTCAAAATAGAACACCACAACTCTTCTTCATATCGTCCGAAGATGAATGGCGCCGTCGAGGCGGCTAATAAAAACATCAAAAAGATTGTGCAGAAGATGGTTGTAACGTACAAAGATTGGCACGAGATGTTACCATTCGCCTTGCATGGGTATAGAACCTCAGTACGCACTTCAACTGGGGCAACTCCATTCTCATTGGTGTATGGTATGGAGGCAGTTCTACCGGTCGAAGTGGAAATCCCTTCGTTGAGGTTAATGATGGACATCAAACTAGATGAAGCCGAGTGGCTCCGATCCAGATATAATCAATTGAGCCTCATTGAAGAGAAGCGTCTAGCAGCTGTATGCCATGGACAGTTGTATCAGCGACGAATGAAGCAAGCTTTTGACAAGAAGGTGCGACCACAGAGGTACATGCCAGGAGATTTAGTGCTGAAAAGGATTCTTCCTCCTCTCAACGATCACAGGGGCAAGTGGACACCCAACTATGAAGGACCGTTCGTGGTTAAAAAGGTTTTCTCAGGCGGAGCCTTAATGCTGACAACCATGGACGGAGAAGACTTTCCATCCCCTGTCAACGCAGACGCAGTAAGAAAATACTTCGTGTAAAAAGAACCCGCTGGATAAAAACAGAATAAAGATCCAGGCAAAAATGGGCATCCCGGCGAGCCAAAAACAGAATAAAAGGCTCGGGCAAAAGTTAGGGAAATCTTGAAAAAATGTACACCCGCTGAGTTGAAAAGCCACATCGGACAACTCAGGCAAAAAAGGGTATCCCGATGGATTGAAAACCTGAAAGGGCGATCCACGCAAAAGAGGGATTAACACGAACGACTGCGATCTGCGAGATCCTTAATCTACCTACAGTTGAGGCTATCTTAAGGGTTGAAGATCAGTTCATTTACTTTTTCTCAAGAGGCAGAGCGAGCGGAGCGTCTTGAAGACATACGAGTCATAACCGGGTTGAAACTTGATGAGATTCACTTCTCACATTGCCAATAGGGTAGTTTTGTTTTTCTTTTAGTTGTTCCCTCATTCCAGGGAACTGCTTCCTTTGTATTGCCTATTCATGGCCACCTTTCCAAATCAATAAAGTTCAACTTCAGTCAATTGACCATTTTGTTTTTTTGTTTTTTTTACTTTTTCATCTAGCATTGATTGATTGTGAAAACGTCTAGCAAATAGTAACTTGCATTGTGTTATGAACATTTGAATGTTTTTCTAACTCGTGCAGGAGAATAGAAACATTTAATACAACTCAGAAAGGGTGCTGAGATACCTAGACAATGATTCATGCTATGAGCCTGGGGCAAGCAGGTCCCAAACTAATTCTTTATGTTGCAGGTACTATCGATTGTGTTCATGCAGGTACAAGTACTGGTGTTGCTGACAGAGCTAAAGATCATTATCCAGGATGGGCTTTCCATTTTGTTTGAGCAAAAACAAGCATCTCCCAGGGTGTTTCCAATCATCCCCAGCCATGTGCAAGTTGAAATTTCACCCTGCCAGATAGCAGAGAGTGGGTGCAATCCCCAGGCAGAAGTCTCCTTTCAGACAGGGGCAATTCTCGACAGTATAAGGAGTGTCTTGCCTCCCCGGCAATTGCTTCCTCAGCAGTGTCATGCCTTTGGTTCCCAGGAAGTCCTCACTTCCCCATCAGAGTTCAAGAATGGTCCATTTCCAGCAGGGTCTTGGCGCTCCCATCTCAAAGTCCAATTTATTTTTGGCAGTGGCGGCTATTCTGAGCCAGTGAATTATTAACAGCTTTCCCCGCAGAGTTGTTTCCTCTCCACCAGGATGAACTAGATCAATGCAGTGATCATCGTTTCTTCCCAGCCAAGTTATCTGGAAATACCTGCAGTCTCCTTATCAGGAGATCTTCTTTGCATTGTCATTCGCATAATCATCATTGCGTCTGCATCCTCCAAAGCGTATCATTTCCATCATCATGGAGCATTACGCCATAAATTCAAACATATGCATGCCAGCATGGGCCAGTTTTGAGGTATATTATGTACGACTTATAATATCTTTTCAACCTGAAGTACTCCGCACAGAGGATACCAATATCATTTTTCAGACATCCTTGTCTTTTCAAGTCAATGTTTGTCACTTATTCCGCGTCTTGTTTGGTACAACAATCGTATTGCAGGTTCCCGTTTTGTACAACGTTCCTGTCTGCTTGGGCTTTCATTTATGTACAATGATCCCGTTCCATCTTGTCCTATTTTCTTTGTTTCTGGTTACCGCCTGCGGCCGGTATACCTTTGCGTCTCCATTCGAGGATGGTTCCGTGTTAGATCCGAGGATCTTTTGATTTGTCATTCGAGGATGGCATTTCTTTTCTTCAAGTCCTTCCGAGGTTGGTCTTGTTGTTGTGGCTATTATTCGAGGATAGTAGTTCACTTTTTGAGCTTATTGATCGAGGTCAGTTTGTCTCTTTTGCAAAGTCTGTCTGAGGTTAGCTTTGTGTTTGGTTATCAGTCGAGGCTGGTAGACCTTTGCGTCTCCATTCGAGGATGGTTTCGTGTTAGATCTGAGGATCTTTTGATTTGTCATTCGAGGATGGCATTTCTTTTCTTCAAGTCCTTCCGAGGTTGGTCTTGTTGTTGTGGCTATTATTCGAGGATAGTAGTTCACTTTTTGAGCTTATTGATCGAGGTCAGTTTGTCTCTTTTGCAAAGTCTGTCTGAGGTTAGCTTTGTGTTTGGTTATCAGTCGAGGCTGGTAGACCTTTGCGTCTCCATTCGAGGATGGTTTCGTGTTAGATCCGAGGATCTTTTGATTTGTCATTCGAGGATGACATTTCTTTTCTTCAAGTACTTCTGCGGTTGGTCTTGTCGTTGTGGCTATTATTCGAGGATAGTATTTCACTTTTTGAGCTTATTGATCGAGGTCAGTTTGTCTCTTTTGCAAAGTCTGTCCGAGGTCAGTCTTTGTTGTCGATGGTTATCGCCTACGGCCGGTATACCATTGTGTTTCTATTCAAGGAGGGTTTTAGTACTGGATCCGAGGGTCCCGTGTGAGTGGTCATTTGAGGATGACATTCTTCCCAGCATATTTCCACCTGGTGCTATTTTCGCTACCTGTTCAGAGGTCAAGATCAAAAAATACATAAGTGAATAAAAAGGCAGATGGCATTTATGTCGCCCTCAGTGTGCAAATTTCCAGGTTTATTCGAGTATTCAATCACTCCACGCCTCGAACGCATAAAAGTCGTTGCAATTATTCGTTCAGGCTTGTAGATGATTGAATAGGGGCAGCTGTAATACCTCAAAATTTGCCCTCCTATTTATTCCCTCCATTGGTTCATCATTTTGCACTCATCAGCATTTCTCATTAGTTCATAACATTCGTAATCATACATTTCATTAACTCCTCAGGCATGGGGTCGGTGCTCTGAAGATTTAGTGGGTTTGTGGTTTCTGCTTCAATGGAGTTTTGTTTCGTGGATTATGAAAATTAGGGTGTCGCATCCAAATAATGGTTGTTTGATGAATTCAAAATCGTGGTTACGTGGCTATTGATAATTCTGCCACTCAAGCCCTTGCTATTTGGTTAAGTTTGATTCCCCTGATTGGCTGATCTTCAAGGAAGTCACTTACTTTGATTATTCCTTAGTTCATCAAGATATTTATCAAGATTGATTAGGAATTGGCTTGATGACATCTCACAGACCGAATTTCAAGTGTGGAGTTTCTAAGTGATTAAGGGAGAGAGCATGTTTTAAAGTATTATTTTTGAAAGTTATCATGGAATCAAAGAAGGTGATTTGAATTAAGGGTGGAAAATGCATGACTACAACTTGTTTTGAAGGCATCATTGAGGTTCATATGCAAGGCATTCTAAGGTTCTAAATATCCATTTTTAGTACTAGTCGGATTTATTCTCCATATCTATTCAGTTTAACCCATTAAACCATGATTCAATCCAAGGCCCATGCTTGGATGCCCTTTTCAAACCAATTAACCAATTTTCTTTGTCTAAAGAAATAAGAGAGGCTTTTTGCTAATCCAAGTCCTGAACCACATTCGTCGTATAAGATTATTTTGGTCGCCTATATGTTATTGCTTTTATTGGGTGAGGTTTGCATTGCTAGAAGGGGCTGATAAATCATGTAGTTTTTTGGGGTAATATTTTGGTGTATTACTCAAGCATCTAAGGGCTTCGAAGGCAGTATCTATCATTTCTCATTATTAGTCTTTAAAGGTTTTATATCAAAGATAAAGCAACATAATGAGGTTCAAGTAATATAAAAAGGGCTCGGCAGGATTTTCGCGACAAAATTGGTAAAAAAAGGGGAGATTGAGGATTCAATTACGACAGCTTTCAAAACCTTAACATAAGAACTAATTTGCATATTACAGAATTCTGCTGAAATTCATGAAAAAAAACAAGAGAAAACCTTATGAATCAATTATACAACAATTGCTATAACAGAATTTCAACACCAAGCAAAGAAAAAAAGCAAACTTCAAACAGAGTAATCCCAATTTCAATTCACTTTCTTTCTCATTTTTCTACCATTAACAATTAAACCCAACTTCACAAACTTCATCAGCTAATCTTCAATTTTATCAACACAAATGCTGCATCAATCTTCGTCAATGTGCGAGCTGCAACGCTCATTAATCAACCAGCTTTAACACCCTCAATAACTTCACATCATCAATGATCAGACCTGCAATTCAGTATTCACCAACAACGAGAACTCAGTAGTTTGTTCCATAACAATTAAATAAAAATGCTTTGCAGGAGAATTCAGAAGGAAAGGAGCGATACCTGCGAGTTTATCCCCGCTGCAAGAAAACACTGAACCATCACCATTCTGAACTTCCAATCTTCAACATTCACAACATCATAAGCTGAGAGACATCAGTTTGGCACGCCGTCTTCACAACAAAGTGATGGAAATCATAAACAGGATTCGAAAAAAAAAAAAAAAGAGGGAGAGTAGTCGAATTACAAAGGTGCAGGATTCAAAATCTTTATAATTATCAAAGCTTGAAAAAAGGAAAAGCTATAATATTCGTTGAAAATGTTGATGACTTTAAAACAGCTTGAACCTGTGACAATGAAAGAATTTTATTTCAAGGCAGGCCATACAACCACTACTGGTGCTTCTAATCTCAAGTATAGAGGTCCAACAGAAATTATAACAATCATAGTCCAGCTAATTCATAACCAAAAGCCTAACAGAATCCTAACTGAAAAGAATAACAAACCTATAACTGATTGCTTCTGGAAGTTTCTCTTGAATTCTTCACAAGAGTTTGGATTCCCATTTCTATAAAAGAGTGAACAAAGTTTCTTCTACGGCTTCTTCCTTTTTTGGCCTACCTCACAAATTCTTCAATCATCTACTTCTTCATCATGAACTCAGAAACAAATCCGCAGGTTAAGCTCAATGCTGCGGCGTCTTCACATGTCCTCCATTGAATCAGGGATCTCCTTTCAAGAACATCTTCAATTGTCTTTGCAAAATCAACATCAATTCAGTTTCAGTCTGTATCAAAGTTCTTATCATATACAACAAGTCAGGAAGAGGAATACAGAAAAAGGATAACAATAATCGAGAAGAAGATCGAGCAAGAATTCGCATCTGAGATTTAGCCCCACGGCGCACCCGGCTTTGATTCTTTCTCCGTCTTCGTCACGATACGTCCTCTCCCTCACGAAATACGAGTTCTGTAAATCGTCATCTTCTTCGAATTCTGTTTACAGGTACGAATTGAGTGTGTTATGAACATAGCCTTGATGTTAGTGGTCTCTGGTGATGATTATTGTGCCGTATTTTCGCTTTAGCAAGTTTGGGGCTTTAGATTAAGAAGAAGAAGAAGCTAGGTTAGAAAGGGGGTGTAAGGGTTTTGAATTCAGATTGAGGGATAGGATTATTGTTCGTGTGAGTGTCAATGGTTGGAGGTGTGAGGCGATTCGACGGCGGCTGGGAAAAGGATGCGGCCGTGAGCGGCGGAGAGGGTAGAAGGATGACGGCGGCAAGTGAGGAAGAAGAAGGGGGAACTAGGGTTTGCCTTGTGGTTTTGTTCTTCAGCTTATTTAATATGTATCATATAAAGATTTTAATTTATTGTTATAATTTAAAAGTTCATGAAGTTTGGAAATGATAAAGATTCAATTCAATTTTTAGATTAATACTTTACAGTGTTGTTAAGATAAATATATAAGACTAAGATTTAATTTATTTTTCAATTCTGATTTTAATTGAATATTATCATAAGCTTAGAATTTAATCCTTTTTTCATAAGCTTAGAATTTAATCTTTTTTTTTTTCATAAGATTAGAATTTAATTTTTATAAGTTTAGAGGTAATCCATTTCATTTTTTAAGATTAGAGTTCAATTCATTTTTAATAAGGTTAGAATTTAATTCATTTTTATTAGATTAAAGATTTTAGTCATTTGTAGATTAAGAGTTTAATTCTTGTTTTTTAATTAAGACTCTAGAAAATATAATCATAAGTTAGATTATTTCTTTTCCTTAAGTTAAAATATTTAGCTTAATTGATTTATTTATAGGATTAGTTATTTCATTAGTCTAAATCAAGATTTTTGAAAATATTAAATTCATATAAGATTTAGTTAAGTCTTTTTAAATGAAACTATAGTGTAATTTAAAATTTTTTAGAAAATGTTAATAGGATTAGGTAATTCTTTTGCTTAATTTAAGTCTTTTTAAGAAGTATTATAATAAGTTTAGTTCAAACTTTTTTTTCTTTAATTAAGAATTTTACAAAAGAAATATTATAAGGTTAGTTTAATTTTATTTTTTTAATTAGGTTTTAGAAAGTATTAGTTAAAATTAGATTTTTAGGAAAATATTAGTTTAGGTATAGTTTAATTCATTTTCTTAATTCAAATTTTAGGAAAAATGTTATAATAAGACTATGGCTTAATTCAAATTTTAGGAAAGTGTTATAATAAACTTTAGTATATTTCATTTTTTTTTTAAATTAAGATTGTTAGGAAATTTTATCATAAGATTAGTTAATTCATTTTGTTAAATTAAAATTGTTAGAAAACATTATAATAGGTTTAGTTTAATTCATTTTTCTTTAAATTAAGGTTTTAGAAAATATTCACAAGATTATTAGAATTTTTACTCTTTTTTTAAATTAAGATTGTTAGGAAATTTTATCATAAGATTAGTTAATTCATTTTGTTAAATTAAAATTGTTAGAAAATATTAAGTGTAGTTTAATTCTTTTTCTTTAATTAAGATTTTGGAAAAAAATATTATAATAGGATTAGTTTACTTCATTTTTGCTTAAATCAAGACTATTAGAACTTAAATTAAGATTATTATTTAGAAGCATTTATCATAAGACTATTATTTAGAAGCATTTATCATAAGACTATTATTTAGAAGCATTTATCATAAGATTATTATTTAGAAGCATTTATCATAAGATTATTATTTAGAAGCATTTATCATAAGAGTATTATTTAGTTTATAATCATAAGTTTAGAATTTAATTCATTTTCTAAGATTAAAAATTTATAAAAAAAATATTATTATTAGATTAAGGTTTAATTCACAAGATCATTAAAAATAATTCAATAAAAATAATCTTAAGCTAAGATTTAGAAAAAATATTATCTTGAGATTAGTATTTTTCATTTGTGTTAAGTTAAGTAAAATTTGTTTAATTCCTAGAATATGTGAAAAATATGTTTAAATTAAAAAAATATTGTTATCAACACCCCTGTTTCCAGGCCCATTAGAAAAACAAAACAAATAAATTCTTTCTCCACCTCCCCTCTCAAGGCTGCGAATTGGGCCTATTTCTTTTCCTATTAGTACCCCATTTCTGAGCCCAGTTTATGAAAAGAACTAGAAAAATAACTGAGCACACCCTCCTGCATTATTTCTTTAGAATTTATTTTGTAGTCAATTATAGTTTAGAAATAATTTCATAAAAAATAATAAAAATAATTAGAAAATTCCCAAAAAAAATTAAGTAGCCTAATAAGTCATTTTAGAAATTTGTGACATTTTTATTTTCTGGAATTTGTTTATTTTTGAATTAATTCTGAATTTTTCTATTAATTAGTTCTATCGAATTTCTATTATTTATGTTGGATTTTGTTTATTTTATTTAAGTAGTTTCCAGCAACTTTTTTGAGCCATTCTTTTTTCTGTAATTAAAAGACTCATAATAGTTCTTAGGATATTTTTTATGGAATTTTTAGGAACTTTTATCTTATGTTTTAGTGATATAATCCTTAGGAAATAGTAATTAATTCTTAGCTGGAAATAATTATTTGTTAGGCATAGAAAAAATAGGAATTTTTAGGATCCCTCTTAGTATAATATTAGAGATAATGTTAGGACCTTGCAATTTAATTTTCACAATTTTTCTAGAAGTTTTAGTTTTTTTTTAGAATATTAGTTTAGGCTTAGTTAGGCATAATTCTCATTAGATTAGGCCATTAAAAGAAAATATAGTTCAATACAAAAAAAAAAAAATAATAGTCTAGATTAATTTTAGTCATAGAATTTAATAGTAGACTTAGGTTTAGTTTAGTTTGATTTTTTAGAATGAGTATTAGGTTTAGCCTAGAATTAGAATTTAGGCTTGAAAATTCATTTTCCATGTAGAAGTAGAATAAATAAATAGTCTATATTTTTTTTAATTCATGCCTTTAAGGCATTTTTTAGAATTTATGTCTTATGTTTAGTTTCATTGTTTTACCTCATTTTGATCTTACAACTCTAATAGGATTTCCCATTTGTTCTTAGAATCAACTTAACTTCATTAAGAAGTAAGTTGAATTCTAGTAGTTTTAAGTTTCCATTAGGAATAGAAAACTTCACTAACCATTAGGACCACCTTGTAAATAAATAAACAATTAGGATCGAGTCTTAGTCCCTTAGATTTTTCCTTGTTGCAACTTGAGTCTTTCTTTCTCCCTTCAAAAGAAAAGCAATAAAATACTTAATAAAAACCGAACAATCTTGTACGACACGAGACTTTGTTGCGGAGTGTTTGTACGCGTCCTGTTTCGGGGCGAGGTGTAAATACTTCCCGCGATGGATAGGTCTTAGTACAAGACAGTTCACAAACAAATTCAAAACACTTCTCTTAAAAGACAAAACAAACACAATAAACGACTATCCTGCGGGAACTTCTCTTCTCATCTCATTCAATCACAACGCGAACTCGCGACGACTTGTCACACATGCAAGACGGTAAACGCACTCGTACCAGACGAGCCTGCAACACCTGAGCATAGACATACGCAGTTCCAGCATAAAAAACACAAACAAATAGTTCCCGCCTAGGTTAGGCGAACTACGTCGACTCTGATCCTCATTATCCCGATGAGGTACGTAGGCAGCGGGGTAGGGCCCGTTCGAGCACATTCTTTATTTTCCCTACATTTCCCCTTTTATTCTCTTTTTCTTATTTCAGTTCATTTCTCATTTTCCATTCCCTTTATTCCAGTAGCGGTTTTATTCAGCAGCATTTGTATTTTCTCACCCTTTGAAACAAGCAAGCAGGCGTGGATCCCGTCGGGTACGACGGACGATCTGGGTGCTAATACCTTCCCAGGTCGTAACCGACTCCCAAACTCAGATCTTTGGTTCGCAAGGCCTCTTCCTTTCCTTCTTCCTCAGGTTTGTGCAACATTACCTTTCCCATTCATTCGGGATAAAAATGTCTGGCTGGCGACTCTACCTTTTCCGCGCCACTTTTGCGTTTGTACTAGGATGAAAATCCCGGGAGCGACAGTTATGTCTTAATAAAAAAACAATTAACCTAATCTGAAGCAATCCTCATCGTTCACTCAAAATCCAAGGGCTGAGACTGATTATGGGTTTATGATAAACCCTAATTACATGCTCACCGACCGGAGAAGCACTGGTTGTCTTCTCCGGCGAGCCAAACACATCAGATCCTTATTACGCAACTAAAACTCACGATCCAGCTACCAAAATGACCATCAAGTCACAAGGAAAACAAATTCACTTCCAAAAATCATTTATCATGCATAACAAAGGAGAATCGAAGCAATCAAACTAGATCTGAAAAATTTCAGATCAACACCACAGCCATAATACACGTTAAAACTCACATTCAAATATATCAACATCATCAGAGGAACTCAACAAGCACAATGCACACAAGAAAATCAAGTTTCAAATCCATGAATTGAGAACCATACTTGAGTTTGAAGAACTTGAAATATGTCAAGAACTCCCTCCAGAAGCTGCAGATCAACTTGATTTTACTTCCTCTTGCAAAATAAATGCAAGATAACGCTTGAAATAGCCTGAATCGTGAAATTCGAAGAGATGATCTATGAACTTGACTGGCTGGAAACCTCACTTTAAGCTCCAAACAATGGTAAATTCTTACTCCTCTCACTTCATTGATCCAGAAAATGCAAAGAATTATCTACAAATCTCTATGGAAAGAGAGAGTCGAAGAGGAAAAAGGAATAAGTAAAAATGGGAAAACTGAGCAAATAAAGGTCTCCCCCCCCCCCAATTCTGAGTGGGAATCTCCTTATATATGGTGTAAATGAAGCTCACTAGGGTTTTGAATGCTGAGGGCTTGTGATGTAAATGATTTGGATCAAATTAAAATTTTGCAATATTATACGTAAGTGAGTTTTTGCACATGTAATCTCAACAAGAAAAGCATGACTATCCTCCATTTGATCCCCTAAAGACCCTTGGATGCATCCTAGGGCTAAGAGAGCTTTGGTTTGTAAGTTTCAAAAGCTTTTGCAAACTTGAATGATGGAATGTACGTGAGATGTATGCCACGGATTTCTTAATTTCAAGGACCAAATTTATGCTAAATGGGATGTAATTGAAGGTAGTAATGAGAATTAGGTGATTAGAGATCATATGAAGGCTTTAAGACCCATTTTTCAATTGGTATCCAACTTGAAAACATGGTGAAACATAAAATGAGCTCAAACTTCAAGTTGCCGTAACTTTTGACTCAAGAAGGCTATTCCAAAGTTCTTGTACTTTTTGAAAATGAGAGAAAGAGATCTTCAACTTTGGTGTTTGAAAAAAATTCATTTGGAGCTTTTTTTGGTTATGAAAAATGTAGTTAAAGTTAGGTGAATACTTGCCCAAAATAGAAAGTTAGTTACAAGTCACTTTCTAAAAATGGCAACTTTCTACCAACCTTAGATTTTTGCATTTTGATGACATCCATCCTATCCATTGACCAAATAAAGGTCCCAAAACTTGATATCCATGAAGAAAACCCTTCAAACCCTAGGTTGAACTCCTTTTTGTGGAGTTTGACCTCTTTCTTGCTCAATAAGTAACTGAACTAAATGAAAGCTTCCACCATGAATCTTTGAGCCAAACCTCATACTTAGACTTTATATGTCATATGAGAGCCTTTGAACACAAAAATTGGTCAAAGCTATGAGAATTTCCTGATCTGGAGCAAAGCCCTAATTATGGTTTGTTTGTGTAGGAAAATGTTGCACTGATAAACTCCTGATGAAATCTTCCCTCTTCTAGGGCTTTGGTGATGACTTTGAGCCTGAATAGGATGTGAGGATCCCTTGTGAGCTTCTTGCAATATCACTGGCTCTTAGCTTGACTTGTAAGATCATGAATTTCCAGATGATTGATCATATGCCTTATGCTTGTGATCATGGATGCTTATGCTTCATTTTTCTATACCAAATGCTAGAGTATGCCAACTACATGTTATGCCTATGATATGAAAAAGAGAGGGCAAATTTTGGGGTGTTACACCTACAGTTGGCAACTCAAATGACTCGAATAAGGGACTTTTTAGGGGCACCAATTGCCCCACGACGTTGAACCCCACCTCCTCCTCTTGAGACACCAGTCCGACAGGAAGAGGAGTATGAAGAGATTCTAGAACAGCCTTACAAAGAGGTTGAACAAATACCCAGGGTGGCCCAGAGGCCTCCCGTCTTGATTTTACGTCGACATCAAGACCAAGGAGATGTGTTAGCATAGGTTCGTCAGGATTCCATGGCCAGAGAGCTGAACCTTGAAACTATAGTAGAGGGGATTATGGACCAAAATGGAGCCAACCCAGGCCTTCGATGGCTAACCTACACGTCCCCATTACCCAACTACGTGTTACAAACTGAACTTCCCAGGGGGTGGAAAGTCCCAAAGTTCACCAAATTCGCTGGTGAGACCCAAGAGTCCACAATCGAACATGTGGCACATTACCATATTGAGGTTGGGGATATAGAAAATAATGAGGATTTAAAATGAAATATTTCCCTAGTTCCCTCACCAAAAATGAGTTTACATGGTTTACAACGCTTCCTACTCAGTCCATTCACACATGGACTCAACTCGAAAGATTGTTCCACGAACAGTTTTATATGGGACAATTCAAGATTAGCCTAAAGGAATTGACTAGTGTGAAAGGAAAGACGAGTGAGTCAATCGAACAGTATCTAAACAGGTTAAAACATTTGAAAGCTAGATGCTTTACCCAAGTCCCTGAACACGAGTTTGTTGAAATAACCGCGGGAGGATTCGGCTATTCGATTAGAAAGAAGTTAGATACCCAATACCTTAGGGATATGGCCCAATTGGCAGATAGAGTTCGACAGGTCGAAAGCCTAAACGCTGAAAAGTCTAAGGGTTGTCGATTCCATAAGAAGTTTCATATTTAGCAACTGACAAGTTATCGTCTGACAACGGGGAACTCATCAACGAAAATGAGGTTCATGTGACTGAACTTAAGCCAGGACCTCCCTACAAGTGTAAAGTATTGAAACCATCTAAAAAAAAGATCATGTCGAAACGGGGAAATCCGACAAATATGTCACTAAGACATATACCTTTGATATATCTAAATGCGATGAAATTTTCGATTTGTTAGTAAAAGATTGTCAAATTGTTGTTCCACCTGGTTTAAAAGACCCCCTTTTAGATCAAAAGAAAAAGAGGGGATTTTGCAAATTTCATAATTATCTTGGTCATAAAAAGACTCAATGTGTTCTTTTCAGGGATTTGGCGTAAAAAGCTTTGAAGTATGGTAGGCTTCAATTTGGAGAAATGCCAAAGATGCAGGTCGACACCAACCCTCTGAAAGTCGAAAAAAACACTTTATTTTGAGCTGAATGATTGTATGATGATGGAAGTTACTGAGGATTTCCCCAACAAACCCCATGTTGAAAACATGGAGTGTATAATGGTCGACACTACTGAAGGTAACGACAAGAACACTGAGGAAAAACTGGAGTCAGTCTACCCTAGGGCTGGCGAGAGTTTGAATGAATTCCAAGAGAAATGCCAAGTGGGCGGATCGAGGGATATACAATTCCCAAGGTGCAATGTTGTGTTCGACAATAAGGAAGCTTAAAAATATGAAGCTGGCAAAAGGGAAACTTTAGCCGCTGAGGGGTCCCGTATCCTAAGGTTTGTGTTTGACCAGGGTGGTAACCCTTATCGAAATGAAGAATTCCAAAGACAGGCCAAGTCATCCAGGCTTATAACTTTTGTGCCACCATCTGACACCCCACGTGAGAAGTGGATCGAACCAGTCAATCAAAAGGGCAACAAAAGGTCGAAATGAAGGGTGTTGAACTTAGAGAAAGAGACTGGGAAGAAAATCGAACATAGGGGTTATGTGGTTTCTCTTAATTACAAAGGGAAGAACCCAATGACCAGGACCTAGTGAAGGCGCTAGCAAAGAAATAAGAAGGCTGGAAAGGTGACCTCAACATCTCGACCAAGGTAGGGAGAATTCCTTAGACCAAAGGAGCGACAACCAAAAGCAAGATGGGTCGAAAAAGGAAAGATTGTAGCGAACCAGACACTGATTGTTGGAGCCTCTGAGGTGAAAGAGGTCATATCCAAACAAAGTGCAGAATGCACTCCTGCTGACGAATATGAGCTTACATATTCACCTCAGTCTGACAAAGAATATACCCCGTCACTAGAAGATGACTTCGACGAAGACATGTATGATGATATCAATGACAATACCTATGGGGAAGACTTCATCGTCAACTGTGGCATCGTATCTGTATTGTCAGCCGAATATGACATTGTCTCCGAAGTGTCAGAAGCGGAGGAAGACTTTGTGGCGAATGAGATTTCAGAAGATAAACACTTATGTTACTATGTCATGAACGACGGGGTAGTCGAAGAAAAGAGAACAGTGTTTGAGAAACCTAGTGATGACATGATGTCCCATCTGAAGCCTTTTTTCATAAAGGCAAAGGTCGACGAAATGGCAATCAATAAAGTGTTTGTAGATGGTGGGGCGGCTGTGAACTTAATGCCCTACATTCTATTCAGGAAAATCAGAAAGACCGATGAAGATCTTCGATAACACAACATGGTTTTTTCCAACTACGAAGGCAAGACCAACAACATTTTAGGAGTGAACCAAGTTGACCTGGCTGTGGGAACGATCACAAGGTCGACATTATTTATGGTGATTAACTCCAAAGCCAACTTTAACCTATTATTAGGTAGAGAATGGATTCATGGTATAGGGGCAGTGCCTTCAACCATACACCAAAGACTTAGTATCTAGAGAAAAGATGGTATTGTCGAGAACCTCGAAGCCGACCAAAGCTATTATAAGGTCGACGACACCAAATGATCGAAGAGGTCATTCGATCAACACTTAGCAAATGTGGCCCCTTGTGATGATGGATCAGGTTCTTACACCTCCGTCGAAACTGGCTGCATGTTGAACTTGAATCCAGACCATGGTTTTGTCCGGGATGATGCTGACATACCAGAGGAGCCAAGTGAACTGCCACCTGTTGGGTGGTCTGAGGTCAACGAAAATGACCTCTGAGTCAGAAAGTATGACTCGAATTTCGGGTGGTCATAATGATTATTTCAAAAAAGGAAAATATATTCCTAAAAAATAGAATGATCTAAAAGAGAACAACAATCTTTAAATATTTTTGTATATAAAAAAAAAATCAATTGAAATTTTAAATGACATTAAATTTCTATCCTCAAATAAATTGTGAACAAAATATTTTCAAATCATTTTATTTTATGAATTTTTTTAGATTTTATACATAAAATAATGATTTTAATGAAAAAAATCAATATTTTAAAATTTGCTTTAAAAAAAATACAAAAATTAATATTTAAATAATAAAAAATACAATTTTTATGATTTAATAATTTAAAGGTTAGAAAAAAAATAAAAGAGAATAAAAACAAAAAAGTGGGTAAGGTGAGATTTAAACTCATGACCTCTCTCCCTCTTGTAATTCCTTTAATATCCTTTGCTACCAACTACACCATTTTATTTATTCGAACAAGTATAATAATAATAAGATATAATAAATCCTATAAAAAACCTCTCCTAACTTATTTTATAATAAGATCTAAAAATCAAATAAATTTAATTATATTTTTCAAATTAAAAATCCCAAATAATAAAATAATAAACCCTACTCCCCTTTTAAATATTTTTCAAATCAAAAGAATAAAAATCCATTTTCTAAAACTTAAAAACAAAGGTTTTTATTTTAATAATTTAATAAGTAGTTATTAGATCACCCATTTTTTTATTTATAAAAAACTCATTATATATTCTTATATGCCCAACATTTTAATAATAAAAATGACTAAAAAAACTATATAAGAAGTCTTCATAAAAATATCCCAATTAATAAAAAACTTTATAATATTATTTCTAAAATTTTAAAATAAAATATCCCACCCCCTTATAAATCTATAAATTTTATAAAAATCCTAAAATTATAAAATATGTCTAAAACGTCAAAAGAGCCTCTCTTTGACTTATTTTTAGACCCAAAAAAAATTTGGGTCAAAATTTTGGGTACGACAGCTGCCCTTATTTAATCGACTTCGAATCAGACAAATGATGTTGACGAGCCTTCCTCCTTCCGAGGAGGAGACGATTAAATATAAGAGGACCCCTAATTTTGACGAGAAAACCTCATGGCTCTAAAGCATATTAATTCTCGGTGCTCTAATTACTCTTATATCCCTATATATGATGCTATTTACTAAAAGTCGGATAGAACTTTTGCAAATCTGATTCTATCTAAGTAAAACCCCAATGGAACCCCATATGACAATTCCAAATTGAACCGGTTTGATAAACTAACCTGATAGAATTCCTTATGACAATTCTTAACTGAATTGTTTGATAAAACCCCAATGAAACCCCTTGGCGTTAATTATTGACTGAATAATCTCGATAAAACCACTTGTCTTATAGTACCCCTTTTCAATCCCTGGTAGAACCTTTTATCAATCCCTTATAGAACCCCATAATCCCTTTCATCCCTTCTGGGTGAATATCGCCTATGATTCATATGATCCTCTAATCATATTGTTGGAATATGATAGAACTTTTAGTGATACCTTAATCACTCTGGACATGAACCCCTTAATAAAACCCTTTCAATCCCGATTAGAACCCCATGTATAACCCCTCTGAAAATATTAGATAGAACCCCTTCTTGTAAAACCCCATAAATCCCTTTCATATAACCCCTTTGGATGAACATCCGGTAGAACCCCATATAACCCCTAACTGATGAATTCTTTCTGAATCCTTGATACAACCTCTGATGTAACCCCTTTTGAGTAATAATATAGTAGAACTTTGTTTGACGATAAATACCTTAGTATAAACCTCTTAGTAAAATTCTTTTGATATATCCCTTTGATAAATTTCGTTGATGGAATACAGTGCAATCCTTGAGAAAATTCCAATAGAACCCTTGTTGATGAAAATCCCTTAAATTTTTTTGATAAAATCCCTTTTGGTAAATACCTTATAACATCCTTTTGACTGATTCCGTTGGTGGAATCTGGTGTAACCCCTAAATAACATCCTTAGATGATAATCCCTTGATATAATTTTGTTAAAAGCTCCCTGATAAAATCTAATAGAACTCATTTTGGATAAAATTCCTTGATAGAACCCCTTGGATAAAACTCTGGTAGAACCCCCTTAAACAAATTCGATAGAATCCTTTTTGAATAAAAATCCCTTGATAAAATCTCTTTGATACAAATTTGATAGAACCCCCTTGACAAAATTCTGATATAACCCCTTTTGGATAAACATCCCATGGTAAAACTCCCTTTGACAAAAATCTGGTAGAAACCCCTTTGAGAAAATTCCGATATACCCCATTAGATAAAAATCTCTTTTATAAAACCCTTAAAATTCTTTGAGAACTTGTGATAGACCTTTGATAAAATCCCTAATGAAACCCCTTTGATAAATCCCTTGGTAAAATCCCTTTGGTAAATCCTTGATGAAATCATATTTTGATAAGTCCCGAATCAAACCCTTAAAAAATCTTGATGCAATCCTTTAGATAAATCCTTAATGAAATCCCTTTTGATTGAAACTCATTGATAAAATTACTTTGATAAAACTCCTCTATAAGATCCTTCGATGGAATCTCCGATAAAAATCCCTTGATAAAATTTAGGTAGAACCCTTTGATGGAACCCCTTAATACCACTTTGTTGAAACTTCTTGATAAAACCCCGGTGAACCCTTAGATGAAGCCTTTAAACCAAACCCATAGACGAATCCTTTAACTCAAGCCCTTAGACGAATCCTTTAAATAAAACCCTTGTATGAAACCTTAGTGGAATCTCTTATGATAAAAATTTGATGAGAACACCTAATGGAGCCTTTAGATAAAAACCCTTAATGTAACCATGTGGAAGGCCAATAAGCATTCCTACTTAGGTATTGTACTGGTATAACTAGGGATTTGATTTCTATGAGTGGTCACAAATCCTATGTATGTATGTTCATGTATGCATGTGGTGTTATGTTATATATGCATGATTAGGTACTAGAGCGTAGCGACATAATTAATGCATGACAATGATTTAAATATCCCATAAGTGCCCCAAATAAACCTTTTTGTGAAGCGATTTTCTTTGATCAAGCCTTGCAGTAGTCCGACCCAAATTGATTATGCTTCAGAGGGTATTTCCCTTGATTGATTGAGTTTTGAAGGATTATTCCTGAAAAGGACTTAGATCCCACCCTGACTTGATATGACCTTGAGATAAACTGCATCAGTATTTGAGTCTTCAAAAAGTATATCCGGAATTGATTAATCTTTGGAATAACCGATTTCACCATGTCGTTAAGGTGTCCTGCCTCAGTATGGAATTTTTGAACTGTGTTCCCTTTGTTATGGAGGTATTATTTGAAGAGGAACTTAGATCCCACCATAATGTGATATGACTTTTATATTAATTTCCCCCAATATTTACCTCTTGAAAAATGTGTCCCATTGTTTGAATCCTTTAAAGGTATGCCCCTAATCCTTGAGGTCTAGATGAATTGCATGAAAGGTACTTGGGTGCCACATTGCTGCAATATGACATTTGTATGACTTGCTCCAGTATTTGAATATTGAAAAGTATGCCCCTGATTAGATGACTTCTAGAATGATTGGCCTCACTGCACCCTTGAGTTTGTATGCCCCAGTATAAGCCTCTTGAAAATATCTACCCCTTATCATTAGAGTTATGGAATCATTTTTTGACATAGGTGCGTCAACTCTTGAAATGTTTTGCCCCTAGTGAGTTGGATCTTCATATGATGTGCCCCCAAGATCATAAGGATTTTTCCCTCAATTAGGATGATTCCTTGATAATTTTCCCCTAGTCAAAAGTGTCTTGAATCGACGTGCCCTTGATTAAACCCTTGTTGATATTCCTTAAATGCTAAGTATTGATTTGCATGTAAAATTATTCCCTTTGAAAAGTAATTAAAATGCCATGTTCATGCAAATTTTGAAATCCAAAATAGATATGACAGGTATGATAGATGATATTCAGCTATGAGGTTGGCGTGAATGAAGATGGGAAAATGATGATTTAACAAACCTTCGGATTTTAAGTCAGTTTAACAAAGACTTTGTCGAGTATGCTTTTATAGTGCCCCTAGCTTCAATTAGGACTTTTGTATGTTATAACGTGACCTGGTTCACGGTTTATGAAACAAAAGATATAAGGCTCAAAATTTGAAATGTAACCCTCCTCATTCTCCTTAATGTTCTCCATTCCTAAATCCAATTAACCCAACAAATGTGTTCATTTTGCAAGAGAATTTCTTTAGTCACAGTGACAATGGTTTAAACCCTTGATGAGATCTTTGAGATGAGAATTTCTTTAGTCACTTTCATTTATAAGATTGTTCCATTTTTTCCTCTCTTTTTTTAATCCCTTATTTTTGCATGGAAGAATTATTTTGAGTCTGTGGTCCATCAAGATACCCTAATTTTTTCCTAAGTCAAAGTCAACTTTTTTTAAAGCGTTTTTTTCTTTGACTTAACGGGCTTTTTTTTCCCTTTTTTTGGAATAATTCCTGAGTAATTTTGTCTTTGATTTCCGAAAGTTGTGAATGTCATGTTACCCTTGATTGCTTCCTCAATGTTGAATGGTGTGAGGAAGAAGACATTGTGAGCTTTATTGCTTCAATACTTCCTCGACTTTCAATGATGTACGCGAGGAAGAAGATATACTTAAACCTTTATCCCTGTGATTGGATGTATCGATTCTCTTGCATTAGGACACATTGTTGAATTAATTGAAATCTACCATGCCCCTGGTTAAGATTAAGGTTTTTTTATTATAAAAAGAACACCGACTTCTGGCTCGAGGGGGTTGACTACAGATTATCTCCTTATTTCTCAAGTGTTTGGAAAGTGAAACAATGCATTACATCGTCAGCCAGGTCTTAGTATTAAAGCACACATCAGCGAATTCGTTTGTTTATTTACATCATTCTCCTCCTAAGTTTGTTAATAGGTGAGAAGTGAAAATAGAAGGTGTGATTTTTTAAATATTTTTTTTCTTTCCATGATGACATAAAAATTAGTGAAAACGAATGGATTGATTTTAAAAACATACATGCTCATTTTATTAAAATTATTTCCCAAAAAGTACAACCTATAAATACAAGCAACACTTAGCAAAAAAAAAAATTACAATTGGAAATGATAACATCCATTGATCCTAGGGGTGAGCTTCCTTAATGTTCTTCCACTTATGAAGGTAAGGGATGACTTTTCACCACTGGGACTCCTCTTTTGAAAGTCAATTTCTTGTTGTCGATCAAGTATTGGACTTTGTATTCATCACTTGTAGGATCTGAATAGGATCATGTAATTGCAGCTTCAATAAGGAATCTTCGAGTAAGTCATGATACATTGGCGTAGGATCCAGTTCCCTTCCAAACTCTCTTTGTTGTGATTAAGGAAGAGCATGAAGTTGTTGTATCTGAGTAAACCTGTAACTAGCATGGAAAAAGGCTACCATCTCTTTTTAATGGTACTTTCCCCTCTTGAGTCATTTCATGGCTTCTTGAGATATCCTTTGAGTTCACTTGTGAGTATCGGGAAATCTCTTAGCTCTTGGCAATTGGATAATTGGCAAAATCGGAAAGTGAAAATGTATGGGTATGTATGTAGATGCATGAAAATGCATGGGTATGCAAAAATATTTATTCCTTTATTTTTAAGCTATGCTAAAAACAAATTAGGTATGCTAAAAAATTTCTTTGGATGCAATGCAAGTGTGATATTAGGATAATGACAGATAGGAGGAAACCCTTACACATTTAGGATAGTTATGAATATAAAACCTACATATTGATTAAGGATAATATCGAATATAAGGACACCTTGTTCAAGATGTCTCCTTATATATAGGGATAATGACTGGCATGGGAAACCCAAACGAGTTTAGGGTATATGCAAGCATGACCTAGCTTGGATGGATCCCTATATTAGGATAGTTCTAGAGTTTCACTACCCAATCCCCTCACATGTAGGATATACGGTTTTGATATGTCGTTAAGTTTATGACTATACCCATATATTACCATTAAAAGGAGCAAACCTTCATACGGTAATCCTTCGGGATAAGTCCAACTTAGGCAAGAACCTGGTAACGACCTATTGGGGGTGATACACAAGGTTATCAAAAGGTAGGGTATCTTAGTTACAGTCATAGTTTTGGACTCTAACCAAGCTAAACCAATTCAGTCACACACTTGTACTATAACTAAGATCACTTAATTCAGTCATAAACTTGAACTATAACTAAGACATCCACCCAAATTCAGCTTTCCTGGGCTATACAATTCAGGTCAACATTCAGTCTTTCTTGAACTATGCAATTCAAGATAATCATTCAGTTCTCCTTGAGCTATGCAATTCAGGGTACCCATTCAGCCTTTCTTGAGCTATGAAGATCAAGATACCAGATTCAGCTTATGCCTTGAGCTATGCAATTCAAGCACCCTACCAGTTACAATAAACTTTTCAGCTTCAATTTTGGGCTTTGATCTAGACACAACTGCAAACCATTTGAGCATCATCATCTTGTGCTTTAACCAAGATACAAATCAACCCTCCTCCTAGCCTTAGCCTTAGGAAGAACTAAGATGCTTTGATCCCTCAATTCTCTTTTTGGGGGTACTTAGGCAAAAGGTCGTAAGATCTTTGCGAGGACACCAAACAAAAACAACAATTAAGTTCTCAGGCCTATTCAAAAACATCAGAAAATACTCCAAAAAAAAACATAAATATCACTTATCTTATTGTATCTCAACACACTTTTAATCCCAAATTCAAGACCCCATCATCCGATATCAAGAACAACAAATATTTTCTAAACTTAATGTTAATAAGCTAAAAGGTGACTCACTCTTTTGATAGCATTTGTAAACCAACAGTTTTGACTGTTTAACCTCAGTTTGCAAGTAGAGCTAATTGGAGATTTCTACTACCCTTCCTTAATCAGCTCAATGGGATAAAAAATGAATCGAACTGCAGCATCAATTGGTTGTGCTTCGAAACCACAAAAAATCGCGCTACACTAAGTCACTTTAAGTTACAACTTATTTAATAAATTAAAATTGCATTACACAACATTTTACTATTAGACTATCATATTCTCCCTCGATCACTTTATCTTTACATATTTCGTACTTAAGTGTTGCAAATCGTTACAAACATTATAATTCGGATGCAAATAATATCAATAATTTTGATTCATTTATTTACAATACGAGATATACTACAAGAGACTGTAAATAAGGTTCAACAAGTTAGGGCATGTTCTCAGCACACATGCGAAAATCGTCATATGAGAGTCATTCTCCATGTCCTTAGTGAAAGATGGTAATTTTGGTAAAGACAACGAAATAACCTAAAAGGCTACTAGCTATAAATTACACATTCTTTATAAAACATCATAGACATCTATTATATTGTATTCACAATAAATAGATCTATAATTAAAATTTTATTTTTATATAAATATGTTAATAAATTTGAAGATTCCATTCAAATAAATTAAGTATCTCGAATTAAATCATTATGTGAAATTTTTTAAGTAAATTTGTTAAAAAATACTTAATAAAAAATTGTTCTAAAAAATAACTGAAAAATCTAATTGAAATGTTAAAAAGATCTATTAATCTATTAAAAAATAGACGGATAAGTTCAATTATATTATGTTAATGATATGAATAATGAAAATAAATAGAGTTGAATAGATACTTACATGACCTTTTTATATAATAGAATGCTTTACTGGAAACATATATAATATAATTAGAATTCTTGAAATTGAGAATAAGATATATTTGAGAAAATGTTGAGAGATATAAATTATGGCTTTAATATATAGTACATTAGTTTCTTTTTAACTTCACATAAATAAAAAAACTTAATTTATATTTTAATTATTTAATTATGATTTTATTTTCATTTTAGAAGGTATAAGTAAAAATTAAAAATTTCATATACTTATTTCAATATATATTATCAATTTTTTTATATATCATAAGAAAAAAAATCAAAAAATAATTAAATAAAAGGTGTTGTTAACAGGTGCCTGTGTTAGTGGCACCAGATAAAGAGTATCAAAATGTTAGGGATGACACTTATGGTTAAATAAAAGTATAATAAGATAGAAAACAACAAGGCTCATCTTTCTACTGCTGTCGGTTTTGTAACCAAGTCAGGTATGTCTAACTCTGCTCAAAATATTTTTGTTATTATTAGAAATAGTGATTGGATAATCGATACGGGTGCTACTGATCATATGACTTATGATCAACATATGTTTACTAATTTCTCTCCTAACTGTCATAAAATTGTTATTATTACTGCCAATGGAGTTGAATCTCCCATTGAAGGTGTTTGTACAATGACCTTATCACCCTCCATATCAATACCTAATGTCTTATTTGTTCCTACCTTGAATTGCAATCTTATCTCTGTCAGTAAATTAACAAAATCAAATTCATGTGTAGCTGTGTTTTATCCAACCCACTGTGTTTTTCAGGATATACATACCAAGGAGAAGATTGGCAGTGATAGATATAGTGAAGGGTTGTATTATCTTGAAAAAGTTTCACAAATCCATAAAGGAGCATTGATTCATCTTGCAAGTGATCACATACAAGAGAAAAATAAATAAAAAATATTTGGCTATGGCATAGACGATTGGGGCATCCCTCTTTTAGTTATCTAAAAAAATTATTTCCATCATTATTTCATAAATGCAATATTTCAGATTTTCTTTGTGAAACTTGTGTAATGGCAAAAAGTCATCGTGCTATTTTTTCCCTTAAGTAATAAGAAAACATATTTTCCTTTCTCTTTAGTACACACTGAAGTTTGGGGTCCTGCTCCACAATCTACACATCATGGAAAAATGGTTTATTAGTTTTGTTGATGATTGTACACGGGTAATCTGGGTATATTTGCTTTAACATAAAAGTGATGTGTATGATGTGTTTTGATCCTTTCATCAAATGATAGTAACACAATTTAACACATGTATTAAGGTTATTAGATCAGACAATGGAGGGGAATATTTTAAGAAAGAATTAAAAGATTTTTTGAACTCTAAAGGTATTTTGCATCAAACAACATGTCCTTATTCCCCCCAACAAAATGGAGTTGCCGAGAGGAAAAATAGACACATATTAGAGGTGACAAGAACACTCCTAATTGATGGTAATGTTCCATCTCATTTGTGGGGCGAGGCTGTGAATTCTGCAGTTTACTTAATTAATCAAACCCCCTCTAGTGTGCATAACTTTAGAAGACCTCTAGATGTTTTATCTGATCATTACATTCTCTCTTCCATTGTTCATTTACTACATCATGTGTTTGGATGTGTTATATATGCTCACTTACACCCACATCAACGTACAAAATTTGAAAAACGAGCTCTTAAATGTGTTTTTGTTGGGTATGGATCAACTCAAAAAGGTTATTGTGCTTATCATCCATCATCTAAAAAAATTATATTTCTATGGATGTAACTTTTCATGAAGATAAATTTTTTTATGTTGATTCTACACTTCAAGGGGGAATGAAAGTGAAGTGCAGCACCATGATGTTAGCATGTTTGACTTATTTTGTGAAGATAAATTATCTTGTGAGGATCATTCTACAGGTAATGAATCAGTCTCAAATATGGACACATCACCTTTAGATAATACAATTTCCCCTGATCATAATCAACTAGCTCAATCTTCTCCACAAAATCAAGTTGACTATCCAGAGGTATTTCCTGATTCTATTCTTAATAATACAATTATAAATGGAGTTGATATTAATGCTCATTCTGAAGTTGATACTTTTTTTCATGAAACTGATCATGAAATTGACCCTAGTTTCCATTAGGCCACCAATACACCTAACATTGAATCCACTATTGTCCAATATAATCTTCCACCTCGTTCTAACCGTGGTCAACCTCCTATTAGATATGAACCAGACCTTCAATCCAAAGTTAAATATCCCATTAGTAATTATGTGTCATCTCACAAGTTATCTAAGTTATATGCATCATTTGTATCTCAATTATCCTCAATTTCTATTCTTGGTAATGTGCAGGAAGCTTTAGCAGATCCTAGATGGACTGAAGCAATGGTTGTGGAGATGACAGCTTTAGAAAAAAATCACACTTGGGATCTTATGACGTTACCAAAAGGGAAGAAGATTGTGGGGTGCATATGGGTTTATAAAATTAAACACAAAGCTGGTGGAACTATTGAGAGATATAAAGCACGACTAGTGGCTAAAGGTTACACTCAATCTTACGGTGTAGATTATCAAGAGACATTTGCACCGGTATCCAAGCTCAACACTGTGAGAATACTTTTGTCACTAGCAGCAAACTAAGATTGGCCTCTTCTACAATTTGATGTGAAAAATGCTTTCCTACATAGAGAAATTTTAGAAGAAATTTATATGGATTTACCACCAGGTATGATAGATTCAAATGAGATGAAGGTTTGCAAGTTAAGAAAGGATCTATATGGATTAAAACAATCCCCAAGAGCATGGTTTGGTAGGTTTACCAGGTCTATGAAGGCTTTCGGCTATAAAGCAAGTAACTTTGATCATACCTTATTTTTGAAGAAAAGAGAAGGTAAAATTACAGCTTTGATTATTTATGTAGATGATATGATTGTTACAGGGAATGACCAAGATGTGATGTCTAGCCTGCAAAAATACCTCGCTTCTGAATTTGAGATGAAGCAACTTGGAAACCTCAAATATTTCTTGGGTATTGAAGTAGCTAGATCTAAACATGGTATTTTTCTATGTCAAAGAAAGTATACACTTGATTTACTATCTGAAACTGGGCTGCTTGGGTGTAAACCTGTTGATACCCCAATTGAACAAAATCATATGCTATTTCAATGCCAAAATTCAGCTAGCATAGACAAAGGGAAATACCAGAGGTTGGTGGGCAAACTAATTTACTTGTCTCATACACGGCCAGATATTGCATATGCAGTAAATGTTGTTAGTCAATTTATGCATGATCCACGGAAAGCTCATATGGATGTTGTTGAAAGGATCTTGAGATATTTGAAGTCCACTCCCGGAAAAGGAGTTTTATTCTCAAATCATGGAAACTTGAAGGTAGAAGGGTATACCGACGCTGATTGGGCAGGTTCAAAGAATGATAGAAGGTCTACCTCTGGTTACTTTACATTTGTAGGGGGAATCTTGTAACTTGGAGGAGTAAAAAACAACCGGTAGTAGCAAGGTCTAGTGTTGAAGCCGAGTTTAGAGGCATGGCACTGGGAGTTTGTGAACTTTTATGGACACGAAATGTTCTATCAGATTTGGGTTTTGAACCAAGGGAGACTATGACTTTGTATTGTGACAATACATCAGCAATTGTTATTGCTCACAATCCTGTGCAACATGATAGAACGAAGCATGTAGAAATCGATAGACATTTTATCAAAGAGAAACTTGAAGCTGGAATAATTTATTTTCCTTTTGTAAGATCTGAATTACAATTAGCAGATGTTCTCACTAAAGGAGTGGCAAGTAAGGTGTTTAATGAGTCTTTAGTCAAGTTGGGAATGTGTGATATCCATGCACCAGCTTGAGTGGGGGTGTTAAGATTAGTCAAATAAGTAGGAAAATATTGTGTGCTATAAATAATTTATTTGTACAGAATAGAAGAGGAATTATAGGGACTATTTTGTATATATATATATATATATATATATATATATATATATATATATATATATATATATATATATATATATTGTATCATGATCAATGAATAATATATTAGAATTACTACTTTGAAAACTTCTATAATGTCACATATAGTCGTTGCTAATAATTAAAAACATTTGTTTTATTTTTTTTAATAGGGCATTATTAGTAGCATTGGCTATAGCCGACATTACGTACGTATTTAATTAATTTTATTTAAATAATTTATTTACAGGAATATTAGCGATAACGATGAACGACGGTAATTTATTTATTTATATTTTTTATATAACAACGATTATAGTCGATACTAAAATTGGTCTGTAAATAATTCATTTTCCTTGAATTTTCCTTTGCCTCTTTTTATTGATTGGGTAAATAAATTATCGTTTGCCTTTTCTTTTTTATTTAATAAATTATTTATTTAATAAAATATCATTAAGATTAGTCTCCCTATAAACCGACCCAAACGTTGGTAGCAAAATTTTGCATTTTTCAACTTTAGTTTGCTCTTTTTTATTTTTTATGAATTCATTTATTAATTTTTTATTTTTTCTAGCCAGATATTTTTTTATTGTTTATATCTATTAACATGATATAAAATTTAATTTAAAAATAAATAAGATGTAAAACTTAATATAAAACAAATATATAAAATTTATTATAATCAAATCTATAAAATATAAAATAGTAAAAAATATAATTTATTATAAGAATTAAAGTTGAAAAGTTATAAAAATTATATAAAACTTTTTTTTAAATGTATATTAAAAATAAATAAAATATAAAACTTATAATACAAATATATAAAATATACAAATTTATTATAAACAAATATAATATAATATAAAATAGTAAAAAAAATATAAACTTATTTTAAGAATTAAAGTTGAAAAGTTATAAATAAAAAATATAAAATAATTTTCTTAAAATTTATTTTAAAAATAAATAAGATATGAAACCTAATATAAAACAAATATATATTAAGGTCAATGTTGTTAAATTTAATTAAATTTGTTTAGGTCAATGTTGTTAAGTTTTTTAATTTGATATAAACTAAGGGATTGAAGGTTGTATTAAAAAAATATTATTATGACAAATTATTCTATAATTCTATACTTTGTTCGCTCGGCCCTATGCAAGAGGAGCAGTACTCTACAGCATAGAGCCTCATATTTTGGAGGGTCCTAAAATTCTTAATAGTTCATTTTTTGTATTAATATTAATAAATATAAAAAATATTATAAAATAAATTAAAAAATACTTCAATAAAAATTCAATACATAAAAAAATGAGATTGATCTAAGTTAAAATAATTATAATTAAATCTTATTTTTATTTATACATAATTATAATTATATTTTTATGTGTCATTTTTAATTTTTATAATTGTACTTTTTATATAAATAAAAAATTGATCAATTTATAGATTAGAATCGGACCTCCAGTTTGATTGGGTCGGCCTGATTTGAATGTAAGGAGTACAATGTATATTTAAATAGAATATCATTTCTAATTTACACAAAATTTTGTAAATAAATTATATATCAGAATGGGAAAGAAAAAATATTAAATCTAAATAATTTAAAGAATTTTAACGTGATAACAATATAATTTTAAAAAATAGATATAATAGAAACATATAAACATAGAAAATGCAAATTTAAGATAAAATACATTTCTAGTATGTTAAATACATTTTGATTTATATTTATAGATAAAGAAGATAAATTTACTTAAATGATTTCCAATCCTTTTAGAGACACATAAATAATGTATAGAATACTTCATGAATTGTATATGTGGGTGAGAAGTTAGAAATGCAAAAGATTAGGTCTTAAGAATAACTTATGAGTAGATAAAAAGAATAAAATGCATATAATTTAAAGATGGCCATTCTTTTGAATATCATGCACTCATTATGAGGTATAATTTTTTTTTTGTTGGAAGAGTTGTATTGGAAACTGTGTATAAGAGATATGTGTATGAGAGATATTTTATGATTAATTATGAGTTCTAATTTTTTTTTATATTCAATTTATTGTGAATGTGTTTTAAAATTTTTGTTTATGTAAAAAAGAAAAATATATTTTGGAGATTGCATTTATCACGATAATCGGAAGTTTTAGAAAGTCGAACGAAAAATCGAAAAGAAAGAAAAAAAATCGCTCGGATAAATAGTATTTGTATGGATGAATAGTGAAGTCTGTACGGATGAATAGTGGCGTCCGGACGGTGAATAGTGGTTTCAGGTTTTCGGACTTTTCGATAATTTCTCGTTTGACATGTTTCGGACTATTGTGGTTTTGGGCTTTGTTTGTTGGGTATTTGCTATTATAAATATGTATCTCTTATATGTTTGGTGTGTGACAATCTTAGGGTTTACACCAACAAGGGAGAGCAAGGGTTTAAAGGTATTACTAATCTTGGATTATACATTGGGTTTGAGTGATTCATATATTGAGAATTTGAGAGGTTAGGAAACACTTGGGTAGAAAATAGGGTTGTTCTTGGAGCTTATCTCTCCCCCATAGTAGATCGTTTGATCGAACTGGGTTAACAAGCATTTGTTTTGTTTCTTGCCTTATTCTGTTATATTACATGTGTACGGATTATTATTGTTGTAGACCATTTATTTTTACTGCTACTATTATTTGCCCCACAAATTAATATTGAATTTTGTTGTAATTCACAACAAGTGGTGGGGTGAGCGTGGAGTAAAGTGAGCATCATTGTTAGTAGATGGCAGATTGAGAAATTTCACGGTAACAACGACTTCGGGTTGTGGAAAATTAAGATGCAAGCAATTTTAATTCAATGGAAATGTATTGATGCTTTGAAGAGTGAAACATTGATGCCTGCAAGGCTAACACAGGTACAGAAGACCGAGATAATGGATAAGACCAGGAGTGTCATTATTTTGTGCCTCGGGGATAAAGTTTTAAGAGAAGTCACTAGGGAGCAAACTGCGGTTGCTATGTGAGCAAAACTTGAATCATTGTATATGACAAAGTCTTTAGTTCACAGGTTGTATCTGAAACATCAACTTTATTCATTCTGAATGGTGGAGAACAAATTCATAGTTAAGCAACTTACAAAATTTCACAAGATTATTGATGATCTTGAGAATATTGAAGTGAAGATTAATGATGAGGACATGGCTTTTCTCCTGTTGAGTTTATTACCCAAATCCTTTGAGCACTTTAAGGATGCTCTTTTTTATGGTAAGGAAGATAATATTACTTTGGATGAAGTCCAGATGGCGTTGAAATCCAAAGAATTTTCAAAGTCAAAGGATTTTAAGATTGAAGATAGTGGTGAAGACATGAATGTGTCCAGAGGAGGAGGTGAGCGTAAAGGGATGTCCAAATCAAAGAGGTATGACAAGTCAAAGGTAAAATGTTTTAATTGTCATAAAATCAGTCACTTTAAAAGGGATTGTCCTAAAAGAAAGGTCAATGAAGATTCTGTTCAAGCTGCAGTTGCCTTGGGTGAGAAAAGTTATGAGTATGCCGAAGCAGTAATAGTATCGAGTCTGTAAACTGAAGATAGTTGGGTCACTGACTCAGGTTTCTCTTATCACATGTGTCCAAGAATAGAATACTTTGAAACTTTGAAGATGTTGTAAGGTGGAGTAGTTCGTCTTGGTAATAATAAGACATGCAAGGTTCATGGTATTTATATGGTCGGCTTTAAAAAATTTAATGATCATGAACTTATTATTTACAATGTGAGGTATGTTCCAGAACTCAAGTGAAATTTGTTATCTATAAGTATGTTTGATGATCTAGGCTATTGTACTAGAGTTGAACGTGGAGAGTTGAAGATTTCACGTGATGAACTAATTATTGCTAAAGTGTCTAAAATATGTGGTCTATATATTTTAGAAGGTTCAAATGTTGTTATTCATTCATCGTTAACTAGTGGAGGCTTTCATGGCAATGAAGAGCTATGGGATTTGAGTTTAAGGCGTTATGAATGTCTTGAAAATGTTTCTGAGGAGTATAATGAATTTTGCATAAATCAAGGGATAAAAATGCATGTTACCGATGAGTTGTTATTGAGTTTTGGAGGAAGAGTTGAGGCTAAAACAGCTTACTTGGTTGGTAGAGAATTTCTTCAGAAGAAGAATAGTGAAAATCAAGGGAGAAACCTGATAAAAACTATAACGGAGAAAACTCAGTTTGAGATGGAGTTTCCTACTATGGATGCTAGCATTAGTGAGGGAATGGTTATATAGATCTCTGATTATCATTTGACTCATGATAAGGTAAGGAGGGTTATTGTAACATCTCAAAGGGACAGTTATGTTAGCCTTGGATATTATATTTTAAATGTGGCTGAAGGACTGTAAAATAAAAGAAGAAAAACCTTCAGGGAGACATTTGAAAACAGATGGAGTCAAGGGTGGCTGAAAAATCATACTTGTAGGCTTGTTAAATTACCTAGGCAAAAAAAGGTAATTGGAAACAAGTGGGTGCAAGTGGCGAGATCAAGATTCAATGGTTGCTTGAATTTGATCAAAGTTATTGATTAAAGTTTCACCTTGGTAGAGAGCAGCAATATTGTTGATTATTAAATTGGTATCAACGCGGTTTAAGGTCAATGTGGAAATTGTTATAAATGTGTCTTAAAAACTTTGTTGATGAAGAGAAGGAAAACATATTTTGGATATTGCATTTACCGTGAAAATCAGAAGTTTTAGAAAGTCGGACGAAAAGCCGAAAAGAAAGAAAAAAATTGATTGGATGAATAGTGTTGGATAGATGAATAGTCACGTCTGTACGGATGAATAGTGATGTTCGTACGGATGAATAGTGGCATTGGTGAATAGTGATTTCAGGCATTTCAACAGTTTCTCGTTTGGCATGTTTCAGACTATTGTGGTTTTGGCTTTGTTTGTTGGGTATTTGATATTATAAATATGTATCTCTTATATGTTTGGTGTGTGACAATCTTAGGATTTACACTAACAAGGAAGAGCAATGGTTTAAAGGTATTAGGGTTTCAGCATAAAGAAAACATTGAATTATACTTTGGGTTTGACTGATTCATATATTGAGAGTTGGAGAGGTTGGGAAACACTTGGGTAGAAAATAGGGTTGTTCTATGGCGCCTTCAAGGTTGTTCTTGGGAACTTGGAGACAAATGAGAGGGTTATTTTCTTGTAACTCACATGTAATTTATCGTAACAATTTTGTGAGTATAGTGAATTGGAGAGTTGTTCTCTCCCCTAGAGTAGATCGTTTGATCGAACTGGGTAAACAAACATTCGTTTTTTTCTTTCCTTATTCTGTTATATTACCTGTGTATGGGTTATTATTGATGTAGACCATTTATTTTGGTTGCTACTATTCTTTTCCCCGCAAATTAATATTGAATTTTGTTATAATTCATAACAAGATTCACAACACAATTAAATCACATCTAGGTATAATTTGTAACATTGTTTTATAAATCGGACCGATCATCAAATTGATGAGGGTATTGGGTCACTTGTTCGTTGATCGAACCACTGGGTCATTGCTCGTATCGCGTGATTTAATCGGATAAAAGCAAATAATTCAGTTAAATAAATTTGTCACTATAATAAAATTATATATGTATTAAATTAGTCGAATCATATGACTCGATGTCTTAAAAAAATCATTAACACCTACAAAATTTAAAAATATTATAATTTCGTAAGTTCATAATTTATATTCAAATTTGAATAAATTATAAATTTGAGTCAAATAATTGATTTAAAAATTTAATCATACTATCAATCTCAAATATATAGTTGTGTTTGTTGTCTATCAAACATGCATTACCATTTACTTTATCTAACACTCCTGCCCAATCTATTTACTATATTTAACATCGTTATCACCAATTTTTAAAGAAAATAATATATCAACTTTCTCTTTTATTTCGTTTTGATTTATAAAAGAATACATTTAAACTACCAGTTTTTCAAAACCATTGATTTTCCGGTTTACATCGATTTTGACCGATTCTTATCGGTTCAATTACATATCTGATCCAACAATTGAATCAGACTGGTTACCACTATGATTCTCGATTCAACCGATCCGACCGACGGTCCGGTTCGGTTTTTAAAACTATGATTTGTATACTATAAAAGCTTAATAAGAAATAAAAATAAAAAATATTATAACCATAACAACTAAGATTTTATGTTTGCATCATAAATAATATTGTGTGCATATAAAATGCTATAAAATGATGAGGTGTTGATGAATTTAATATATTAGAATAGATGTAAACAATATGTCTACAAATTACATCAATCCAAACAATCTAGTACTACCAAGAAAACATCCTTAATCATTTAATCTAGAATAATAAATAAAAACAAAACAAACTTCTAGCGCGCGCTCGCTCTCTCTCTCTCTCTCTCTCTCTCTCTCTCTCGAACCTAATAAGTCTCAACAACAAGAAACTTGAATCTTTGTTGTCAAATTTGATGATTTTTGGTGCCTAAAATTCTCACCTTGTTTATCATCTGATATCAAATGCTTCCTAAACATAGCTATGAATGCTTCAACTCTTTCATTCAATTCTTCCTTAGACAACACTTCCACATGTTCATCCTCTTCTTCTTCATCATCATCATCCTCATCAATCTCATTCTCAACATCAACATGATGAATACTACTAGTGCTAGAACTTGTACTACTCCAACATTGTTTTCCATAACATTCTTTATCTTCTTCAATTTCTTTTTCTTGAGAAAATTCACATGCCATTTTCTTCTCTTTGTCATCATTTTTCACTTCTTCAACATTGCTTTCATTTTCTAAATATCTACTACTCCAATAATTTGGCTTCATAGACATGTAAAGAATGGCTAATAGAATGACATTGAGGAAGAGGAACACATAAGAACGCCATTTTTCAACTAAGAAACTCTTTAGGCAAACCATTAGAAGAAAAGTACCTAATGTGAACATTATACTTTGCATGCTATCTTCATTGAAATCTTCTTCTTTGGTTTCTCTCTCACATTCACTCTTGTTCATCTCCATAATGAAAGTTAAAATCTTCTTGTTGTTTGCTTAGTGTTGTGAGGTAAAGAACTAGAAAACTTGAGTTTAAATCAATGTGAGAAAGTGGTTTTCATGTGGAAGCAAGAATGATAGTTTTGTTAGTGATGTGGGGGACTTGATAACCACAATAAAAGAGCAAAGTAGTGATGATGAGAGAATATAGCAAGCCAAGATGTGATGTAAGGTGTTGAGGAGACAAAGAAACATAATACAAACAAGGAATGTTGCTTTGTGACAAATACTTACTATTGGCTATATTTGTTGATGATTTCCTTATCCAACTTAGAATCAATTAGAGAGTGTTTGGTCTTGGCGTGCAATACCAAATCACCAATAGTCACTACTCTTAAAAGAGTGATAGGCCTGTGACATAGGCTCATAGTGACCAAGATTCTTTTACTAAGAATCTTACAAATATATGTAGTTGACACATGGACAACATTGATTATTTAGAATGCATTTTCAAACACATAGTAGTTGGTGGTTACTACAACTCCTCATTAAACTACAAATATATTTCATTCAGTTTTAAGTTTATCTTTATTTCGGTTATTTCAAATCTTGATGTATGCATTTTTGAAACGAAACTAGTGGAGTAAAAATGAGAAGCATTGATGTAGAAGTAACACTAGAAAAGCAAAGCATCTAGAGAAGTGTGGAATTGGAATGTCCTAATCAGAAACAGAAGAACCAGCTGGCCTATTTTGTTGTGAGTAAAAATCACTATTACTTACTAGATTTACGTATGGAAGACAAAAAGAAAAGGTTGAAACGTGGTGGACCAAAAGCACGCTTGATGTATGCATATAATCACAGAATATCCCCACATGTCTAATGATATAAGCTATTTTTACCTTGCTGCATTTTTACTTTTTTTTGTTGTTCAAAAAGGGACCAACCATGGTACATTGTATAAAATACAGTCCTTTTTGTGTTAGAAAGTTATTCATATTTTTTAACTCAATATTTAGTTTACACATTTAGTTTACACTTATTTACAGACCTACTTAATCTGAAAGATCAATTGAAATCAGAGAATTTATGTATGACTTGATTCAACACAAAAATTGTTGACACTAGAGACCTCTAGAAGAGCACACTTCTAAGTCTCATACTAGTTTTCACTTCGATATTTATCTCTTAAGAATTGAAAGTTATGCATGTGAAGAATCATGTAGGGACTTTGTCTAGACCACACTGGCTTTTGTCTATAGGCACATAATAGTGGTGGGCTATTGTCTATACTCATCAGAACTCCTCTCAAAAACATGGATGCAAATAATAGAATTTGCTTTATATGAACTTTTACCTTGTTAATCTATGTCACGAAAATTCCATACATTTAGTGTTGCTTGTTTGTCAAGTAATATTATTATCATGCACGCACTCTGCAACAATAATAGTGTCCCGGAAAGTTGAAAAATTGATGGAATTTTAATTCATGGTTTTCAATTATACAATAGTGTGATGATAATTGAAACAGAGGTAATGCTTTAGGCCATATGCATAGATTATTGAGAAAATGAACACTAAAAGGGAATGAAATTATTGATTATTGCTAATAATTCACATTTCACAACATTCAATTCATTGAGGAAACTTACATTGACATGAATGTATTGAGTGAGCCTCAACATGCCAATTCAAAATGATGGTGTTTTTAACATGACATCATTTCACAACAAAAAGAAGAAAAAAAACATGATTGAAAACATGCCAAAACTTTTCAAAATGTAGTTCATAAACAAAAAGTATGAAGCATGAAGCATGCTGTTGTATATAAAACAACTTATGTGAGAGTGAGACTTGTAAGATGATGATTATCAATTTCCACCAAAAAGGAAGTTATATCTGAGGTAAACTAGTCGGAGGATCAGCTGGAATATCCGAACTTGCCTGCAATGTAAACAAACTAAGTCAACTAATAAATTCTAAAATGAATGAGAAAAAAAAAAGTATGATAACACTATCTTACAGTTTAATATTCTCACAATGAACATGTTAATAACATGTTTTTTATTTTATAAAACATGACTTAAATATATTTCTTGTTTCTGTATTTTTTTTTTCATTTTAGTTCTCAAAATAGTCTCAGGAGTTTTTTTCTTTTTTTAATTTTAGTCTTCGTTAATTTGTTTGTATCCCTGTAGTATACTTTAACTTATGTTAGTCCTTGAAATATGTTCTTTTTTCTTCTTGAGTAAGGACTTGTTGAACATAAGTCAAATATTACAATAACAAACAAATAAGTATATCACAGGGAATAAATCAAAAAATAGGAATTAATATGATAGTTTTGTATATTTTAGTGATCATTTAGAGGGAAAATAAACTTATGGGACTAAATAATAAAAAATAAATAAAGAAATATTATATAGACAAAAAAAATTACCTATAAATATGTTTATAAACTGAATCAGAAACCAAGGTTCAGTTTAAAGTAAGTCTACAAATATGTTTAACTTTTTTCCTTAATTCTTAGAACAGGCTTAGGATTTGTCATATACCTGTAGATATCTTGTTATCATAGCTGTAGTGCTGAAATTAAAGCCTTGAATTGGTTCTCCTTTTGTGCGGGATGCATTAAGTTGCTTTCTCACTTGAGTGGCTAATGACTGTGATAACATTACACAGCAAAAACAACAAAGAAAATGAAATTTAGTAACTATTTGTTTTGATTGACTTATTTTTTAAACTTACTATTGAAATAAGCACATGTAATTGGGAGAGCTTATATTCATAAGTTGTATTCAGCTTATTTATGAAAACAAACTTAGTATAATTTATATATAAAAACAGTTTGACTTTATTTTATCTTTTATTACAAAAATAGTAAGTGTTATAAAGACTTAGTTAAGTTGTTTATTCAAACAGGGTCTAACTTGATACAAATGACTAAACACTTATTCTAAGAAAATCATAATACAAATTATCATAATAATTAGTATAAAAACTAACCCTGGAAGATCATTAAAGATACTCTATGATTATATACTGATTGTAGGAAATAAACTAAGATACTCAAATATAATATCAAATTTAATATAAAATATAGTCTGAATTATTTTCTTATATTCTAAACATACAATATGATATGCAAATCCGATCATAAAGGCATGACAGGCGTATTGTTCATGCAAGGCACACGAAAAGGTCACTAATCAAACACATACCTTCCCTAGCTCCACTCCCCACTGGTCAAAAGAATTGATGCCCCATATGAACCCTTCAACAGCAATTCTGTGTTCATAGATTGCCAACAACTGGGAAAGCATAAGAACTGTTATTAGTGCAAGAACTCAATTTGTTCAGAAAAACCAATTATATAAGTTCATGATGGACTTAATTATAAACTATTTAAGGTCAAGAAGGACATACTTAAATATTATTTATAACAAAAATTAGTTCAGGGACTTGTTACTAATTATTGATAAGTTTATGGACCTGATTTTAAACTTTTTTACTTTAAAAACCTATTTGAAAATCCTCAAATAGTTCAGGACCACTGAGTAGTTAAACAATTTAAGCCTTCATAATAAATTCAATTTTTTTAATAATTCTTGAGATGTTTAGAATGAGATTTTTTTAAGAATTAGAATATCAAACCAATAATTTTTCAGACATTTTTGAGAAGATGTTTTAACTAGCTTCTCAGAAAAATGCTAAAAAACAATCACTTATTACACAAAGTAGAAAACACTTCATAAAAAATGAAACAAATTGCTTCAAAAAAAAATGTAACAAATGGATCCTTAATTATTTTGTTTTTAATCGTTAATCATATAATATGAGCAGAAGAATTTCAAACCTGTCCAACATTATAAGCATTCAATGATGGAAGCAGAAGGCTGACAGAAGGTCGGTTGCCAGAGAATGTCTGCAGCCAAATCAACGCATAGTAAGGGAACTACTTACTGACTCTATAACATCAAAAGTAGTGTGGAAACAGAAAGGAAATTACCTTGTGTGACACAAGATGTTGAGGAACATTCTCTTTCCGCAATTGTTCTGGGGTCTGTAGAAAAGTTATTACTAATTATATCCCTCGAAACAAATCAAAAGAATGCATGTAAAATACAATCAAGAGCTGCCAAAAAGATGTCAGCATAGAAAAGTGGAGCATGTCTCAAACCAGTCACTTAAATCCCCTAATCCCTAAATCAAATGGATCTCTTATCTCCTAAAAGAGGTTGCTCCCAAACAAGCTATCTCAGCTATAAGAAAAGAATAAAACCCTCAAGTAATGAATTTTCTCCCTAACACCCTGGCTTTTTGGTGTCACCTCTAACATAAACCGTGCTTTGTGCAGATATTTTGGTTCCTTGACAAAAAACTAGAACTATCATAAAGATAGTGGTGATATCAAGAGTCTACAGCTCGTTAATGTGAAGACCAGGTTTAACGTTGTCAATTGCGGAAAATTTAGAGGTTTGTTTAAATTCTGCTATACAACAATACTAATAGTGTACAGCAAAACAATAATGTTTCGTTCAAATTGCTCTAAGCCATCGCGCTGCTATTTAACAAAACTGGTCAGGTTAATTTTATTTTCTACTATAGATATTGACAAAGAAACTATACTGCCTCATAATTATAAATGACAAATAGAAAAGCATAAATACACCTTGTGATATTAAAGGGCGCCTTTGCTTACATTAAAAGCATGAATTAGGTAAGGAAGGAGAGTAAGAATGTACCTTCCCATATGCAAGGGCATCTGGCTGTGCAAAAAAGTTTGACATTAGCTCATCATGGTTGCTCACAACCTCACCTGCATAGAAAAGCACATGAGTTTTAATTATATATCTCAAACACAAAAAGGACCACTTAAAAATTACAACTTTGTTTGGGAGTTTGGAGGAGAGGGGAAAGGAGAGCTTCGGAAAAAAAAAATCAATATAGAGAAATTTTTAACATTTTTTGAAAAAAAGATTTTGTTTAGAATGATAAAATAGTGTTTATCATTAATATATTTTTAATTTTTGAAATACTATAACAACAAAAATTACATTTGAACAATTTATCTAAGCCCTCCAAAACCCTCCTCCAATACAAATTTTGAGTTCCCCCAAACAAAGCCTAAGAGAAGCACTAATACCCATGACATGGGAAGTAGAGACTTTACCTTTTAAATAAACTGGTTGCTGACTTTTCACAACTCCAATAAAATCACATGGAATAACACGTCCCTAAAAATTAAGATATTTAGATAGATATGTAATTTAACACCAAAGTTTGTTCATAAAAGAGACAACGTTAATATGTACACAAATCGATGAAAAGATTGGAAGGCACGTATGCTAATTAAATAAATTACAGATATCTTAATCTGCAAATCACCTGGTGTATAAGTTGATAAAAACTATGCTGGCCATTTGTTCCTGGTTCACCGAAATCAATTTCACCAGCCTCAAATGGTAGAGGGGTGCCATCAATTGAAACACCCTTGCCATTACTTTCCATGCTAACCTAATTTGAGACACACTAACTATAAGAACAGAGAGGAGCAGCATTAAAAATTGCTTGAGGCTTCTTTCACATATAAAAATAACAAACATACCTGTTGAATATGTGGGGCAAACTTTTCCAGGGCTTGAGTGTAAGGCAAGATGGCCTGAATTTTAACCAGAAATTTCGGTTAATGAAAATTTTTGGTTAAGAAATGTCAAGAGTCTACAATAAACATTAAAAAATTAAAATCAAAGCAACCAAATATTAGGCACTCACCCTGGCAGGATATCCAAGAAAGGAGACATTCCATACACTCAACAGTCCTAGAAGCACCTGGTCATGGACAAAATGAACATTTCATTTTGCATTTAGTATAGAAATACTAAATTCCCTATAAATAAATAACTCTGAAAAAGAGGAAATGTGGGTGTGATTACTATAGAGTTAATTGCGGATCACGGATAATAGTGGGTTGATCAAATTCCAATGTGCCACAGTGCCATAGTGCGGTTGTACTAAATAATGAATCACGAAACAATAACAATTTATTCAAATTATGCTACGTTATAGCTCTGCTATAGCGGCTATTTGACAACATGGGATTAATGTTGCTCATTCTCCATCTTCGGAAGCAGTTTAATGTTTTTATAGCAAGATACGAAAAACTGATTAAATATGTGTATTACACAGCAGAGTTCTGTCATGGATGTACTGAATCATAACAAATATGAACATTAATGTTACCCTATATACTATATTTACATGATACTGTAAGACTGTAAATTATTAGTAAGAGAGAAATCAAATAAATATCTAGTTCTCGAAATTGATGCCGTACACTACAATATGACTTTGTTAATGTTACTGCAAAAATATCATTATTTGACCTCTGCTGCATAGTTTAAGCCTTCAGCATAGGATGAGTTTGTTCATGATAGTTACTTTCTAGCAACTAGATTGAAGTAAAATAAAGGGCTTAAATTTGGTATAATATGTGCGGGAGATCTACAAAAGCAAAGAAAACCTGAAAACACAAACAAAGGTAGGGTCTTACAGGTATGTTTTTTTCAAATGGTTCTGAATACATATGTTGATCAATGCTGGAAGCTCCCTTCAAAAACCTTCACAATAGAAATTCAGGATATAAAAAACCAAGCATATGAACATTGAATAATGCCTTGTCAATCATATAAAATAAAAAACAAATAAATACAATGAATAGATAGAACTTTTCAATAGAGCTTCCATCAATAGAATAAGAAATCACATACTTCTCAACTACTGAGAAACCATATTGTAGGGATAAAGGAAACACTCCCACAGCACTGCAGACTGTAACCAACATATAAAAAAGGGGTCAAAATAAACAATTTCCTATAACTATGCTTTTTTTATTAAAACAGGCAAAAATGCTTACCACTATAACGGCCACCAACCCAGTCCCAAAATGCAAAAGCATTATTAGGATCGATGCCAAACTTTTCCACAAGCTGCAGCAGAAATTTAGGCAATAGAAAAAGTAAACACAGGCCGCGTTAAATAAATTATATTTACCAAACAACATTTTGTAACTCAATGAGCAAATGGAAAAGAGAAAAATAACATATGGCTATACCGCGAGATTTGTACTAACTGCGACCATATGTTTTGCAACTGCTGATGGCCTGAAGTAAAATTAATTCATAAGCAAGTCTTCATAATATTGTCAATTCCAGTAAGTATTTACCTTTAACATAAATACAAATATATTTTGAAACCAGTGGGGATATATAGGGTGTGGCAAATATAATACTATAATTTCAAAGGTCTGTTTGGATTGACTAATTTGAATTTACTACTGACATAAGCGCGTGTAAAAGTGTTAGGAAACAGCTTAAGATATGTCGTCCATAAACTGTTTTCATGTTATTTCCATGAAGCTCTATAGGATAACTTACAAAAATAGCTTATAGCTTATTTGAAAAGAGTTTGATTTCATTTTATTTTTTGTTATAGAAATAGTATATACATAAGCACTTCTATGTTAAGCACTTAATTAAGTTGTTTATCCAAACAAAACCCAAAGAGTAAGAACCCCGTATCCTATTAACAAGTCTGTACAAAAATATGGAAAGAAATAGTAGGACACCAGTACCATCATTTTTCTACAATTAATCAAATACCTTTAAAGCTTCACTTACCCTAGGGCAGCTATAATCCATTCCCTGAGTGTTCGAGCATTCAACATGGTTTCAGCAGTCGTAAAAGTCTTTGACACAACCACAACTACAGAAATAACAAAAATTGCAACCGTATAAAACACAAGATGGATCACCAATCTCTTAAGTCAAATGTGAAGGAAAATAAGAAAAGTTGAAATGATCTACTAACCTAGTGTTGTTTCAGGATTTAACCCTGTGATTGTTTTAGCAACATCAATTGGATCAACATTTGCAAGGCTGCACATAGAAGCAAATACATAGAGATTGATTTCATGTAAAGTCGTGATTTTCTTAAATATGTTGAGCTTTTAGCAAGACAGTTCCAACAGCACATATCGCATACATGCAGTAAGACAACCTCTGTACATAAACACATTTTGGCCCGAATATATCTCAAATTTCAGCCATTAAATGACACATTTACCCTTTGAAAAAAGGTCATGAGATGCCTTTAATAGAAATCCTCCCATAGCCAAGTTTACAATTTACATTCACTATTACATGACGCAAAGTTTAAATAATGCTTCTATAAAAGGCATAGTATACTTAGATGGTATAAATTAGAATTCAGACACCAAAGCAATTTTAGATGCTTACAAGCGCAGCTGACGTCCTCTTGCAGATTCAATTGCTTCAGGATCTGTAAGATGTAATAAATACATATTCAGCACTTGTTTGAAAGATATCATGCATGGTTTTTGTGTTCATTTACATAGGTACTAGAAAAAGGTACAAAAAAGAATAAAAGACAAGATTATATAAATGCCACTAAGAGAGCAGAAAGTGTCAGCAACCTGTTTGAAGAGCCGTGTGAACAAAGAGTGGACCTAAGAAGCTGCCACCAATACCGATGGCAACAACATCCTTCAGTTCCTTTCCAGTAGCTCCGACCTGCGGAAATATGATCAGTACTCTCATCTCTAGCTCAACAATGTCCACATAAAAATATTGACAAACATATTACCCAAGATCCACTGCGGACCCTCTCAGAGAATTCCTTTATCTTGTCCAGAACATTCCAAACATCTGGGACAACATTCTTTCCATCACTCTGTATAACCGCATCCCTTGAAGCACGGAGGGCTACATGAAGTACTGCTCTATTCTCAGTGCTGTTTATCTGATAGTCCAAGAAAAATTACAAAATAAAATACGGTAATTCAGAAATGAAGAAATTTAATCCTTGATATATATCACACGTACACTGCAACTTTACAAGGTTTTCTATATAAAAGGGTGGAATTTAGAAGATCATTTGATAAAGATATAACTGAGAGTTAATGGCTTTATTTCAGATGATGGAAGAAGAAAAAAATACAGTGGAATTTGACACGAGTATATGTTAGGAAACCAGAAATTAAATTGAAAAGAAAGGACTATTTTATTGAAAGATTGAGAAAGAATTGGAGAGAAAGATCCTCCAAGGGTTTCACCATCTACAACAGAGTCACTGCTCTATTACTAAGGGTCTGTTTGGGAGTTTGGAGGGGTAAGGGATGGGAGGGCTTTCAAAAAAAGGGAAGGATTGAGTGAAAAGAATTGAAGGATTTTGGTTGGGAGGAGGGTTTGTATTTATTCATAACATCAAAAACCCTTTAATTAGGGGGAACTCAAAATTTGTATCGGAGGGTTTTGGAAGGCTTGCATAAATTTTCCAAATATATTAATGTTGTTATAGTATTTTGAAAATTAAAAATATAGTAATGATAAACACTCTTTTATCATTCTATACAAATTCATTCTTTCAAAAAATGTTAAATATTTTTCTATATCTTTTTAAAAATTCGTTGTCGGAAGTCTTCCCTTCCCCTCCCCTCCAAATTCCCAAACAAAGCCTAAATGTTTACAATACTATATACTTAATGAATTCCCTCTATTCCCGTATTAGTGTATCCTCCTATTTATACAAATACTCGTCTAACTAACTAACTCTTAACTACTTTACACCTCTGTTTGGATGAACAATGTAATTAAGCGCTTATCAAATAAGTGCTTATGAATAAGCTATTTCTATACCAAAAGATAAAATAAAGCGAAATTGTTTTTAAACAAGCTATAAGTTGTTTCTATAATCTTCTTCTTGGAGAGCTTATAGAAATAAACAGACTGAAAATAGCTAGTGGATTTTGTCATAAGCTGTTTTCATAAGCTCAAATAAATCAATCTAAACACTAATAGCCACTAATTCTCCTTTATTCTATATTCTAACAGTATATGTGGAACTTGTTGGATCAGTATATAAGTACTTACATGCTCCCCATTGTACATCTGGTTTATTTTTTGCTTGAGGGATGCAACCTACATCACACCAACAGATACACAACAATCATTAATCAGATGACCGCATTTCAGTTGGAATAACTTATACTAACGTGACACACGGTCAGAACATAACACAAGTTGTTCAAATACCTAAAATGAAGGAACTGACCTCAGCCAATTTGAAAAGTTTTTCCCTTGTTTCAAGGGTGGCCTGCTGCCTTGAGTAGTCCAGTAGAATTCCATCAAATTCACTTCATGAATGCAAAATTGAGAAGTTTATTACACACCCCATTAGTGCACTAGTATTGGCTCAATTTGTCACACTAAATATTTTCAAATCCTCAAAACGGTATCTCATAAGTTTATTGTCACTACTAAAATATAAAACATCATATTGTAAGATTATATAGCCTTATAAAGTGACATACACCATCAGTGACTGGGATCTCTCTTCATTACTCAATAAATCCCGTAGATGAGACTTTTTAATGTCCTCAACATGGTGCTGTACAAAGGAGAAACATTTAATGAATGTCCACAATATTTGCATTATACATAATTAAGAGGTATTGTCCCTGTCATACCTTCAACTCCTTCCATGCCTGAGTGTCAGAGATGAGAGTGGAGGAAGCCATTTAGAGCTTTAACTGATAGAACAATTTCCTGCAAAAAATGTTTCCCCGATTTATAATGTTATTTAGCCATTTATTTTTGAACAATTTCGTATAACAAACAATCATACGAGCTTTCTGCACCCAACAAAGCATGAAGACAAACTTACATATGGGTAAAAAGAACAGTAAAAATGTGTAAATATCTATTTCAAAGAACTTCATAGCGCGTAGTAACTGGTCAGATTTGATTTAACAGATGAATCAAATTAACTAAGCAAGAGTGAATTCAAGTCTCTAAAACTATATGCCATTCATGGCCATGGGAAACAATAAAAATGATTAAGTCATTCATAAGCATGAAAAGTCAATATTGGCTTCCATGCGTTGAAACCAAACAAATGACTTAAACTGACTACCTAAAAATATTTAAAGAAAATTAAAATTCAAAGTTTTAAACTGGTGGAAAAGTAAACCCTAATACATATTATATAACCAAGTTTATTACAAATTTTTCATTTCAAAACTGACGATTCAACGTCAGCTTCCATCTTGGAAACTAAATAAATTCCTTCCTATAATTGAATTTGAATCCCATAGAAATTAAGAGAGATTAAAATACTTTTAAGTTAGTAGGACAATAATGTACATAAGACCCTGATTCCAGGTAATTTCTGTTGTCTTGGATTCATTAGAAACAAAAAAAAAATTTCTAACAGTAACGTAACGCGATTCGCTTTCGGGACACAAAGCTATCATGTATGAAGCTGAGCAGCAGCATAAGTACAACAGCCAGCAATATTAATGAGCCAAAGATTATTCAAGCACTAAGCTCACTTGATAGTTAATACCGAACAAAATTCGTTTAGGCCAGCAAGCATCGTGATAAGGTAGGAAAATTTCAGCCGGTAAAGTTTCCATCTATTTATTAATACAGTGAATCAAATGCTTTTGGAAATATCAGTTTCCACGGTAACATCTCACGTCTACCCAAAAGCCTCAACTAGTTGCTTCACACACGCTGCATGTTTGTTTACTTCCTCTTACCACATTACCAAACATACTAGACAAAAATAAAAAATAAGGGGCTGCAGCAACAGCAACCAAATTTGGAATTAGGTTCATAGAAGCATTTAATCAAACACTTGTAATTCAACCAGCATTTAGCTTTCTGGGTAATGATGATGATCATGACGATGATGATGGATTTCTCATAAATATATCCTAAAAATCTAATAAATCTACCAAATCACTTAGGGTATGATCTTCCAACAAAAATTATGAACATAAATTCAAATAAATAAAAAATAGCAAATTCATAGAACACAAACCAATAAAAAAGAGAGTAATGAATTTGAATCGTTACCTGAAAAAGGGATCGAGTTTGGGGTGAGTGTTAAATTATGATTTGGAAAATTGTAATAACAATCACAAAAGCAAAGATTATTGATAATTTATATCATAAACTTACGGTGGATTCGGATTCTGTGGACGGAAATGTTATACCTATACTATACCACCTTTTGCTGTTGTGATGGCTAACAGATAGTCTCAGATTAAGAGAAAGGTGCATGTCACATGCCACTTTCATTATTTAATTAGAGTCCAAAAATAATTCTGGTTATTTTATTTTAACATCAATTATTATTACAATGTGTATTTTTAAATTTTTTTTTAAGTATCATTTAAGCAAATGGTCAAATACTATGGATTATTGTGAAATGGATTATAATTAATTTTGTAAAATAATTATGGCTTTTAATGTTCGTTTTTTTAATGTATTATTAAAATAATACCAAAAGTCCATTAAATAGGTCCATTCTCCCTCAATTTCACTTAAGTAACATGTCATGTATATATATGCTTTATAAACTTCTATAATAGTTGAAAAGAAATCGATGTGGGACTTGTTTAATACCAAAAACTCTCTCCAAAATTCTAATTCACTGAAGGTGCTAGATTAGAATTGAATCTCAATGCAAAAGGTAGTATTTTGCTTGAAGCTTAAACTGATAAAACTAATTATGATTATGGATATTTCTCATCTCTTGACTCCACCAAAGAGCTTGTTCCATTAATAGATGATAATTAACCCATTGAAGATATTCCATTATTTGATGGCAATCTCAATGTTGCAGTACCACATAAACACACAATGCTATTGTTGATGGCAACTTCATCATTTCTATGAACTTGTAGTTTGAATTATTTATAAGCCTCATTTTATGTTCATAGTAAGGAATATAGAATTATTGAGAAAATAGAAATGATTGGGCTTAATGATATATTTTTAGAACTGTGATGTTATATAACAAATCCTATCACCATGATATATTTTTAGAAATGTTTGAGAAAGGAAATGAGTATTCTCCATTCACCCTACTGAAGATCAAATCCAATTATTCCATTATGTCTGCAAGGAAATTGGTATTCCATTATGTTTGTAAGGAAATGAGTATTCTCTGTTCCATTATGTGATTCACAGTTTCGATTGTTGCATTTTCTATTTTTGAGTTGATAATTTTTTTGGGCCTGCAAGATTGATTTTGATTTCTTTTCTTTTTTCTTCTGTTAGTTGTTTTCATAAGCTTGTTTATGTTTTGCAAATAAATGTGAATATGCTCGTAATATGGATACAATTTGTTACTGATTGTAATGTAAATAGGCTTGTAAATTGCTTGATACCAATCCAAAGAATCTCAGCTTATTGACTAGCTATTGGAAAGAAGTATGCTTATAAGTTTTCTTTAGTCCCACGTCGTTTTTCTTAAACAAAAATTTGGTGTTTATAATCTTTATTATTGCAATAAGTTTCAACTTAAGAAGTTATAGTGTGGACCAAATTAGTTAGGCCCAAAACATTTAACATAAGTATTTTGAATAATTAATATTAAAAAAACGTAATTAAAATTAATAATTAATTTATTAGCTGATAAAAATATTAATTAAAAAATTAAATAATAAATTATCCTAGTCAATATTTCCAACTCATTAAAAATATATTTTGTATCCCAATCATCGTTGTCACGTCAGCAAAATTATATTTTTTAAAAACTGGTTTTTAAAATGGGGGGACTAAATTTTTAAAAACTTCAAAATAGAGGGACCAAAAGTGCATTTAAGTCATGATTTTTTTACAAAATTAACATGTAACATGTATATTCTTATAATCTAATCTAACCTGACCAGGAGGAACCTTCCAGTGATGAACTGCTACGGTGGTGAACTGGGGGGTGTACTTGCAAGGTACTCTGATGTCAAAGTGAGAAAGTGTATACGGAGTGCAAGTACATAATAGAATATAATGGAATACCCAACCCTCTAATAAAATAGGGTATTTATAATGTGCCCCAGCACTGGGCCAAGATTCTTTCATGGTCTGGATTACATAGGCCCAAGGAAGAACTGTAAAGGGTTACGTAGGAGCAGATAAGACATAGCGTGTGGTCTTGCCCTTGGTCCAACTGTCCCACAATACTAGGAGAAAATACCGGAACAGTTGACTGAATGGGCACGTGGGGGAGACGTTTTCCCCATGTCCCCATGTGTTAGGTCGTGGGTCTGCCCGACGGACTGGGCCTCTGTCTGACACGTGTTATGTCGGCCCAGTCCTGAACAGGAAACCTTTGGATCAGGTTGTGGGCTTTTGCCCGACGAATTGGGCATCTGCCCGACACGGACTGCGTCGGCCCAATCCAGGACTGGAGCCCCCCAAGTCGAAACTCCAGTGTGGAGTGATGACTTAAGGGTAAGTCTAGTCGGGCATATAGGTAGTGGGCAATGAGTCTGATGAACGTTGGAGACGTTTGTTTGTGCCTTTTGACGTTCGCTTCGGGTAGTGCGGGCAAGATCTCAGTTGGGCTCGACTCGTCGAGGAGGATTACCTATTCGAGATAGTCGCGCACGATGTCCTTTGCATTTCTATGGTGTCGAGGACGCGCGTGCCTGGGAGCTTGACGTCTTTTGGAGTTCCCAAGTGGTGACGTGTTTGGCTTTTGGTTCCTCATCATTATGCCATTTAATGCATCGCTTTGTTTTACGTGTGATGGGGCATTAAATACCTGTCAGCCTAGAGGAATCTAGGCAGCCTAGGCAATGATGGCCTAAGCACGCCCCTTTGTATGGGGGCCTATAAAAGGACTTTGAGGTTAGTATATTCTCATTTATCACATTCATTCTCCAAGTTTCCTCAGAAGTTCACCGGATGTTCTCATTTTTTTGCCTGGAAGCGCATCGTCGTCGTCACCGCCATTGTACTACTTCTTCACCAGCGAATATGTCAGGTAAGCTCCTCCCTTTTCTGGTAATCCTAGGTTATAATTGCATTTTTCTGGTAATTTTATCCACCGGTGAGGTCGAGGAGGCCTCTCCTCGGTAAATTCAAAAGAATTTGCCGGTGGAAATTCCCTAAACACCGTCGAGAAGGGCCCTCCTCGGGTGTAAATTAAGGGAATTACGATGAATGTCCCGGACCCCCTTTGAATTTAGGATGAATATTCTTGGAATCTTTTGGATTTAAGATGAATCTGTCGGACTCCCTTTGGATTTAGGATCAGGGTGTCAGGCGATTACTTTCTTGAATCTTGCCTTCACCCTTTCACTTGAACTGCGGTGGAAGGGTGGATTTAATGCGATGTCAAATTCACTAATTTTCTCTGTTTTTCAGGTAACGTGGATTCGCACAGAAGAGTCGAGGATGTTGATGTGGACAACATTGACGTAAAAGTAGATGAGAAGGAAGTTGGCGACCAAGAACGTGACGTGGGGAGTAGGTTCACTGCTCCCGGGGCGCCTGATTTATCCTGGGTCGGGGAGGAACCCCTGGAAACAAGTTCATGTTTCGTGCAAGATCATCATACCACTCACACAGTCATCGAAGACTTGGCCCTGGGGGCCTCTCCGAACTGGGAGTGCTACGCCCCTCTCCCCGAGCAGCAAATTTACTTAGTTTTTCGGGGAACGCACTTCCCTATGTATGAATTTGCTTTTAGAGAGGCAGGTCTCCGTCTTCTGTTCACCAGTTTCTAGGCTGGCGTCTTCAGATGGCTTGATTTATCCCCATCCCAGCTGCACCCTAATGCCATAGCGTTCATTCGGGCATTCGAACTGGTGTGCCAGTACCTCCAAGCAGGTTGTACATTTCCCCTCTTCTTCTGTGTTTTCCATCTATAACGGTCGAGCATTAACAGGCGACACAGTTGGGTCTCGTTTAAGCAGCCGAGGAGGTTTTTCAAAACCTATGTTGACTCGGTAAAAAAATTCAAAGACAGGTGGTATACGGTGAAGCCTATTACCCCGCGGGCCTTGCATACTATCTACGCTGAGCAGCATGACGCCCGAGGTGAAGAGCGCCTCATTTCGACCATCCCCCTCGAGTGGCAGCGGACTCATTTCAATCAAGGCACAAAACAATTTTTTGTGAAACCAGAGAATTTGAGTGTCGAGTCTCATACCCCAAATTTGTCCTATCCGCGCCATTTTATTTTTCTGTTTACTAACCATTATTGAAAATCCAAAAATATGTCATTTCTTCACAAGTTTCGGGGTTTTTGAAAGGTTGAGTCGGGTTCAGACTTGTCAGGTCTAATGTGTACGGTGTTGTTTTTCAGAATTTAGTGTGTTGGTAAAATCGGTGACCATTCATCCGTATTTCGATTTCGTATCCATTTTCACATCTTTATCCAAAAATCTTTTAGTATTATCATTCCCTATTTTTATTCTCATTTTTTAAGCACATTATCTTTCTTCTTCTTTTTTCTTAAGCCCATTGTCACACCCGAAATTTTGACCGAGCATTTTTCAAAATTTCATTCGTCCGACGTTTTTTTATCGAAGTATCATAAGTCAGTCATTTTTGCATAAACATTTCATTGATCATTAATCATGCATTTTTAGCCAATTTTTATCATTCCATGTCAACTTCTTTACTGCATTTCCATTTGTAGTTTCTTTGTTTGCAAAACAGTTGTATACATGTATGAAATTTGTTTGCTTTTGAATGTTAGCAATAATAAAACTCACATGTTTTTCTTGAAGTAATTTGTTTGTAAATTTAAATTTTTCATGTGTGCATTGCAATGCCAATTTTCGTGCTTAAACTCTATGAGGGAGAATGACGAAATAAAAACGCAAGAATCTCTAATTGTGTGCTCTCGAATAAGACCCTGTTGACGATGTACATGCTTTGTTTTGAATCTCTAAACACTGGAGACATAAGGGAGATAGACCCTCATTAAACCCTTTTGAGCCTTGAAGTATGAGTTTCTTTTCACACGAAAAAACCCTCACATGTAACCCAGGGGCAGGGTAGGTATCAGCTAGCTGGACCAAGCATTCAAACTTTCATAAATGAGTGTACTTGAGGATTCATTACATTCCATTATGCTAATCAAGAGGTCCAAAGACCAGAAACCACAATGGTTATTCAAATCAATAGGTCTAAAGACTGGAAACCACAATGGTTATCCTTCATCGACCAAAGAATGAGGCAGTTATAACCCTCACAAAGCAATCAAGACAAACAGTGTCACACGATTTGTTCGAAAAAAGAAAAAAAGAAATGAAAGAGTCTGCTAAGTCGAAACTTGAAAACAAGTGACTTGGGCAAAAGTTAGGGCATCCCGTTGGACTTCACAATCAAAGATTCACAAGAATCAGTCCAGGCAAAAGTTAGGGATAAGCAAAATAACACAAAAGCGAAAGGAAAAAAGGATTACACAAGAAAGATCCTTAAAACAAGAAAAAATTTGTGTGGCGCATACACGAAGATAAAGGGGTGACTGACTCCCAATAACAACCTGATTGGTGCTTGAACTACTAGTGTCAATGGTTCCTCAACCATCATGAAACCCATATGAAAGATGAGCGTTTGTAAAACCTAGCTGAACATAGGAATGGAGGACATCATGAAGAGGGGTGGGCACATATAAACCTCAAGCTTATATCCTTTGTCTCTATAACCGTGAACCAGACCACGATATAACCTTAAAAGTCCTAACTGAAATAAGGTTAATTTGAGATCATACTACCACGAGATAACGTTCCTGACTCCTATGAGTTACATTAAAAGACCTTGTTGGTATTGCATGTGCATGTTTTCTTTCATTCAAAAATAATGTTGCATCACAACTAGTGATTCGCTCACAAAGGTTTGTGACATCTTTTCAATAAAGACTTCAAGATTAACATGTGTGTTGCATTAGAATTTTCATTCTCATAATAAACATTTTCTGCTTGCATACATTTATTTGACATCATAAGAAGTTCACATACGAAAATTCAGTCCAGAAGCTTAATCTCGCCAAGTTGAGAAGTCTGAAACTTTTGAAAGACCCTCACGTCAAGGTGCACTCTCAACCAGTCATGGTAAGATCTAGCCAATCCGGAGCAGTTACGTCGAGTAATCTCTTCAAATGCCAGCTAACTTGGGGCAATCACTTCGAGATTCAAATCTCTCAAAGAGCAGTTAGTCTGAGTATTCCCTCAAATACTAGTCAGTCAATGGCAAAATCTATTCGAATACTCGTACCGGGGCATGCCACCCTAATAACACGAGAATTCATTATTTCCCAAAGACAGGCAATCAGAATCTATCCAGAGTTCAGAGTACCTAGACAACTTTACTCCTAAAGTTTTCTATGTCCCCCTTTTGCCATAACTCTTACTGATTGAGTCTATTACCCATCTATCGTTGCTCATCAAGCCAATTCTCTCATTCAGCAATTCTGACAGCTATAAGCTCATCTGTGTTGACAATGGCTACCTCCCTAGCAAGGTTATTATGCTAATTCAGGCAATCACTGCGATACTTAGGAGTTTAAAGACATCAAGTCTTTTGTAAAATCCTCTTAAGGTAAATTCCAGATAAGAGAAAATGATCCCTAGCGCGAAACAACGAGAAATCTTTCCTCCTCAGCAGGACGCGATTCAACTTCGTTTTCCCCAATAGATGCATGGAAGTTATTCCCAATAAAGTCGCCAAACTTTTTCTTTAGCAGGTTTCCTTGATCTTATTTCCCAGAAGATCTAAGGTAACTCTTATTCCCCAACAGATCTCAAACCAAATCCTTCTTTTCCCCAGCAGAGTAATAAGGATAGTATCCCTAGAAAGAGTCGTTTTCCTGTAGTGAAGCACTTCTTACAAGAATCCAGGAGTCCCCTGTAAACATCCCAAATTTTCCCTCACTAAGTTCACACCATGGCTTGTGATATTTTCATTTGCATAAGTTCAATCATATCATCTCATATTGCATTTTTGCTTCACTGCATTGGTTCAAAGTCATCTGCATCTAGGGTTTGTGATCTGAGCAATCCAAGATCCATCTGTGCCACTCTAAATGTCTTAAATCATCTCAAGAGGGTCCATGTATGTTCAATCATCATATTATATCCTCCCAAGATCAAGAAAGTCAAAGAATCACAAGAACTTGCAAGACATGGAAGCAGAGCCAGGTTTAACTGCATAGATGACCTAAAATTAGGGTTTTGGTTTCAGAGGCCATAACTCCAATTTTTTTTGGTCATTCTTGTTTCTATTGGTCTTAATATGTCATAAGGATCATACATACCAAGTTTGATGAAGAAGTTCATTGTGGAAGTCATCTGATCACTGGGTAACTTATTGAGCAAGTCAGAGCCAAATCAGGGCATCTGAGGCCCCCATCAATGGACCCAAAGTGGATTTTTCATCAAATTGAATTTATATGATCTTTATTTGATCATTGAAGTGCTTAGAAGTTCATAAATTTGAAGAAAAGTGAGCAAAACCAAAATTTGCCAAAAATGGAAATGACTTGTAATGTAAACTTTCCATTTTGGGAAAGTTTTTCAACCTCCTCTTTCTTAACCAAAAATGCTTCAAATGAAAAATTGTTGGTCATGAAAGTTGTAGATTGGATCATTCCCTTTTCAAAAATTATAAGAACAAGTTCTAATTCATTATGGAACACAAGTTATGGCTTTCCAAAGTTGGCAAAAATCACATAATTTCATGTTTCATGCCAAAGAGGGATTTTTGCAAAACCTCATGCCAAGCTATTTTATGACTTCAAAGTGACTTCTACACATCATAACATCATAGTGCATGACTTAAAACTCAGAATTGGCCCAAGAATCCCAATATTTCATGACTTGCACATGAAGAAATTTCAAAAGGGCCAAAAGTTCACAAAATTGCAAAACCTCCCACAACTTCTCACAAACTTGCTGAATTGCCTCTAAGTGATTTCTATGGACATCCTTGAATCTTGCTGAACCAGACACCCCTTTGTCCTTGGCCTGAACCAGCCCATACCTCAAAGGACAACAAATCTTGACTTTTTGCAAAACAAGCCATACCAATCAGCATAGCCCACACCAACTCCACAGACCTATCACAGCTTGATACATGGGCAAAAGGCAACTCATTTCACACAAGAAGCAAGCCTGAATACACAGCATTGCCATAGCTCACAAAAACTCCCTCTTATGCATTTTCATTCGAAACTCTCAGCACATTCAACAAAACTTAAAAAATGTTCCACCATTCATCTTCAAATCCATCACTGATCACAAACCACCCTTCACTTTGCCCTAAAAACTACCATACACCAAATACGATTTTCCCCCTTTGAACTGAACTTCATTGAACTTCAAGGAGAGGTCACAAACACTTCAACAAAGCATCAAAGAAGCTCAAGGGAGGTTAAAGGAGGTTGTTTGCATCAAGAAGAAGGCTCAGGCAGCTCCATTGGCAAAGCTTCATCTCAGGTACCTTCTTGAAACTTTTTTCCAGAAGCCTTGTTTTAAGTTATTAAAAGATTAAGCATGCTCCCCTGAATACACTGAGCTTTGTAGTTTTGAAAATGGTTGAGAAATGAGGTTGTACGGTTGTTCTGAAATTTCTGCCATTTTTAAACTTTGATTCGAATCTTGTTTGTGAGTGAAAAGAAATGAAGTTTGGGGGTGGAGTTGATCTTAGGAAGGTGAGAGGAATCAATCTGGAGCTTTAGAGCTCCAGAAATGACCTAGGGAGTGTTTTGGGAGATTCTCAGGGGAGGTGTGGCCGGAGAAGATGACCGGAGGTCATTTCCGGCCACCTGAAAGTGATTAACCTAATTAATTAGGGTTAGGGCATAATTTGAATGTGGGTCGTTGGATCCTTCTTTCCCGCGCGTGTTGTGTGGTTCAGATTGCATCATTAATTATTAATTAGGATTATTAAATTAATTAAATAGGATTAGTTAAGTTTGAATGTGGGCATTAGGATAGCGCGCCAAGTCAACTCCCACAAGCCAGAATCAATTTTGGCTCTCCATTGTGCATACTTTTTTTTTATTTCATTTTTAATTCATTTCTTTTATTTTATTTTGTACGAATTTTTAAAAATAGAAAAAAACATAAAAAATTCTGAAATTTTTTATCCAGCCTTTTATTAATTTTCAGAACCCAAAAATATTTTTATTTTTATTTTTTGCATTAAAAATTATTTTTTAAATCATTTAAATGTTATTTTTAATTAGTTAATTGATTTTAATTAATTAAAAATACATTTAAGTATTTAAAAATCACAAAATAATTCAGAGAACATCTTTGGACATTTAGGAACATTTACAAACTCACCATACAAATTTCTTTTTGGTTTTGATCACACTTTGACATTTTTCATTTGAATTAGGGTTCTTAAATTGTTCATTTTTTAACCCTAACTCCAAAAATTCATAACTTTTAAACCAAGTTGAGTTTTTTAATGATTCTTTTAGCATTGTGTTATGCATGGTTTCAAGCATCTAAACACATTTTTGTTTCATTTTTATCTTTCATTTTCAATTTGTTTGGCATTTTCCATTTAGGATCCCCCTTTAAACCCTAGAAATTTAGGAAATTCATAACTCCCTTAGGGTTTAGCTTCTGACCTCCCCCTTTGGATGGTGAACTAGTATAGGTTTAGGGTTCCCTTAAGTCCATTTTCAATTTTTTATCTCATGATTTGCTTCTGTTTTTGGGTTTTGCATCTCACATGTTCATATAACCCTAATGTCTCATCTTCATTTGCATTCATCTTGCATATGCTTGCATTCATGAACTTGCCATGACATTTTATGCATTCACATGACTTCTAAGATATCTTAGGACATGTTAGAACCATGCTTGATCGTTTATTCATCCATTTACCATGTTATGCATTCATTGCATTCTATGAACATTCATGAACTTTCATGCTTCCTTTATGCTTCATTTGCATTCTCATCCTTTGTATGATCATCTTCATCTCATGACATACATTTGCATCATCTCTTTGAATAATTAGCATCATGAACATGCTTCTGGTTTTGGTTTTCCTCATTTCATTTTATTTTCCTTTTGCTAACTTTTCAGGTGGTAAGTGTTTGAGAAGTGAATTTGCCTTCACTTCTCACAATCTCTTCTCATCTCTCTTATGCATTCATTGTTGCATTTTACTTTTGTATTAGAGTGAGCTTGCTCATTCATGTTCCCTCCTCACTTTCTTTCTTCAAACAACTTATCTTCTTAAGTGAAGTAAGTTGACTTGCTTCTTTCTGCTTCTCTTTCTTTCATCCCGCTTCTTCGTTGGTGGCTCTCTTGAAGGTCTCTTGCAAGCCTCATAAACCCTAGGAACACCCAAGGATGATCACAATTAGGGTTTGATTAGTCCCCCCATTAGTTTTACCTTTGTGTCATCTTTGTGTCTTCTCTTCTCATCTCATAATCAGGGACTAAACCTTAAAGGTTTTAAGGCTTTGTGATTAAACTTATTCCTGCATCCTTCTCTTAGGATGGAGTGTATAAATTTAATTCTAAGTGTTAAACCCTTAATGTGTTTAAATCCTTTAATCAATCCATCTAATAAATCACTAAGACATTAAGCTTGTAACTTGGGCTTTGCATTAGGGTTCTAATTCTTCCTTAATTGGTTAAGAAGGACTAACCCTAGTATTAATGGACAAGTCCCCCTCAAGTTGTCTCACAAACCATAAAAATCATTTCTTAATCTTACCATTAACTAAAATCCACTCTAATAAAGGTTTATTTTGTCATGAGGTTAATCCCTAATCATGTATTAAGTTGAGGAGCCTTTCTCAGCTTAAATGTTCTCATCTATTATCCTTCTATTAGGATGGTGTAATGGGTCCATTAAATCCTTGATTATGGCTTAAACTCATTACTTAACACTAAACGAAAATTCCAAAAACATCTAAATAATGGCAAGTAGGATAATAATCTTAATCCTACATCATGGTGATTAAGTGTGAGGTGCTTACTTCATACTTAAGGTATTCTCATTACCCCTAATCAGATGGAGGATGTGATGAGTTTATTAACCCTTGGTTTAGGCTTAAGCTCATTAACTTATGACAAACACCAAAAAGCAATAAAAGATTGAAAACCCAAAAACAGGCAATAATCGTCTCCTCCGGGATTCTTTTCTCATCTCATTCACTCACAAACGAGAACTCGCTTCTTCCGTCTGATGCAAGACAGTTTGCACCTGAGCCAGACAGGTCATACACTTGAGCATGGACAAGTAAGCAGTTCATCAGTCAATTCATCTTTCAGTCTCTTTGGGTCGAACTACGATGTTTTGACTTCCTCATTGCACGAGAGGATATGTAGGCATAACTTAACAGTTATCGAACAAAAGTCTTTGTATATCCCCCCTTCCAGCATTATTCTTTAAGCCTCATAGTCTTGAGCATTGCACTCCTTTCTTGCACTGACACTCTTTCATTTCACTTCACATCTTCTTTTGCACTGACACTTGCTTTCTTTTCCAGATTTTGCACACAGAATAACACTGACACTCCCCCTTTAAGCACAAATCTTTCAAGCATGGATCCCGTCGAGTACGACAGACAATCTGGGTGCTAATACCTTCCCAGGTTGTAACCAACCCCCTTTCTCAGTTTCTCTGGTTCGCAACTGTCTTATCCATCTTTTCCCAGGTTTATGCAGCATTACCTTTCCTTCAGGATAAAAATGCCTAGCTGGAGACTCTTTTCAGTTCATCTTCATGTCCTCTTTCGCCGACCGTTCGCGCTTGTACCGGGATGCAAATCTTTGGGAGCGACAGCTTGGCGACTCTGCTGGGGAACCTTATACTGCAACCAGGGCTTCTGGTTATTTTTGTGGGTTCCTCCTAGGGCTTGTTTGATTTGTGTTTATTGGGGTGTTATGTGCTATGTGTGTTTATTTATTGTGTTTTACTTATGTACAACTTTCTTTATTGCTTTCTTTTACAGTCTTATGCATATTTCATACTGTCATTGTCACTGTGCTGGATCTGGTTTTCTATTTTGGTGGGTGGGGGTTCCACTGAGTGATTAAGGTCCTATACCTGGGACCTGAGTGACACCTAGGCTAGAGTGGTTCATGTTATTTCCCATTCCATTTCGGTCTGGTGCGGGAATATGAAACACGGTTCAGATGTGGGTTTCTTCTATAGAACTCTGTGCTACAGATTTCCTGTAGTACTAGGGCTATCTGGGAAGCCTGCAAAGTCTGAATGACCTTTATTATGACCTTCAGAATCTGGGGTGAATTAGAGGAGGATCCTTTATGGTTATTGTAAACACTGTACCTCCGGGTTAGAAGTGTTTACACTTCTCATAACTGATCCAAGTCTGAGGATCTTTGTTCTAGAACATTACATGTGAGGGGGTTGGGTTGTTTACAGGTTTGCAGGAACCCTTGGCCACATCATATCCTGTTTCTGTTTTGTTTAAGAATACTCAACTTTGGACAGTTCTTGTGATTAACCCTGGACATGTGACTCTTTATTTGAGTCCCCACCCTGGTTACTGGATTTCTGAGCCTCCATCCGGACCTTTGAACATACATATCAAGACAGATAATCAGATCCAGCTCTTGATCACAAACCCTTGCATATCATTTGCATATATCATCATTGCATCATTTAACATCTGTTTATTTGTTTTTCAGGGTATTCACCTCATTGTATCTTGGTTTTGGTTTTGACCCCTTCTATTGCTTAGACCTCTGCTTCAGCTTGTCTTCTTCAGCATCTGCTTCAGTTATCTCCATCCTCACCTGCATCAGTCTGTCAGAGACTTACTTCCAGCTTCTTAGTTTGTGATCTTCATCAGCAGTTGTCTTCAACTTCTTCAGCAGCACTCATGGCTACTCCCAGGAAGAGCAACATATCTTATCACTTCTTTGAGCCCTCTTTGACTGGTATCAGGCAGGTCCAGTCACTCATCACCCCTGACCACATCCCACTGTTCAGAGAGCACTATGGGGGTATTTTGGATATGGTTATGGATCTTGATTCTTCTCAGAGAAGCATGATCCACACATGCTTGCAGTTTTATGACCCTCCACTTAGATGCTTCACCTTTCCAGACTTTCAGATGGGGCCTCTGTTGGAAGAGTTTTCTTTGTTGATTGGAGTGCCTATCAGAGGAGGGATCCCCTTCAACCCAGAGACGACTGCTCCCAGAAGTGAAGAGATAGCAAGGGCATTGTACTTGGAGCCTGCCCTTATTGAGCAAAACATGACAACAAAAGCTGGGATTCCTGGTCTACATTTGGACTTCTTGATTTCTCAGACCATCCTGAAGGCTTCATTAGGAGAGTGGAGGGCAGTCTGTGCACTTTTAGCCTTCAGCATATATGGGGCTATATTGTTTGCAGATGAGCCTAAATTTGTCAGTAAGAATGCCATCCACTTGTTTCTTCTAAGGAATCCAGTGCCTATATTGTTAGGGGATTTTTACAACTCCATCCATCAGAGGAATGAAAAACAAAGGGGGAAGTTGGTCAGATGTTGTGCTCCCTTGTTTTATTCTTGGCTACTTAGACACCTGCCTAAATCAGATGCTTTCTTAAACCCATATCAGCAGAGGAATTGGGCCAAAAGATTCATTGCCTTAACCTCAGATGATATCAGATGGTGCACCCAGAGCACCAAAGGCAAGGAAATTATCACCAGTTGTTGGCAATACCCTAATGTGCCTCTAATAGGAGTAAAAGGTTGCATAAACTAAAACCCTTTGTTGTTCAAGAGACAATTGGGATATTCCTTAGTTCACCCTCCCAGAGGACAGGATTTAGCTGAGACCCTATACTGTGAAGTGCAACCTAACTCAATTGTTGTCAGGCAAGCTTCCTGGGCTTGGGACAACATCCAGACAAAGGGGATATCCATCCTTGGAAGATGTAACAATGTTGCTTCAGCTCAGTACTCAGACTGGTCCCGTACTAGAGCTCAGATTACCAGAATGCCTTTCACCTTGGAAGACACACCTGGACCATCTACAGTACAGCCTGCAGCAACTGTTAGCCTAGAGGAATTTGAAAAGTTGAAAGAAAGGAATAATCAGCTGTCTGAAGCCCTGAAGAAGACTCTTTGGGAAAGAAATGACGGGCGTCTGGACATTGAAAGATTGGAAAGGCTCAAGACTGAGCACCTTACCAAGATTGAGAGAACAAATGATTACATAAGGAAGGCAAGAGTCGGGGAACAGATATTGAAGAATGCCTGCATGGAGGCCAAGATTCAGAAAGCTAGGGCTGAGCATTACCTGGAAGAGAGCCAGGCTAGGTGGATCAGGATCACCGAAGCCCGTGCACAAAAAGACCAGAGGACTCAGGCCAAGATTGATCAGTTGGAGGCCAATGAGAAGAAGCAGCAGGAAGCTTTGTTGGCAGCTCAGAAGGAGATATCGGAGTTGAAGCTCCGAGCGGGGTTAAAGAGATCAAAAGACTAGGACATGCATAAGAAGCTGACTAATGCCATTGCTACCACGAACCTCCTCATTAGGACCATTACAGAGCACCCAGCTGGTCCGGTGACGGAGGCACTCCTGAAGGAAGTTAGGGAAGATGACTATGGACTGGATGTCTGATTCCTTTTGCTTGTATTTCTTTTCTTTTGATGTACTTTTCCTTTTGTTGTATTTTTTACCCACCATGGGAATGTATTGTAAACAGACTATGTGTTGCACCCCAAAATTTGCCCTCCACAAGACAAGACATTGTGTCTCAAGAGGCTCACAAGGTTCACAATGTTCACAAGACATCTCATGAGGTTCACAAGGTTCACAAGATTCACAATTAGTCAGAAAGTTTGACAATTCCCTCAGACAATGCATCCTCCTAAGCAATGCATCCTAAACTAGGGTTTTGACTTTTATCAGGCTAAATGGACTTACAAGACTTCAAGTGAGCTTCATAGCATCTTATATGTGTTCAAGAATCCCCATGTCAAGTTTCAAGACTTTCCCAAAAGATTTGCTCAGTCAGATGATCAGATAGGTTAAAATCAGTTAAGGCAGTTAACAAGTCAAACTAAGGTCAACTGTGGTCAAACCAAAGTCAAACTTCATGATGTTTTGCCAACATTAAGTATATGAAGTAAACTTCATCATTTGATCAAGGGTTGATCATGATTCATCAAGGAAATTTCAGATCATCAAGAATCAGGAGTTTCTAAATTAGGGTTTTCACAGGAAAAGTCAACTGAACTTTGACCAGTCATAACTTTCACATGCTTCATCAAAAAATTTCCATCCAAAGCTCATTTTGAAGGAAATTGAATTCTCTACAATTTTGTGTCTCACAAGCCAATCCCAAAAATGCTTCATTTGGAAGGTATGAGCTAAGACATTATAGGTCCTTTTAAAAGTCAACAAAAAGTCAACAACTTCCAAAGAGCATAACTTGAGAATGGTAAAAGATATGGACATGAGATCAAAGAGGTTGGTTAGAGGACTCTTTAAGCTTTCTAAAATGTCCAAAAACACCTTCATATCATTAAAATTGAAGGATTTGTTCCCTTGCAAAGTTGGGAAATTTTTGAGAGGTTTATGAAGTAAATGGGGTCTTAAAACCATAATTCTTTAAATGGGCTGACTTTTTGTGATCCAATTGGTTCCATGACATCATGCACGAAATTAAATTAATATGTTCATAATTTTATTCATTTTATTTTTATTTATTATGATTTTTTATATTAAAAATCATTTTAAATTCAAATAAAATATTAAATAATGAAGATTTAAATTTATTTGGTTTCTAGAATGTCATAAAGTATATTTGGACTTGATTGATACAAGAATTAAGAAGATCATCCTAAAATAGCAATGTGAGATCAAGAATATTCAAAACTTAAAAGCTTATCTTTTTCAATCTCCCAAGGATAGAATATCCATCAAATTGTTAAAGTTTTTGACCTAATTCATTGACTCATATATATAGAACATTTAGCAACCTAGGGATCACGAATTTGCAGCCTCCAAAGTCATCTTCAAACTTCACAAAATCCATCCAAAACTCAAATTCAGTTTCTCCATTACAAAGGATTTTAAGGTATTTTGAGGACATAGGAATGATCCTTGGACTTCACTGAGTCGAAACCAACCCTCAAACACATTCAATTCATGCTCATATGATCAACCCGAATGCACATTGTTCATATTTTGATTTTTTTCGATTTGAATTATTTATGCAATGATAATGAAAACTAACTATTGATTTGTGTTAGTGATGATGTTTAGATGCTTTCTGGACAAAGAAATTGAAGAATGAGTGCCTAAACCGAAAACGGCCATTATTAGGGTTCTTGAGCCATATTTAGGGTTCTTCGATTTAGGATGTATAAATTAATTTTAAGACCATAAATGAATTGTGTGAGGTATGGTGATCATAACCATGAGCTTAATATGACAAATGATTGCATATTCATGATGATTGGAGTTTTGCAGGTTTCAAACGTGGATAAATTCGCAGGAAAGATGGTAGGTATTTTCGCAGGTAAAAACGCAGCATCAGAGGTTGAAGATGAAGTCTTGGCGCGCAGAGTAAATTCAAATTTGAAACTTAAAATATTATGTTTTGCTTCTGTTTATAATTCACAATGAGCGCGTAGCTTAGACGGTTTTGATGCGTGTTTGTGGACTGAAGGGCTTGGGTTCGAAACCAGCCAAAGTACATTTTTTTGCTTGATTTCTTTTGTTTTTTCAGAATGACAACAAAACAAAATGGAGGTGGAGTACTATCAGCCAGCGCGCGCTAGCCCAGTGGTCATGCCCTTGTTTATCCAGGTAAAGGACCTGGGTTCAAATCCCAGGTCCTGTTTTTTTTTTAGTTTTATTTGTTTTGTTTATTTTTATTAAATCTTTATTTTATTCTTTAAAACAATTAAAATAATTTCTAAAAACTATCTAAAATCATTTTTCTAATTAAAATTATTTTCTTATCAAATTTATATTATTTTCTCAAAAAAACTTAAATTATTATATTTATTTCTTTATATGCTTTTAATAATATTTATTTATATGTATATATTTATTTAACTATTAGATTAATATTGTATATTAAATTAAAAAACCCTAATATTTTTATATATAAAACCCTAATTAATTTTAAACCCTAATTATTTTTAAACCCTAATTTATTTTCTAATTACTCAAAACCCTAATTTTCTTTTAAAACTTTAATTTTTCATTTTAATTATTCTTGTTTAATTATACTTAATAAATAATTCTAAATTAAATCATTAATCATATTTATTTTGTAAATAAATTTATCTTTATTATTTATTTTCATATCAAAAAATTTAAAAAAAATGTTTGTTTAATTTTAATTATCATGTATATATTTTTTTATATTTTTGTAATAACCTTTTCTTCTTATTATTATTATTTTATCACTAACCATTTTATTTTAATTGTTTATTATATAGCTATTATTTAATTTGCTTTTATTCAAATGTAACTGTATAAGCCATGTAATAGTTGTAGTATTTAATTGTTTATTTATTTATAAATTGCTATGGTTAGTAAATTAGGGAGTGAAAACATGCTTGTGTTTAAAAATCAATTTAGATCACTAATTTTAAGATAAATATATGAACTTGTACACGCACACACGTAAGTCGATCTTTGATCGCCATCTCACTTCTTAAGGATATCTCTCATGTTGCTTCAATAAAAAGGTCAAGTAAAGTGTATAAAGCAAAGTCCCTTATCTTATTAATATCATCTTGTCCCTTTACGATTATAAGATCAAGTCCCTTCGATGTTGCCTTTGTAAATGATCTTGTCCCTTTCGAATAAAAGATGATAAGTCCCTTCGAATTGCTAAGACACCTTACAGTTGCCTAAACACAGATGACCCTTCACACGTCCCATACAACATCCAAGGTAATGACTACCTATTCCTTAATAATAGGGATAGTCTTACCATTGAAAGGACATTCAAGAACAGTAAAGATTTAATCATTGGGTAGGTTCCTCTTAAGTACTTGCTCACTCCTTTAAGAACATTTCATAACACTTCACATTTTCAAACAATTTTCAAAACAAAGTCTTTATATATATCCGTACAAGGATCATTATAAAGTACTTAAGAAAATTTTTAATCACACACTACACTTCTCAAAACTGTTTAAAGTGAGCTAAGTAACTAAGAGCCCATGGATAACCATGGATGTAAAGGGTGCTAACACCTTCCCTTTACATAACCTACCCCCCGAACCCAAAAATCTTTTAAGGTCTTTCCTGTTCTTTTATGCCCTTTCCTTTGGATAAAATAAAAGTCGGTGGCGACTCTTGCTATCCGCAACACATAACTAAAGTCAGTTCTCCAACCGTGTTACAGAACTGGCGACTCTGCTGGGGATTTGATAAAAGAGGGGTACCCTTAAGAATTAGATCACTTTAAAATTGTTTGCCTTGTTTGCTTTATACTTATCTGTTGGGTGCTCTTATGTGTGAAAGATCCTAACCCGGATCTAGTGTACCTTAGGTAAATGGCAATAGACCAAGAAAACTGTACGGCGTATACCGATATGGTTGATCTGGTGGCCATAGTTAGTGTGACTTCTTGGTTGGTGCTTATGTTCCTTAAGTTAACTTGAGGATAATATGAGGCTGCCATATGTTGTCAATACACTAATTAACTTTTAGAACCCTAGTTATCCCATCTTGGCCTTTAGAAAGTAGTGAGATAACCGGCTTTGGTGAAGACTGAAGTTGGTTGATACTCGATGCTACACTCATTGAGATCTTAAACTTGGAGGGTTTTGGTTGGCAAGTAAGTTGCCTACTGAACAACCACCCTTGTGAAGGATCAATGATATTGAGATCCCTTAGAACCTGGTTACTTTGTAGTACAAGATGAACCATCTAACTTCAGGGAAGGGTACTTACCTTTAAACCTCATGCAAGCCTTCAAACCTAGGGCTATTGTGTGACTTGTTTGTGTGTGCCACATGTTTGTGATTGAGCATAAAATCATAGCATCATCATGCATCATAAGCATAGCATTTTCACTAACCATTTCAAGGACCAAAGGATTTATCTTTGTTCTTTGTTGCAGGTCATGGCTTCTGCTCGTAGGAATACTATCCGGATCAATTTTGTAGGAATACCTCCTAAGCTTAAGGAGTTGGTCTCTCAAGTTTTTGAAAACCCGCAGTTAATCAAAAAGCATGGTCACTTACTGGATCTAGTCACTTCAGGGTTCAATGAAGACATGATGAGTGTTCTATTTCAGTTCTTTGATCCTAAACATCATTGCTTCACATTCCCCGACTATCAGTTGGTTCCTACAATGGAAGAGTTCTCCAAGCTTCTGGGCATACCTATTCTTGATCAGAAACCTTTCACAGGCTTGGAAAAGGAGCCTAAACCTGAAGTCATTGTTGCAGCCCTACATTTGAAGAAATCAGACATTGTCCTAGAAACAAGGAGTGGAGTTAAGGGTATTCTTGCTAAGGTATTGATGGAGAAAGCTCAAGTGTTCCTGAAGGCTATGCGTTATGATGCTTTTGAGGAAATCTTAGCCTTATTGATTTATGGCTTAGTGTTGTTCCCCAATCCAGACCAGTTCATAGACGTACACGCCATCAACATATTCCTGACTCATAATCCAGTGCCTACATTGCTTGGAGACATCTTACACTCTCTTCATACCCGTACTACAAAGGCATGAGGAACTCTGATGTGCTGCATACCTTTGCTATCTAGGTGGTTTATTTCTCACCTTCCTCGATCAGTGATGAAGAATGAACAAGGGTTCAGGTGGTCCAAGAGGATTATGTCACTCTCTCATTCAGATATTCATTGGTGCTCTCGATCTATGGAGAATGTTACTATCATTGACCGTTGTGGGGGGTTTCCTAATGTGCCACTCCTTGGCATAAGAGGGGGCATTACCTACAATCCTTCCTTGGCTCTACGTCAGTTTGGTTACACTCTGAGTGATGGTCCTCATGACATGTTGATTTAGGGTATTGTGTTCGACTACGACAACGATCTGCAAGGTTACCGTCAAAGGTTCATACGAGCATGGGGTAAAGTGAACAAGGTTGATAGCAAGACTCTGGAACCCAAGTACACCATTCCTATGGAAACTTATCTCAGATGGGTGTGATCTCGTGCTCAGACTCTTATAATGCCATATCCTGCCATCCGGCCAGTTACTATGGAGCCTGTTGCTGAAGGAGATACTTTTTATATCATTATTCATCCAGACATGCCCACTGACATGGAAGAGTTACAGAGATCCTGGATCCAGTTGAAGGAGCAAAGAGATACTTTTGAGACTCATTACAAAGCAAGTCAAGAAAGAATCCTGGAGCTAACAAAACAACTTCACGAGGAGCGGAATCTCAACTCATACCTCAACACAAAGAGGAAACGTCCATGGGAGACTTAAAACCCCATATTTTGTATTTATTTCATTTTTATTGTAAGCCCAAGGGGCAAACAAATTTATTACTAATAAAAGTTTACCTTTTTTATTGTTTAAACAAATTTAAATCCTGCGGTCCTTGAAAACATTGCATACGCATTTATACACCATATCATTGCATCACAAGTTTCTCATGTACAGGTATCTTATCTTCTCGCTGTTTATTTCAGCAGGAATGGCTCTTGAACAAACAGTCAAAGATCTCCAGGCATAGAATGCACAATTCCAGGAGCTGATCCTGAACTTGTCCAAGGGGCAGGATGAATTGAAGACACTGCTGGCCAAGAAGACTAAGAAGACTAGAAGGTCAAGATGCCTTATCAATATGGGAAGAAGGTTCAGAGGTCCTGTCAAGACCAAGGAACAGGTTGAAGATTATGAGTCTGAAGAGTCTGAGAAAGAGAGAGGCAGTCTCCACAATACAATGGGGGACTCTGATTCTGAAGAAAATTACTATCATGATCCTAATGAAGATAAGTTCAAGATGCTGGTGAATAGAATGGATGCTATGGAATTGCAAAAGTCTTCTGGGCTGGATTTTGAAGATTTGAGTCTGATATCTGGAGTGGTTATACCCATTGGTTTCAAGGTCCCTACTTTTGTAGTATATGATGGTGTCTCTTGTCCCAAGCTGCATCTGAGGTCCTATGTCCGGAGGATCCAACCCCATACTGCTGATAAGAAGTTGTGGATCCATTTCTTCCAAGAGAGGTTGTCTGGAGCTCAATTGGAATGGTACTATCAGTTGGAGAGTGTCAACATCCGTGATTGGAATGATCTTGTTGAGGCCTTCTATAGGAAATATCAATACAATGCTGATCTAGCACCAACTCGCATGCAACTCCAAAGCATGTCTATGGGTGCTAAGGAGAATTTCAAAGAGTATGCCCAGAAGTGGAGAGATTTGGCTGGTAGAGTACAACCTCCTCTAACTGACAGGGAGTTAGTGGACATGTTTATGAGTACGCTGAATGGTCCTTTTTATAGTCATCTCATTGGAAGCTCATCATCTGGCTTCACTGAGTTGATAATGACGGGAGAGCGTGTAGAAAGTGGTATAAGGAGTGGCAAGATACAAGTGGGTGCTTCTTCATCGAGTACTGCAAAGAAGCCCCCTAGTGGGAAGAAAAAGTCAAATGCTGTTTATGGTCAACCTGATCGTAATAGGAGGCACCAATCTGTGAGTGCAGTTCATATCTCCAATCCTACTCTTACAGCACCAGAGCCACCACAGGGAAATCAGCAGAGGCCTAGAAGACAGCTCACCAAGATCACCATGTCACTGGCCCAAGCCTTGCAACACTTGTTGAAGGGTGAACTCATTACTTTGAAGGACCCTCCTCAGAATCCTAATGTTACATCTCCTAGGTATAATCCTAATGCACGATGTGCATATCATTCTAATTGTCAGGGACATGATACCAATAATTGCTGGATATTGAAGAATAAGATTCAAGATATGATTGATGCTGGAGAGATTGAGTTTGACCCTCCTGGTACTCCAAATGTGATTACTGCTCCCATGCCAAATCATGAGAAGACTGTTAATGCCATTGATGAAGTTTCACATATTTCCTCAGTTGCAGATGTGACTACTCCATTTTCTGTTATTAAGAAGAAGTTGGTACAAGCTGGATTCTTTCCAGGTTGTAATGAAGATTATTTTTATTGTGCTTATAAAACGGATAGTTGCTGGAAGTTGAAGGATGACATTCAACGCCTCATGGACAATTACACCATATTGTTTGAAAGGACACCTTCTGTGGAGAGTATGGTTGAACATATAACTCAAGGTGTGAAGGTTGAAGAGGTGGATATGGTTGATAAAGTGCTAGTAAGAATTACTTCCAAGGGCCCTGTCAAAATCACTCATAAGGGTCCAATTAAGATTACTGCTGAAGGCCCTGTGAGGACTGTTGCTGAAGCTAGAATGGCTCCTATGATTATTACCACTCCGGGTCCTATTCTGTATACTTCTAATAAAGCCATACCTTGGCATTACGGTTCCGATGTTTATATCCACGGTGTTAAGCAGGAACCCTTAGATGATACACCTGTTGCTGATGAAAACCTTGATGTTGATAATATTGCTGGATCTAGTAAGATCACAAGAAGTGTGTCGCTCCCGGGATTTTCATCCTAGTACAAACGCGAAAGTGGCGCGGAAAGGTAGAGTCGCCAGCCAGACATTTTTATCCCGAATGAATGGGAAAGGTAATGTTGCACAAACCTGAGGAAGAAGGAAAAGGACGAGGCCTTGCGAACCAAAGATCGGGGTTCGGGAGTCGGTTACGACCTGGGAAGGTATTAGCACCCCAGATCGTCCGTCGTACCCGACGGGATCCACGCTTGCTTATTTTGTTTCAAAGGGTGAGAAAATACGAATGCTGCTGAATAAAACCGCTACTGGAATAAAGGGAATGGAAAATGAGAAATGAACTGAAATGAGAATGAAAAGAAAGGGGGAAATGTAGGGAAAATAAAGAATGTGCTCGAACGGGCCCTACCCCGCTGCCTACGTACCTCATCGGGATAATGAGGATCAGAGTCGACGTAGTTCGCCTAACCTAGGCTTACATTCGTTTGTGGTTTTTAGGATGACGTTGCCATAGCTCTAGCTCAGGTGTTACCGGCTCTGACACGAGGGTGTTTACCGTATCGCTGTTTGAACTGTCGAGACAAGTCATGAAGAGTATGAGATGAGAAAGAAGACGTGACTTCTTGGTTTGTTGTTTTTTAGAAGAAATGTTTTGAATTTGTTTGTGAACGGTCTTGTACTAAGACCTATCCATCGCGGGAAGTATTTACACCTCGCCCCGAAACAGGACGCGTATAAACACTCCGCAACAAAGTCTCGTGTCGTACAAGATTGTTCGGTTTTTATTAAGTGTTTTATTGCTTTTCTTTTGAGATGAGAAAGAGAATGACTCAAGTTGATAAAAGGAAAAATCTAAGGGACTAAGACTCAATCCTAATATATTATGTATTTACAAAGTGATCTTAGTGGTTAGTGAGGTTTTCTATTCCTAATGGAAAAAGGAAAAGAAAAAAAGGAAAAAGGATGCAACTTACTTCCTAAGGAAGATAAGTTGGTCCTAACAATGGGGAATCCTACCAATCACAAACATGGAAGGAAAAATGAATTAAAAAGCCTAAAAGAAATGCATAAAAAATAAAGGATAAAGTGAAGTAAACTTACCTCAATCTTCCCCACTACAAAACAAATGGTTAGCATGCATTTTTATTAAAAAGAATAAGGCAAACACACATTAATTAAATCCTAATTATACTTGGACCTAAACTAGACCCAATCTTAATCCTAAAGGAACTAGAAAAATGCTAAAACCAAAATACAGCACCTATTACAGCCCCTATTACACAAACAGCCATGAAAACAATGCATGACACAACTCAGCTTTTTACAGCCAGCATGCAGCATGAAAAAGTAGGTGTAGAAAGTCAAATACATCATGCACACAACAAACAGCACACGTTTTACAGCACCTTTATGCAAACACAGCCATGAAATGCAAAATTCAGAATTGATTATTTTCATTTTTTATGCACAAACTCAATAAAACATGCATTAATTTCCACATGAACATGCATTTTAACATGGATCAACATACCTAAATGGAAGAACATGAACATTTTTTAGGATTATTCAAAAATGCATCACATGTGGATTATGCAACAAGTATGCAAAATGTGGCACATGAACATGGCATATGAACATGATGATTATTGATTATGAACATACAACATGATAGCTCAACAAACATGCTAAACTCAATGCAAAATTCAGAAGTGAATTGATATGGATGATGTGATCAAGTATGCAACAAAATGAAATCAAATACACATACATACATGATTATGCAAAATGCAACATACATTGATATAATGAAATGCACAATGATTTAATGCAATGCAAACATGTAAAAACAGAATGCAACATGATTATTACATACCTAATGATGCATGAACATAGCAACAATATGCAAGAACTCAAGCCATACACAAAGAACACAAAAAACACATAATATGCGACATAAACGGAATTGTGTCGAAACGACTCGAAATGGGGGAACTAGCTACTGGAAATGGATCCAAAAATTACCTAAAATCACTACCTAAACATGCATGAATATTAGAGGCACTAAGACTTAGGGCTAAGCAATCAAAGAAACCAAAAACACAAAAATTCACAGCGTTAACCGGTTAACCATATAGGTTAACCGGTTAACGGACCCAAAACAGAAGCAAACTGGCCAAACACGCACGCGTTAACCGGTTAACCACATGCGTTAACCGGTTAACCCTGAGCAGAATTGAAAAAAAAGCTTTTAAAAAAGTGCTTTTGGCCACAACTTGCTTCTAGACAATCCTAACATACCTAGGGACATGCTACCACTAATTTCTACTTATTCGGAGCTTATTTACACATGCTAGCACCTACATCTATTAACACCTTAATTTCTAAATTCAACAAAAATCACAAAAATGCAAACAACACATAATCGAACGGAATTAATTCAAGCAAAGCGAAAAACACTTAAAGAATGCCGAAACGGCGAGATGAAGAGAATAACTTAAAGAAGAAGTGATTAAGATCACCAACCTACGAAGCGGAGGAGTGCTTCGGTAATTGTTGCAAAAATCGGAGCTTGATCGAAGAGAAAACCGTGAAAACCGAGAAACCGCAAAATAAATGCGTTCTTGATGCTTGAACCTTTGCACACTTCCGATAAGCCGAAATCTTCAACAAAATCACTAGCTTCTTCTTCTACGATCCACAATTAATGGAGGTTGGAGGCTTAAGCTTCAAGATCTTCAAGTTTCAATGTGAAACTTGAAGAGCTTATTCAAAGAAGCTTTGGTGAAAGGAGGGAAAATGGAGGAAAAGTGAGAGAGAAAAAGTGATTATGAAAAAAGTGAAAAATTTGGAATTGTGGGAACCCTTTTGGTTTGGATGAAAATGGCTTAAATAGAGACTAGGCTAGGAGCTAGGTTTGGGTTTGGGGCCCAAAAATTAGGTTTGGGATCCAAAATTAGGTTTGGAAGTTAGTTAGGGTTAGGGTTGGAAAAGGGAATATTCCTTGGAATATTCCTTGGAATATTCCTTGGAACACTCTAGAAGATGGTGGAAGGTGGTGGAAGTTTCCAAGGGAAATGGAGTGGAATTGAAGTGGAAAAATGAGATGGAAAGAATGAAAGGAAGTGTGGAAAGAAAGTGGAAGGAAAAGCGGAAAGAAAAGGGGAGGAAAGTGGTGAATTCTTCCTTTTTAATGGGTTAGCTTGAAAGTGGTGTGGATTATTTTTGGTACATCATTTTCTCTCGAACTCCAATGTTTGCCAAGCCTCGATCAACCACACACCTCATGCAAAGGACGATGAATGACTTATTTATTTTTTCAAATGCGATACGATGATATGCGGAATGATGCAAGAATGAAGCGTGAATCGCTCGAGGTTGATGATAAATAAGAGGGCAAATTTTGGGGTGTTACAGCTGCCCCTATTCAATCACTGTAGACTTGAATGGATGACAGCAGCTGCTTTCAGACGTTCGAAGTATGCAGGGATTGAATACTAAAGCAACCCGAAAATTTGCACTCGCACTGGAAGAACAGAGAAATAAGCTCAACCAAACAAACTCCGCTTGGATATAATTATAATGGTGGCGACTTCACTGGGGATGCCTTTTGAGTGATGCCAGAAGGCTACTGGCTTACCACACTGTGGGTGGACTTCAAAATACATTGCCACTCTGCGGGTGGACTTTTGAGATTGCCACGCTGCGGGTGGACTTTTGCCAATCTGCGATTGGACTTCAGATACTTTACCACACTGCGGGTGGATTGCTGAATAACTTGCCACACTGCGGGTGGACTTTGAAGGTTTGCCACACTGCGGGTGGACTTCTGAAACCTGCCACGCTGCGGGTGGACTTTGGAAATGATGCCACCCTGAGGATGGACTTTCGCCAATCTGCGGTTGGACTTCAAAATACGTTGCCACACTGCGGGTGGACTTTGGATATGATGCCACCCTGAGGATGGACTTTCGCCAATCTGCGGTTGGACTTCAAAATACGTTGCCACACTGCGGGTGGACTTTGGATATGATGCCACCCTGAGGATGGACTTTTGCTCACTACGGGAGACCTTTGAGATTTGCCACCCGAAGATGGACTTTGGCCAGTCTACGGCTGGACTTTTGCTCACTACGGGAGACTTTTGCTCACTACGGGAGACTTTTGCCCACTGCGGGGGACTTTTGCTCACTACGGGAGACTTTAGAGATTTGCCACACTGCGGGTGGACTTTTGAAGCTTGCCACCCGAAGATGGACTTTGGCCAGTCTGCGGCTGGACTTTGAAATTTGCCACCCGAAGATGGACTTTGGCCAGTCTGCGGCTGGACTTTGAAGCTTGCCACCCGAAGATGGACTTTGGCCAGTCTACGGCTGGACTTTTGCTCACTACGGGAGACTTTTGAAATTTGCCACCCGAAGATGGACTTTGGCCAGTCTACGGCTGGACTTTGCATATGGAATTGCATGGTATATTGCCCCATGACACTGGGGATATTATGTCTTGAGTATTGTTGATGAACTGGTGACTGTAAAAGAAATTCCTGACGCGGAAGTGATAAGTCTCTGTTGACTCTGTGGGGAACCACAATGATCGCGAATTCAATATCAAGTAGCCCTGTGGGGATGACATCTCTGTTGGAGAGGAGCGTGAATAATTCATCTGTCCCGAATTATCACCTTTGCCAAAAATAAATTGGACTTTTAGATTTGAGGGCCGTGCCCGGGGATACTCGGACCATTGAGGAATATCCACTCTTATGGATCTGCTGAGGAGGAGAATGATTTATCTGAAATCTTCTAGGGGAATAGGAATGGCCTTAGACCTGTTGGTGATGACAACACCGAGACACGTCCTGCTGAGGAGGAAAGATTTCAAATTGTCTCGTGCTGGGGATCAGTTGCTTCTGTATGGATTTTACCTTTAAGAGGATTTTACAAAAGACTTGGCGTCTTTAAACTCTTAGGTATCATAACGACTACATGATTCAGTGTAACAACCTTGCTGAGGAAGTAACCATTGTCAATGCAGATGAGTTTGTATCTGTCAGAAGTGTTGAACGAGATAGTTGACTTGACAAGTAACCACGGTATTCTAGACTCCGGGTAAATGCTTCTGATCGTCTGTCTTCGGGAAAGAATGAATTCTCGTACTATTGGGGTGGCCTGCCCCAGGATGAGTACTTGAATAGTTTTGCTCTTGCCTGACTAATCTTCGCTCTTGGAGAGATTTGAATCTCGAGGTGCTTGCCCCAGATTAGCTGAAATTTGAAGGGATTGCTCAACATAACTGCCCCAGATTAGCTGGCTCTTACCATGACTAACTGGGGAAATCTCTACTCAATGAAGCTTTATTCGGATAAGTGCACCTTGACGTGACAGTCTTTCAGAAGTTTTAGACTCCTCAACCTGGCAAGCTTGAGCTTCTGGATTGAATTTCCGTATGTGAACCATTTATGATGCTCAACAAATGTATGCAAGTGAGAAAATGTTTATTCTTAGAATGAAAATCCTAATTCAACAAACATGTTAATCTTGAAATTTTGAAAACGGATCGTTAACCTTTGTGAGCAAATCACTGGTTAAAATACGACCTTTATTTGAATGAAAGTATGTACATGCAATACCAACAAACGTCTTTTAGCACAACTCATAGGAGTCAGGAACGCGGTCTCTTGTTAGTACGCTCTCAATTTAACCCTGTTTCAGTTAGGACTTTTAAGGGTTGTATCGTGGCCTGGTTCACGGTTGTAGAAACAAAGGATATAGGCTCAAAGTTTATTTGTGCCCACCCGCTCTTCGTGATGTTCTCCATTCCTATGTTCAGCTAGTTTTCACAAGCATTCACCTTTCATAAGGGTTTCGTGTTGATTGAGGAACCATTGCTGCTATCCGTTCAAGCACCAATCAGGTTATTATTGAGAGTCAGTCACTCCTCTATCTTTTGTGTTTATGCCACACGACTTTGTTCTTATTTGAGGATCTTTCTTGGTGATCCTTTCGGTCTTTCGTTTTTGCGTTATTTTGCTTATCCCTAACTTTTGCCTGGACTGATTCTTGTGAATCTTCGATTGTGAAGTCCAGCGGGATGCCCTAACTTTTTCCTAAGTCGCTTGTTTTCAAGTTTCGACTTAGCGGGCCTTTTTTCTTCTTTTTTTTCTCTTTTTTTTTTTTGCATTGTGAACAAGTCGCGTGACATTGCTTGTCTTGATTGCTTCACGAGGGTTGTGACTGCCTCATTTTGGGGTCGGCGAAGGATAACCATTGTGGTTGTCAATCTTTGGACCTTTTGACTTGGATAACCATTGTGGTTTCGGGTCTTTGGACCTCTTGATTAGCATATTAGGATGCAACGGATCTTCAAATACACTTCTTTAGGAAAGTCTGAATGCTTGGTCTGACTAGCTGACGTCTACCCTGCCCCTGGGTTACATGTGAGGGTTCTCTTTTTTTTTTTGTGTGAAAAGAAACTCCTACTTCAAGGCTCAAGGGGTTAGCGAGGGTCTATCTCCCTTATATCTCCAATGTCTAGGATTTGAAACAATGCCTGTACATCGTCAACAGGGTCTTACTTGAGAGCACACAATTCAGAGATATTGCATTTTTGTTTCGTCATCCTCCCTCATAGAATTTAAGCACGACAATTGGTATTGCGATATACATATGCAAAATTATAAGGGAATGCAAATGAATTTACTTCAAGAAAAACATGTGAGTTTTATTATTTCTAACATTCAAAAGCAAACAAATTTCATACATTGACAAATGTTTAACACATAAAAGAAACTACAAATGGAAATGTAGTACAGAAACTGAATATTGCCATAGTTGAGGAGGCTTGGCTCCGTCTGGACCTGTCAGTCTTGGATACTTTCGACGATCAATAGCTCTTTTCACAGACTTGTGATCTTCAATTTGCAGTTGCATGCTCAACCATGGCAGTAACACTTCCTCTTCTAGCTATACTGACTTTGACGCGAGACATCTGGAGGAAAGAGTGAAGCTGGGGAGTAAAGTTGCCCCAAAAGTTTGCTCGGAAAGACCTGACGATCTTCTGCCTACGTATCTCCATTGACTGATGACCAATGAAGAATCAGAGCGACGTAGTTCCCCTCAATAGGGATGAAAAACGAACAATGAAGAAAGGCAATCACATAAATGCCATCACTGAGAGTATTTGAATACTGCTGGCTTTATTTGCTTCATGAATACCCTGGCGTCCTGGGTGGTCAGCTTGAAGACTTCAGCTTAACGTGAACCATCTGGTAGAACGACCGTGACACCAGTTCCATTATGACTAGGCATCGGATTATGAAGTACATTGGGGAGAGGAGCGAAATTGATCGCCTTGGAGTCAACTAGGTCCTGTACCTTGTTCTGAAAGGCCCAACATTTCTCAATACTGTGCCCCTGGGCACCTGAATGGAATTCGCACCTGGCGTTAGCATCAAAATTCGGAGGTAGATTGTCAGGAGCGGGAGGTCTCATGGTACGAAGCTCGACCAGGTTCAACTTCAGCAGCTCTGGGAGCAATACAGCATACGGGCATGGGACGGGGTCGAGTCTGCGATTTCTCGCTCTTGCTCTTTCTTGAAACGGTCTCAGTACCTGTTGTTGCTGACCCTGTGGTCGTGGTTGTTGAACCTGTGGAGTAATAGTCACTGCAGCCGTTTGGTAGTAACCTTGAGAATAATTTCTGTCTCGGCCCCTATACACAGCATTCGTCTCGCCTTCTCTTCTTCTTTGGCCATTGCCAAAAGGTTTTCTCACACCAGAAGAACTAGCACTGCTTGCATCCTGGATCTTTCCCATTTTCAGAAAATTCTCTATCCTTTCTCCAGCAATGACGATATCAGAAAAACCAATGGACGGGCAGGCGGCCAGACGATCCAAGTAAACACCTTGCAAGGTGCCCATAAACATGTCTGCCATCTCCCGATCCAGCAAGGGAGGTTGAACCTGTGCGGCCAGCTCACGCCACCTCTGGGCATACTGCTTAAAACTCTCTTTAGGTCCTTGAGACAAGTTTTGCAACTGAGTGCGATTCGGAGCCATATCAATATTGTATTGATACTGCTTGAGGAATGCCTCTGCTAAATCTTTCCAACTTCGAATAGAGACCCGACTCAGCTTCATGTACCAGCTCAACGAAGCTCCAGATAAACTGTCTTGGAAGAAATGCATCCAAAGTTTCTCGTCATCAGTATGAGCCGAGATTTTTCCGAAGTACGCATGAATGTGAGTCCTAGGACACGTGCTGCCGTTGTACTTGTCAAACGATGGTGCCTTGAACTTTGGAGGGATTCTGACTCCTGGCACTAACCCGAGACTGGTTACATCGATACCCAAGGAATTCTGACATTCCATGGCCTTGATCTTCTCTGACAGCTCTTCATACCTGCGATTGTTGATCTCATTCATGTTACCCATATCAGCATCCAGTAGAGTGAACTGGTCCTCTTGATTGTCTTCTAAACCTGCATTACGTGTTGCGGTCCTATTTGGATGAGGCTCTCCGTTACGGGCAGCGTTAGCATCCACGTTCTCAGCTGGTGTTCCCGTATTAACATTCCCATGAGGTTGCTCAACCATCAACCGGAGACGCTCCTGGTTCTGGGCCATGCCAGTCATCATTTCCATGAACTGATCCATCCTCTGTCGGAACTCATTGAGATCGGTCTGCACTCGATCAGCCATCCTTACTCGGTTTCTTTTGGTCGGATATCGGTGAATGCGTTGACCAGCTATATTGCCTACGATCAAATAAGTTAGAAACCCTGGGTAACCTGCAAAAATACAAGAATATGGTATGCAGGAAATGAATGCTATGGCATGTTGATTCATTTTTAGGGCATCCCATCCCCTGATTCCAGTTTTGTGAGTTTGATGAAGACAGGAGCTCTTTTGTTGTAAATAACACTTCTTGGGTTCCATGCTCATAGATCAATACCCACAACCGGAATCACGGATGTAATATGCAGCCCTGTAAAATGAATAAACATGCGTTAGGAATGCAAGTATGCGGATGATGTGATGCAATGCACTGGTATGTGATCAATGATCTGATGTTGGTGTCGGTGCATGGTCTCAAAATCCAGATATCACAATAATCATCCCTCTGATCCGGGGTCCATAACTTAAGAACAGAAATCCAGATCACAAAACTGAATCAAAGGCAAAGTGGGTATGCTGAAGGTACCAGGGTTCCTGCAAACCTGTAAACCCCTCCCAATCTCACGGGTATTGCTACTCGGGTCAACATCACGGACTCTCAAAGCCGAATAGCAATAATACGTTCACCATCTCCGAGAAATGGCTCATGACCAGATCAGGGAATCGGTTTGGCATTATGTACTACTCAGGGAGGTCTCAGTTGAGTCCGGAAAAACAAGCATCCCTCATAAGTCTCCAGCTTCAAGCACTGAATCGAGAAACAATAGTACATTCATCCCGAAGGGTACAATACTATCGTCATACGAACAGTTTGCTTTAACTGAATTCCTATGAGAGAACCAGGCCATCCTATGCGAGTTCCCAATGGACCCTCGGATGCGAGTGGGTTTGCCAACAAATGTGGTCTGCCACTGTCATCACTGGAGAGGGGTGTTTCCATTAAGGTTCTCAATGATCGGTCACCAGATGCACATAACTATCAAGGTCGTACCCTGAAGTGAGGTAATCCCCACACAGAATAGTTCCAAGACGGTCGCAATCTGGGTGTGGAACACATCGCCACCCATCATGGTGAGATACCATAAGAGTACAATGTCTGTCCACGCTAACCCTATGGTGCACTCAAGCCGGGTATTTGGCTTATCTCACAGTAACTCCCACCCACAGAAAAAATGAAAACCAGCACAGCCAGACAGTCCAGTATAATATGATGCATGGAAAATAAAATACTGGAAGCGGTAAATAAATGCGATAAAGTAAAGCTGTAAATAAAACTGTAAATAAAAACAGTAAAGCTAAACTAAAGCACTCAGCATCAAACAGATAAACACCCAAAGAAACAAAACCAAACAGGCGCTAGGATTGACTCTACAAGGGAAACCAGAGATTCTGGGTTCGATCCCCAGCAGAGTCGCCAGCTGTCGCTCCCGGGATTTTCATCCTAGTACAAACGCGAAAGTGGCGCGGAAAGGTAGAGTCGCCAGCCAGACATTTTTATCCCAAATGAATGGGAAAGGTAATGTTGCACAAACCTGAGGAAGAAGGAAAAGGACGAGGCCTTGCGAACCAAAGATCGGGGTTCGGGAGTCGGTTACGACCTGGGAAGGTATTAGCACCCCAGATCGTCCGTCGTACCCGACGGGATCCACGCTTGCTTATTTTGTTTCAAAGGGTGAGAAAATACGAATGCTGCTGAATAAAACCGCTACTGGAATAAAGGGAATGGAAAATGAGAAATGAACTGAAATGAGAATGAAAAGAAAGGGGGAAATGTAGGGAAAATAAAGAATGTGCTCGAACGGGCCCTACCCCGCTGCCTACGTACCTCATCGGGATAATGAGGATCAGAGTCGACGTAGTTCGCCTAACCTAGGCTTACATTCGTTTGTGGTTTTTAGGATGACGTTGCCATAGCTCTAGCTCAGGTGTTACCGGCTCTGACACGAGGGTGTTTACCGTATCGCTGTTTGAACTGTCGAGACAAGTCATGAAGAGTATGAGATGAGAAAGAAGACGTGACTTCTTGGTTTGTTGTTTTTTAGAAGAAATGTTTTGAATTTGTTTGTGAACGGTCTTGTACTAAGACCTATCCATCGCGGGAAGTATTTACACCTCGCCCCGAAACAGGACGCGTATAAACACTCCGCAACAAAGTCTCGTGTCGTACAAGATTGTTCGGTTTTTATTAAGTGTTTTATTGCTTTTCTTTTGAGATGAGAAAGAGAATGACTCAAGTTGATAAAAGGAAAAATCTAAGGGACTAAGACTCAATCCTAATATATTATGTATTTACAAAGTGATCTTAGTGGTTAGTGAGGTTTTCTATTCCTAATGGAAAAAGGAAAAGAAAAAAAGGAAAAAGGATGCAACTTACTTCCTAAGGAAGATAAGTTGGTCCTAACAATGGGGAATCCTACCAATCACAAACATGGAAGGAAAAATGAATTAAAAAGCCTAAAAGAAATGCATAAAAAATAAAGGATAAAGTGAAGTAAACTTACCTCAATCTTCCCCACTACAAAACAAATGGTTAGCATGCATTTTTATTAAAAAGAATAAGGCAAACACACATTAATTAAATCCTAATTATACTTGGACCTAAACTAGACCCAATCTTAATCCTAAAGGAACTAGAAAAATGCTAAAACCAAAATACAGCACCTATTACAGCCCCTATTACACAAACAGCCATGAAAACAATGCATGACACAACTCAGCTTTTTACAGCCAGCATGCAGCATGAAAAAGTAGGTGTAGAAAGTCAAATACATCATGCACACAACAAACAGCACACGTTTTACAGCACCTTTATGCAAACACAGTCATGAAATGCAAAATTCAGAATTGATTATTTTCATTTTTTATGCACAAACTCAATAAAACATGCATTAATTTCCACATGAACATGCATTTTAACATGGATCAACATACCTAAATGGAAGAACATGAACATTTTTTAGGATTATTCAAAAATGCATCACATGTGGATTATGCAACAAGTATGCAAAATGTGGCACATGAACATGGCATATGAACATGATGATTATTGATTATGAACATACAACATGATAGCTCAACAAACATGCTAAACTCAATGCAAAATTCAGAAGTGAATTGATATGGATGATGTGATCAAGTATGCAACAAAATGAAATCAAATACACATACATACATGATTATGCAAAATGCAACATACATTGATATAATGAAATGCACAATGATTTAATGCAATGCAAACATGTAAAAACAGAATGCAACATGATTATTACATACCTAATGATGCATGAACATAGCAACAATATGCAAGAACTCAAGCCATACACAAAGAACACAAAAAACACATAATATGCGACATAAACGGAATTGTGTCGAAACGACTCGAAATGGGGGAACTAGCTACTGGAAATGGATCCAAAAATTACCTAAAATCACTACCTAAACATGCATGAATATTAGAGGCACTAAGACTTAGGGCTAAGCAATCAAAGAAACCAAAAACACAAAAATTCACAGCGTTAACCGGTTAACCATATAGGTTAACCGGTTAACGGACCCAAAACAGAAGCAAACTGGCCAAACACGCACGCGTTAACCGGTTAACCACATGCGTTAACCGGTTAACCCTGAGCAGAATTGAAAAAAAAGCTTTTAAAAAAGTGCTTTTGGCCACAACTTGCTTCTAGACAATCCTAACATACCTAGGGACATGCTACCACTAATTTCTACTTATTCGGAGCTTATTTACACATGCTAGCACCTACATCTATTAACACCTTAATTTCTAAATTCAACAAAAATCACAAAAATGCAAACAACACATAATCGAACGGAATTAATTCAAGCAAAGCGAAAAACACTTAAAGAATGCCGAAACGGCGAGATGAAGAGAATAACTTAAAGAAGAAGTGATTAAGATCACCAACCTACGAAGCGGAGGAGTGCTTCGGTAATTGTTGCAAAAATCGGAGCTTGATCGAAGAGAAAACCGTGAAAACCGAGAAACCGCAAAATAAATGCGTTCTTGATGCTTGAACCTTTGCACACTTCCGATAAGCCGAAATCTTCAACAAAATCACTAGCTTCTTCTTCTACGATCCACAATTAATGGAGGTTGGAGGCTTAAGCTTCAAGATCTTCAAGTTTCAATGTGAAACTTGAAGAGCTTATTCAAAGAAGCTTTGGTGAAAGGAGGGAAAATGGAGGAAAAGTGAGAGAGAAAAAGTGATTATGAAAAAAGTGAAAAATTTGGAATTGTGGGAACCCTTTTGGTTTGGATGAAAATGGCTTAAATAGAGACTAGGCTAGGAGCTAGGTTTGGGTTTGGGGCCCAAAAATTAGGTTTGGGATCCAAAATTAGGTTTGGAAGTTAGTTAGGGTTAGGGTTGGAAAAGGGAATATTCCTTGGAATATTCCTTGGAACACTCTAGAAGATGGTGGAAGGTGGTGGAAGTTTCCAAGGGAAATGGAGTGGAATTGAAGTGGAAAAATGAGATGGAAAGAATGAAAGGAAGTGTGGAAAGAAAGTGGAAGGAAAAGCGGAAAGAAAAGGGGAGGAAAGTGGTGAATTCTTCCTTTTTAATGGGTTAGCTTGAAAGTGGTGTGGATTATTTTTGGTACATCATTTTCTCTCGAACTCCAATGTTTGCCAAGCCTCGATCAACCACACACCTCATGCAAAGGACGATGAATGACTTATTTATTTTTTCAAATGCGATACGATGATATGCGGAATGATGCAAGAATGAAGCGTGAATCGCTCGAGGTTGATGATAAATAAGAGGGCAAATTTTGGGGTGTTACAAAGTGGAAGAGTTTTCTCTCCTCCAGCTACCTCCAAGAATACAGTTACTCCAACTACTACCTCCGCTGCTGATGCTCGGGGCAAAGGTCCTATTATTGAACCTGTGCAAACTGATGCACCAACTGCTGATGATCTTTCTAAGCAGATGGAAGAAGTACTAAAGATCATTCGCAAGAGTGATTATGATGTTGTTGATCAATTGGGGCATACTCCCTCCAAGATTTCCATGTTGTCTTTATTGTTGTGTTCTGAGGCTCATGCTAAAGCCTTGATTAAATTTTTGAAGACTGCTCACGTGCCAAATGAGATTTTTGTAGATCAGTTTGAAAATTGTGTTGCACACTTGACCTATGATAATGGGTTAGGTTTCTCCGATGCTGATTTGACTCCTGCCAAGAGGGATCATAACAGGGCTTTACATATCTCTATTGAGTGTAGGGGCACTACCCTGTCTCATGTGTTGATAGACAATGGTTCTTCACTGAATGTACTTCCCAAAGAGGTGCTGAACAAGCTTAGTCCTGAAGATGCTGTGTTGAGACCAAGTAATATAGTGGTGAAGGCTTTCGATGGTTCGAGAAGAGTGGTGCACGGAGAAATAGATCTCCCAATCAAAGTAGGTTCTCAGGTCTTCAATGCTACCTTTTATGTAATGGATATTCGTCCTTCGTACTCTTGTTTACTTGGGCGCCCCTGGATCCATGGGGCAGGTGTTGTAACCTCCACTTTACATCAGAAGCTGAGATATCCAGTAAAGGGAAAAGTTGTCACTGTTTACGGAGAGGAAGGATATATGATTAGCCATGTGAACACATTTAAATATCTTGAAGTGGAAGGTGAATATGTTGAGACTCCGTGCCAGACATTTGAAGTAGTTCCTTGGGTTATTCCTAATGTTGAAGCTCCTCCTGTTGTCAAGAGAGTTCATGTGGTCACCAGAGTACCTCCTACAATGGCCTCCCTCAAGGATGCTAGAGCTGTGGTGGATGAAGGTGGTTGTACTATTTGGGGTCAGCTTCCTGACATTCCTTACAAGTCTGACAAGTTTGGTTTGGGTTTCACTGCAGAGTCCCAGAAGGCTGTTCGTCGTGCTCGTACTGTTCGTATCACCAATCAAGGGATTATGAAAGATCAGATCAATGCTGTGGGTGACTATGATGAAGATTACAACCTGGATGCTTGGATTTTTCCTACTGTGGGTGACGGGCTCAATAACTGGAAGGCTGAAGATGTTATTCCTATCTCATTTAGTCAGGAGTAAATACTATTACTGTGTTGTTATTTCTTAAGTTTGTAATTTTTGAACAATTAAACTCTTAAGCCTTGTGCCTTACCCGGGGCACAATGGTATGCTTGTTTCGGGATGTCATTTCATTTGCATGCTTCATTCAATAAAAATCAGTGGACGTTTCGTTTTCGTAAATATTGTGTTCATTGTCTTTCTTTTATTTTATTTTTCTTTTATCAGCTATGTGTTCTTACACACACACACATCACTAAAATGCAGATCCTCATCCACTCTGGATCCTGTTGATAACAGTTCTACTATTGCCAATTATAATTTCGAGAATCCGATCTATCAGGCTGAAGATGGAAATGAGGAAGATTGTGAAGTACCTGTAGAGCTTGCTAGGTTATTACAACAAGAAGAGAAAGCTATACAGCCACACGAAGAGCCAGTCGAAGTTGTAAATCTGGGAACTGAAGAAAACATGAAAGAAGTCAAGATAGGGGCTGAATTAGAGGATGGTGTTAAAAGCAGATTAATTCAGATGTCACATGATTATGTGGAGATCTTTACTTGGTCCTATGAAGATATGCCAGGGTTGGATACAGACATTGTGGTTCACCGTTTACCGGTAAAAGAAGATTGTCGTCCAAAGAAGCAGAAGGTTCATTGCATGCATCCTGAAATGTCAGAGAAGATTAAGGCAGAGGTGATGAAACAGTTCGATGCAGGGTTCTTAGCTATGACTTCTTATCCTCAATGGGTTGCAAATGTGGTACCGGTACCTAAGAAAGATGGTAAGGTACGTATGTGTGTAGACTACAGGGATTTGAACAAGGCCAGCCCCAAAGATGACTTTCCACTTCCTCATATTGATGTTCTGGTAGACAACACTGCTCAGCATAAGGTATTCTCTTTCATGGATGGTTTCTCTGGTTATAATCAAATCAAGATGGCACCCGAAGATATGGAGAAGACTACATTTGTTACACAGTGGGGCACTTTTTGTTATAAAGTGATGCCATTTGGTTTGAAGAATTCCGGGGCAACATATCAGCGTGCTATGGTGGCTTTGTTTCACGATATGATTCATCACGAGATAGAGGTATATGTGGATGATATGATAGCCAGGTCCCAGAATGAAGAGCAACATCTTGATCATCTGCATAAGTTGTTTGAAAGGTTGAAGAAATACAAGTTGAGATTGAACCCAAACAAATGTACTTTTGGAGTTAGATCTGGTAAACTCCTGGGTTTCATTGTCAGTGGAAAAGGTATTGAAGTGGATCCTGCAAAAGTGAAAGCTATACAAGAGATGCCAGCTCCCCGTACTGAGAAGGAAGTTAGAGGTTTCTTGGGACGATTGAATTACATTGCAAGATTTATTTCCCAATTAACTGCTACCTGTGAGCCAATCTTCAAATTGCTGAAGAAAGATCAGGTAATGGAATGGAATGATGAGTGCCAGACTGCCTTTGATGAAATCAAGAAATATCTGCTAGAACCACCAATTTTGATGCCACCAGTTGATGGAAGACCCTTGATTATGTACCTAACAGTATTAGACAACTCAATGGGGTGTGTGTTGGGGAAACATGACGAGTCTGGTCGAAAAGAGCAGGCAATATACTACCTTAGCAAAAAGTTTACCGACTGTGAAACAAGATACTCACTGCTCGAGAAAACTTGTTGCGCTTTGGCATGGGCTGCTCGCCGACTAAGACAGTATATGTTGACTCATACTACCTTATTGATTTCGAAGATGGATCCAATCAAGTACATATTCGAGAAACCTGCTCTCTCCGGAAGAATAGCAAGATGGCAAATGATCTTAACAGAATATGATATACAATACACTACTCATAAGGCCATTAAAGGAAGTGTTGTGGCTGATCATTTGGCTCATCAAGCAGTGGATGATTATCAGTCAATGAGTTTTGAGTTCCCTGATGAAGATATTATGATTATTACCAAAGAACCTGGACAATATGACGGACCTGAACAAGGATCCCGATGGACTATGGTCTTTGATGGAGCTTCTAATGCACTTGGTAATGGTGTTGGTGTTGTGATCAGTTCCCCTGATGGTTGTCATACCTCGATTACTGCAAGACTTTGTTTCTATTGTACCAATAACATGGCTGAGTATGAGGCATGTATCCTGGGCATCAAAGCTGCCATTGATATGAAGATTCAGTTCCTGGACGTATATGGAGATTCAGCCCTGGTAGTAAGTCAGATCAAAGGAGATTGGGATACCAAGCATGATAATCTCATTCCTTACAGAGAGCATGTGTTGTCTTTGATCCCATATTTTGAAGAGATTAACTTTGGACATATTCCTTGAAGATAAAATCGGTTGGCAGATGCATTAGCCACCATGGCATCTATGTTTGAGATTAGCTGGGATGATGAAGCTCCCAAGATTACTATTGACAGATTTGAGAAGCCTGCATACTGCAATGAGATTGACACTGAAGAAGCAGAGGAGAAGCCTTGGTTCTATGAAGTAAAGAGATATCTTGAAGCTCAGGAGTTCCCTGAAGGGGCATCTGTTAAAGATAAAAAGTTTCTGAGGAGGTTTTCTGCTAAGTTCTTTTTGAGTAATGGAATTTTATACAAGCGCAATCATGATTCAACTTTGCTTCGTTGTGTGGATAAGAAGGAAGCAACAGAGATTATGGAAGACATGCATGATGGGATCTTTGGCACTCATTCTAGTGGTCATACCATGGCAAAGAAGATATTGAGAGCAGGTTACTATTGGTCTACCATGGAAGCTGACTGCTATCAACATTCCAGAACATGTCACCAGTGTCAGATCTATGCTGATAAAGTACATATACCTCCATCACCATTGAATGTGTTGACTGCTCCTTGGCCTTTTGCCATGTAGGGCATTGATATGATTGGTGAAATCAAACCTACTGCTTATAATGGGCATCGTTTCATCCTGGTTGCTATTGATTACTTTACTAAATGGGTGGAGGCAGCTTCATTTGCATCTGTTACTAAGAATGTGGTGGCTCGATTCATTAAGAATAATCTCATATGTAGGTATGGCATCCCTGAAAGGATTATTACTGACAATGACTCTAATATGAACAACACTATGATTACTGATCTCTGCACACAGTTCAAGATTAAGCATCACAACTCTTCTCCGTATCGTCCAAAGATGAATGGGGAAGTAGAAGTTGCTAACAAGAATATCAAGAAGATTCTACAGAAGATGACTGTTACTTATAAGGATTGGCATGAGATGTTACCATTTGCTCTTCATGGTTATCGTACTACAATACGTACTTCAACAGGGGCAACCCCATTCTCCTTAGTCTATGGTATGGAAGCAGTTCTGCCCATTGAAGTTCAGATACCCTCCTTAAGAATCATGAAGGATGCAGGCTTGGATGAAGATGAGTGGATTCAGACTCGACTTGACCAGATAAATTTGATTGATGAGAAGAGGTTAACAACTGTTTGTCATGGCCAGATGTACCAGAAACGGATGATCAAAGCTTTTAACAAGAAGGTTAAGCCAAAGGTATATCAGGTTGGTGACTTGGTAATCAAGTGTATCATATTACCACATGGTGATCCTAGGGGCAAGTGGACTCCTACATATGAAGGGCCATTTGTGGTCAAAACAGTATTCTCAGGAGGTGCCATGATGCTTACTACTATGGACGGTGAAGACTTCCCACAGCCTTTAAACGCAGACATAGTTAAAAAATACTACGCATAAAAAGACCCGCTAGGTTGATTGGCCTAGGCAAAAATAAGGGCATCCCGGCGAACCAAAAGGGTTCGGGCAAAAATTAGGGATATATATATAAAAAAAAATGTACACCCGGCAAGTCGAAAACCTGAAAAAGCAGCTTGGGCAAAAAAGGGTATCCCGGTGGATTGAAAACCTGAAAAGGCAATCCAGGAAAAAGTTAGGGATTAAAGCGTATGACTATGTCTCGTTTGGATCACCCATGTAACTACAACCAGTTGTGCTACTTAACCAAGCTCGAACAGATAAATATCAATCCAATTGTTTCCGTCTCAACAGCAGAAGATGAGATACTTGAAGATAATGGCAATAGTAGAATTGAAACTCAATAGGATTATTTCCCACATAGTTGATTTTCCTTGTTTTGTAAAACTTTTACGACAAATTCCTCTTACTAGGATTTTTGTCTCCTTGTACAAACTTGCCTACGTATAGGTCACTTTGTGATATAAATAAAATTTCATCTTTGAATCCAGATTTACCTTTACCCTATTTACATAAGCGAAACGTCCATTGGTTGTGTTTGAATGTATGTATGCTTTTGAATATGATTGATGTTTACCAGAAATGCATAAAATGCTTAAATATGATTGATGTTTACCAGAAATGCATACAAATGCAGTAATAGTATTTACTAAGGACGAACGAGGGAAGGAATTCAACGAAGCTTCGCCGGTTCATCCCCACAAGACAGCTACAAATCCCCAGTAGGGCAAAATCTATCATCATAGATACTTCGAGTTACATCTCCCCTTGAATTTATGTTCATCTCTTTTATCCTCAGTCGGGATACTCGGGAATTTATTCCTTCAATAGAAGTACGACGAACGAAGACGGGAGGTTATAAATACTATACTATCAAATAAGATGGGAACGAGTTCCTCATATTCTTCAGCAACAAATCGGGATTTATTTTCCCTAGCCAGTAGTTGTGATACGAAGATATCCAGACGTTTCAGGCTGCATGATTCATACATACATCATTTACATCATATCATAACATACATACTATAAATGCATAACACATTTACTTAGGTGCATCATACTATGCATGCATACATATTGCATAAACTAACATTCTCCTTGCAGGAAAGTTATATGCAGATAAAACAGTATCAACAATTCACAACAGGTCAGAAATGATCTGTACATTGCTCAAGATGTCCTCGGAGAGTAGGCAAACGGTCTGTAAGAAGATCCATTCCCTAATCCAGGATATTTCCAGAAGATTTCATCTATCTGGCCTTGAATAGCAGGCAAACGATCTGTACAAAGATCCATTCCCTGGTTCAAGATATTTTTCAGAAGAACTAATCCTGACGTTCTTTTGGCCCTTGAATAGCAGGAAAACAATCAGTACAAATATCCATTCCCTGGTTCAAGATATTTTTTAGAAGAACTAATCCTGACGTTCTTTTGGCCCTTGAATAGCAGGCAAACGATCTGTACAAAGATCCATTCCCTGGTTCAAGATATTTTTCAGAAGAACTAATCCTGACGTTCTTTTGGCCCTTGAATAGCAGGCAAGCGGTCTATACAAAGATCCATTCCCTGGTTCAAGATATTTTTCAGAAGAACAAATCCTGACGTTCTTTTGACCCTTGAATAGTAGGCAAACGATCTGTACAAAGATCCATTCCCTGGTTCAAGATATTTTTCAGAAGAACTAATCATGACGTTCTTTTGACCTTGGAGAGTAGGCAAACGGTCTGTATAAAGATCCATTCCCTAATCCAAGATATTTCCAGAAGAGATAATCGCCACGAAGATTTATTTCTACTGGTCCATTCAACAATTCAAACTATGTTGCATAAACGATTCAGAGACGGCCTATACGAAGACCTAGTACTGATATCCAGTATCAACATAAAGACATCATCACATCCTGATACTTTAGATGGCATCTCCAAGCCCATCTCCATATGGCATCTCTAATCCCATCTCCAATTCCTCCAAGTGGCATCTTCAAGCCCACTCAAGCATATACAACCAATCATCAGTGTTATTTTACGCACCGGTGAGTGCAAATATTTGGGCTTTTATGTTCAATCCCCTTCAACCTTCCAGGTCACGACTGACACATATACCAATCTAACCCCTCAGGTTTCAGAAAATTGAACAGGGGCAGCTGTTGCACCCCAAAATTTGACCTCCACAAGACAAGACATTGTGTCTCAAGAGGCTCACAAGGTTCACAATGTTCACAAGACATCTCATGAGGTTCACAAGGTTCACAAGATTCACAATTAGTCAGAAAGTTTGACAATTCCCTCAGACAATGCATCCTCCTAAGTAATGCATCCTAAACTAGGGTTTTGACTTTTATCAGGCTAAATGGACTTACAAGACTTCAAGTGAGCTTCATAGCATCTTATATGTGTTCAAGAATCCCCATGTCAAGTTTCAAGACTTTCCCAAAAGATTTGCTCAGTCAGATGATCAGATAGGTTAAAATCAGTTAAGGCAGTTAAAAAGTCAAACTAAGGTCAATTGTGGTCAAACTAAAGTCAAACTTCATGATTTTTTGCCAACATCAAGTATATGAAGTAAACTTCATCATTTGATCAAGGGTTGATCATGATTCATCAAGGAGATTTCAGATCATCAAGAATCAGGAGTTTCTAAATTAGGGTTTTCATAGGAAAAGTCAACTGAACTTTGACCAGCCATAACTTTCACATGCTTCATCAAATTTTTTCCATCCAAAGCTCATTTTGAAGGAAATTGAATTCTCTACAACTTTGTGAGTCACAAGCCAAGCCCAAAAATGCTTCATTTGGAAGGTATGAGCTAAGACATTATAGGTCCTTTTAAAAGTCAACAAAAAGTCAACAACTTCCAAAGAGCATAACTTGAGAGTTGAGAATGGTAAAAGATATGGACATGAGACCAAAGAGGTTGGTTATAGGACTCTTTAAGCTTTCCAAAATGTCCAAAAACACCTTCATAGCATTAAAATTGAAGGATTTGTGCCCTTGCAAAGTTGGGAAATTTTTGAGAGGTTTATGAAGTAAATGGGGTCTTAAAACCATAATTCTTCAAATGGGCTGACTTTTTGTGATCCAATTGGTTCCATGACATCATGCACGAAATTAAATTAATATTTTCATTATTTTATTTATTTTATTTTTATTTATTATGATTTTTTATATTAAAAATCATTTTAAATTCAAATAAAATATTAAATAATGAAGATTTAAATTTATTTGGTTTCTAGAATGTCATAAAGTATATTTGGACTTGATTGATACAAGAATTATGAAGATCATCCTAAAATAGCAATGTGAGATCATGAATATTCAAAATTTAAAAGCTTATCTTTTTCAATCTCCCAAGGATCAAATATCCATCAAATTGTTAAAGTTTTTAACCTAATTCATTGACTCATATATATAGAACATTTAGCAACCTAGGGATCACGAATTTGCAGCCTCCAAAGTCATCTTCAAACTTCACAAAATCCATCCAAAACTCAAATTCGGTTTCTTCATTACAAAAGATTTTAAGGTATTTTGAGGACATAGGAATGATCCTTGGACTTCACTGAGTCGAAACCAACCCTCAAACACATTCAATTCATGCTCATATGATCAACCCGAATGCACATTGTTCATATTTTGATTTTTTTCGATTTGAATTATTTATGCAATGATAATGAAAACTAACTATTGATTTGTGTTAGTGATGATGTTTAAATGCTTTCTGGACAAAGAAATTGAAGAATGAGTGCCTAAACCGAAAACGGCCATTATTAGGGTTCTTGAGCCATATTTAGGGTTCTTCGATTTAGGATGTATAAATTAATTTTAAGACCATAAATGAATTGTGTGAGGTGTGATGATCATAACCATGAGCTTAATTTGACAAATGATTGCATATTCATGATGATTGGAGATTTGCAGGTTTCAAACGTGGATAAATTCGCAGGAAAGATGGTAGGTATTTTCGCAAGTAAAAACGCAGCATCAGAGGTTGAAGATGAAGTTTTGGCGCGCAGAGGAAATTCAAATTTGAAACTTAAAATATTATGTTTTGCTTCTGTTTATAATTCACAATGAGCGCGTAGCTCAGACGGTTTTGATGCGTGTTTGTGGACTGAAGGGCTTGGGTTCGAAACCAGCCAAAGTACATTTTTTTGCTTGATTTCTTTTGTTTTTTCAGAATGACAACAAAACAAAATGGAGGTGGAGTACTATCAGCCAGCGCGCGCTAGCCCAGTGGTCATGCCCTTGTTTATCCAGGTAAAGGACCTGGGTTCAAATCCCAGGTCCTGTTTATTTTTTGATTTTATTTGTTTTGTTTATTTTTATTAAATCTTTATTTTATTCTTTAAAACAATTAAAATAATTTATAAAAACTATCTAAAATCATTTTTCTAATTAAATTTATTTTCTTATCAAATTTATATTATTTTCTCAAAAAAACTTAAATTAGTATATTTATTTCTTTATATGCTTTTAATAATATTTATTTATATGTATATATTTATTTAACTATTAGATTAATATTGTATATTAAATTAAAAACCCTAATATTTTTATATATAAAACCCTAATTATTTTTAAACCCTAATTTATTTTCTAATTACTCAAAACCCTAATTTTCTTTTAAAACTTTAATTTTTCATTTTAATTATTCTTGTTTAATTATACTTAATAAATAATTCTAAATAAAATCATTAATCATATTTATTTTGTAAATAAATTTATCTTTATTATTTATTTTCATATCAAAAAATTTTAAAAAAAATGTTTGTTTAATTTTAATTATCATGTATATATTTTTTTATATTTTTGTACTAACCTTTTCTTCTTCTTATTATTATTTTATCACTAACCATTTTATTTTAATTGTTTATTATATAGCTATTATTTAATTTGCTTTTATTCAAATGTAACTGTATAAGCCATGTAATAGTTGTAGTATTTAATTGCTTATTTATTTATAAATTGCTATGGTTAGTAAATTAGGGAGTGAAAACATGCTTGTGTTTAAAAATCAATTTAGATCACTAATTTTAAGATAAATACATGAACTTGTACACGCACACACGTAAGTCGATCTTTGATCGCCATCTCACTTCTTAAGGATATCTCTCATGTTGCCTCAATAAAAAGGTCAAGTAAGGTGTATAAAGCAAAGTCCCTTATCTTATTAATATCATCTTGTCCCTTTACGATTATAAGATCAAGTCCCTTTGATGTTGCCTTCGTAAATGATCTTGTCTCTTTCGAATAAAAGATGATAAGTCCCTTCGAATTGCTAATACACCTTACAGTTGCCTAAACACAGATGACCCTTCACACGTCCCATACAACATCAAAGGTAATGACTACCTATTCCTTAATAATAGGGATAGTTTTACCATTGAAAGGACATTCAAGAACAGTAAAGATTTAATCATAGGGTAGGTTCCTCTTAAGTACTTGCTCACTCCTTTAAGAACATTTCATAACACTTCACATTTTCAAACAATTTTCAAAACAAAGTCTTTATATATATATCCGTACAAGGATCATTATAAAGTACTTAAGAAAATTTTTAATCACACACTACACTTCTCAAAACTGTTTAAAGTGAGCTAAGTAACTAAGAGCCCATGGATAACCATGGATGTAAAGGGTGCTAACACCTTCCCTTTACATAACCTACCCCCCGAACCCAAAAATCTTTTAAGGTCTTTCCTGTTCTTTTATGCCCTTTCCTTTGGATAAAATAAAAGTCGGTGGCGACTCTTGCTATCCGCAACACATAACTAAAGTCAGTTCTCCCACCGTGTTACACTATGTATTTTTCATCATCTGTAATATATTTAGTTTGTTTCATTGGGCTTCGTTTCTCAACATGACCAAGCATCTTCCTCGAGGTCTGGAAAGGTCAAAACCAAGAATCAAACCGGATACCTTGGAAAACAAATAAGCATACTGCATTGCATACTAACATTTTTCTTTGTTTTGTAGGTTTTTGCTTATTATTTGTTTCTCACTCTGTTGTGGTTTCAGGAAACATTGCTCGTCGCCGGGTGTTCCCTGTCAACCGCACACACCGGTACCCAACACGTAACAACCTTCCAGGCATTCAGATGGAGCAGGTACAGCAGGACCTGAATGAGGTCAGAAATCAGATGGTAAATGAAAGGGTCGAGATGAGAAACCAAATGTCTCAGTTTATGGCAGTGATGACTGGCTTAGCCCAGAGCCAGGAAAGGCTGAGAGAGCTGGTAGAAAGGCAGACACCTGAGGAGCCCTACCTTGGGACAGGAGGAACCAACAATAATGAACGGGGGCAGCTTCGTATTGACCCACCAGAGTATGGGCCCCATTTGAATCCAGATGTTAACATCCCGATGAATGTTCAAGGCAATACTGCTAGGGGCAGAATCCTGCAAGAGGATCCCTAAGAAGAACAATTTACTATTATTGGGGCTGGAATGAAGTGTATGACAGAAGATTGGATGAGATTGTTGAAAAGTTAAGATCTTTAGAATCTACGAATTCTTTGGGCTTTGACGTAATGGATATGGGGCTGGTAGATGGGGTGAGGATTCCCTACAAATTCAAACCCCCTTGCTTTGAGAAGTATAATGGTACCTCCTGCCCGCGTACTCATCTGCAATCTTTCCTAGGAAGACTCAAGGCTTATACCATGGATGAGAAGTTATGGATGTTCTATTTTGAGGACAGTCTGACTGGAGCTTCAAGAGAATGGTATTCGCATCTGACAAGGGCCACTATAACGTGTTGGAAAGATTTGGCCGAGGCTTTCATCCGGCAATACCAGTACAACCTAGACATGGCCCCCAATAGAACTCTTCTAATGGGCATGTCTCAGTCTTCAAGGGAGAGCTTTCGGGATTATGCTCAGAGGTGGAGACGGCTTGCTGCTGTTGTCCAGTCACCCATGTCAGAAAGAGAGATGGCAGACATGTTTATGAACACCTTGCAGGGAACTTATATTGATAGACTTGCTGCTTTCTCCTCTACCAGTTTTGCTGATGTAGTTATAGTTGGTGAGAGAATTGATAACGAGAAATCGTATCGTATTATTACTATGTTTTTAGCCCGTTTTATCATACATTGATCCTTTTAACTCCCGATTGTTTCGAGTTTTTTATGTCACATTGCAGGTATAACATGTCTAGAGCCAAATTATGAGAAAAAGATCAAAGGAACAAAATTGAGAATGAAAAGAAAAGAGAGAAATCAATTCTGCTAAAGACTGCATATTTTGTTGCTCTCACGGTCGTCACAACTGACTCACGACCGTGACACGCCAATTTGAGGTATCACGATCGTCACCATGGTCTAACGACCGTGACGCGCTAATGTGAGGAAATCTGCCCGTTACACCATGTCACGAACGTGACAAGCTTAATTTAATTTATTTGAATATAATTGAGAACGTGCCAACAAAGAGAAAGAGTCTTCATAGACTCCTACTTTCTCTCCACTTCAACAACGCCCAGTAAACCAGTTCTCCTAGATTTTCTCAAAAACTGAAGCATCGAAGCCCACGCTCCTACTCTTCAACTGTCAAATTCCTCTCCTATAAATATCAAAGAATCAAATGAAGAAGGGACAGAGTTTATTTTATTGAAATTTTATGCGGAAGCTCTGCCGTTTTTACAACCCACTTATTTCCAGCTTTTGTTCTAGCTGCTGTTTCCTTTTAATTTTCAAACCCTTTAATAAAAATTTCCAACAATAGGAAATTGTTATCTTAATTAGATTTTTTTTAAGCCTCAGAATTTAGTACTGTATTTCGATTCCGACGCTCCAAGCTTGCCAATTTGTGGAAGAAGGAGCCTAAGAATTCATTTGTTCAGGTTTTTGTTTTGCAATTAATATCAAGTTTATTTATTTATGTTAAGTTTCTGTTATCATTATATAATGCATGTTTTAATATTTATTAATTTCATTCTGTGTTTATCTGTTATTTCAATTAATATGAGTAGCTAAATTAATTTAGTCGGTATGTAATTAAGCAACCAAAACGGATGAATCGAATCTAAGCTAAAAACAATTATGAACTTATATTCTGGCTGTGACTTTTTATAATTAAAATCAAGCTTTTTGTTACGAGAGTAAGAGAAGTGAAATAGGTTAGGTCGAGACCACGAGAGTGTGAGATTTTAACCGGATAGCTAAAGTTAGACATTTGATTTAAATACAGCGAGAGCGCTTTAAAACGAATTAGACTTATTAAGTTTTCAAAAATTATTTTCTAAACACTTATTGGCTAGCGAGAGCAGACATAGGGCTTTAGGAGTAAGATCTGAGATAAGACCACGAGAGTGTGAGTTGAGGGTTTTTAAACTGGTAATCTCTACAGAATTATTTAAGTGAAACATCCTTATAAGCTTAGACTAGATTGACCCGCATAGGTTAATATAATTACATACCGACCGCCTTCTCATTATTTCCTTAATTAAGTTTAATTCCCGTTTTTAATCCTTAAAACCATAACCGTGACAAAATTTCCGCCTTAGCTAAACTAGCAGACCTTCTAGCACTAGAGTGACTACAAAGTCCCTGTGGGTTCAACATCTTTTTATTACTATTGCGATAGGCTGTGCACTTGCAGTTCAGATACCGTTAGACACATCACGTCTTCGCCCCATCAAGAATTGAAATTCTTTTGAAGATGGGCAAAATCTCTGACAATGGTGCAAGTTCCTCCAGCAACCCCAGAAAACCTTTTGCAGGACCCCGAAGGGCGGGTGAAACGAATGCTATCCATGCAAGCAGGGGCAGACCCCAGTATTCTCACAGATCAGTAGCAACTGCTACCATCCCGGCTCCAGTTCCACAACAACCATTATATCCTCAACAACAACAACAACATCACTATCAGCAACCATCTCATTTCCCACAATAAATAACTTACAACAACAACAACAATAGCAACCAACAACAGCACCCCTTTCAACAGAGGCCATCTCAGGCAAATAGGGTGATTGAGCCTATCCCTATGCCTTATGCTGCCTTATTGCCACAACTCCTGAAGCTTAACCTGGTTGAGTTAAGGACGTTGGCACCACCGGATCCTCTCAATCTCCCGAAGAATTATGATGTTAATGCCAGGTGTGCCTTTCACTCCAACGCACTTGGTCACAATACCGAGAAATGTAGAGCCTTGCAAATGAAGGTTCAAGATCTGGTCGATTCCAAAGCTCTCAATTTCGCACCTCCTCCGAATGTTAACAGAAATCCTATGCCTAATCATGGAGGGCCCATGATTAATGCCATAGAAGAGGATCAACCATCTGCATTAATTGATAATGTTGCACAGATTCAAACACCACTGGCTGAAGTCAAAGTTCAACTTTTAAGATGCCAAGTGTTCCCGGGCTGTGGGGTCTGCTGTGAATCGTGCAAAACTGCTATTAATGGTTGTGAGAAGCTAAGGTTTGGAAAAGATGGCCTCATCAAAGATGGAATCTTGCAAATTACTTCAACAGCTCCTTCATCAACTCTTGTTTCAACAACAATGTATCCTCCTACAACACCAACAATTCTTCCTTCAACAGATTCTCCTACAACGACAACAACTATCATTCCTACTGATTCATCAACAACACCAGCAATCACTCCGTCCATTATTTCAACAAGTCAAAGTTCAGCAACATTTACTTCTACAACATCAGCACCCATTCTATCAACGGAATCATCTACATCGCCAGCAAACATTAATGAAGATGTCTCAACGGTTACAATCTATTATGACCCAGCAAATGTTCATCCCGACAACAATTCCCAACAACAAACTGCAACACCTCCTGTCAGATCTCCAATCACGATCTATTACGATCCGCATACCATCATAGTTCCTTCTACTGCAGCAATCAGTCCAGTTACCATTACGGTACCTGGACTTGTTCCTTATGAAAGCAGTAATGCCATACCTTGGCACTACGGCTCTGATCTCTACTGCAACGGAAAGAAGATCACTCTATATTCATCAACCTCTTCACCACGAGTTGAAAATGTTGGGGGAGGCGGAGGCTTCACCAGAAGCGGACGCCTTTTTGCCTCACAAACACCAAGGCCCAATGCTGAAGCAGAAGCTGCTGCTAAGGCAAAAGGAAAGAATGTGGTATTTGAAAAGCAACCTGCTAAGGAAACTCAGAAGACGTCTTTTGAACAAGATGTAGACGAGTTCATGAGGATAATAAAGAGGAGTGATTACAAGGTGGTAGACCAGCTTCACCAAACCCCCTCCAAAATCTCCATATTATCACTGTTAATGTGTTCCGAAGCTCACAGGAACACATTGTTGAAAGTCCTGCACGCAGCATATGTGCCAGAGGAGATTACTGTTAATCAGTTAGAAAGTGTGGTTGCAAATGTCAACACCAGTCATGGACTGGGCTTTACAAATAATGATTTAACAACGGAGGGGCGCAACCATAACAAGGCTTTGCACATCACCTTGGAATGCAAAGGTGTTGTCCTTTCTCACGTACTGGTGGACACTGGGTCTTCGCTCAATGTTCTCCCAAAGAAGGCCTTGGTGAAGTTGGAGTATGATGGCTTGGCATTACGTCCAAGTAATTTGGTAGTGAGAGCATTTGATGGCTCTAAGAGATCGGTGCTTGGAGAGATCGATTTACCTGTGTTGATTGGCCCGCAGACCTTTAAAACTACCTTCTTTGTGATGGACATATAACCGGCCTACAACTGTTTGTTGGGAAGACCCTGGATCCACGCCGCTGGCACTATTACATCTACCCTTCACCAGAAGTTAAAATTCAAGTGGGAGGGCCAAATCATCACCATCTGCGGGGAGGAGGATATTTTTGTTAGCCAGCTGGCTACGTACAAGTACATAGAAATGGATGGGGAGATCCATGAGACCATGAGTCAGGGGTTTGAGGCCCTTAACATTAATGAAGCATCTACTGTGTCTGGAACTTCCATCACTTCATATCAACAGGCCCGAAAGGTTGTTGAGGAGGGTACCGCTCAAGGCTGGGGCAAGCTACTGCCATTTGAGAAGATAAAAGACAGATTTGGGTTGGGTTACAGACCAACTCGACAAGATCAACCAGAGGCTGCAATGGAGCCCAAATTTGTCAGCGGGGGAATGCTTACCCCGGATGCTGTAAACAGTATGGAAGACGGGGAAGAAGACAACCTGGAAAACTGGATACGTCCAAGGATCCCGGGGAACCAAGTCCCAAACTGGTCTTCCCAGGAAATTATAAGAGTTACTCCTGCAGAGTAATTATTATTTCCTGTCTTTAAGCATGAATCAAGTCATGCATCTTGCCCAAGATGTCAGGGCTCATTTTGTAATCGGGCCATCTTGTATTTTATGCAAACGATCAATTAATGAATATCAGGACATCTTTTGCAAAATAAGTCTCTTTTTTCTTCCTCATTGTTTTTCATTTTTCATTTTTTGTACAAAAATAAAATGGCAATGTTTTTCAAAATAATGACTTCATTTTTCACTTTTTTTCTAAACAAGATAAAACTGATCACTAAAATGAACAAATCTAAACCCTTGCAGAGAGTGCCCTCCAAACTGCACAGACATCGACACTGCTATGACTTCGTATGACTTTGACAATCCGATTAATCAAGCCGATGAAGGGGTTGAAGAAGATTATGAGCTATCCGAAGAGCTAGCCAGGTTGTTGAGACGAGAGGAGAAGGTTATCACTCCTCACCAGGAGGAAGTTGAGACGGTTAATCTTGGTACGGAAGAAGACTTGAAAGAAGTGAAAATCGGGGCCCGTCTACAAGATTCAGTGAAGGAACAACTTATTGACATGCTTCGGGAGTATTTGGATGTTTTTACCTGGTCTTATCAGGATATGCTAGGTTTGGATACCGACTTTGTTATGCACAAGCTGCCACTAAAAGAAGACTGTCCGCCAGTAAAACAAAAGCTGCGCCGTACTCGTCCGGATATGGCCATGAAGATAAAAGAAGAGGTACAAAAACAGTGGGACGCCGGTTTCCTTGCTGTAACTAGTTACCCGCCGTGGGTTGCTAACATTGTGCCTGTGCCTAAGAAGGATGGCAAAGTACGAATGTGTGTGGATTACCGGGATCTGAACAGAGCCAGCCCGAAGGATGACTTCCCATTACCTCACATTGATGTATTGGTCGACAATACGGCTCAGTTCTCGGTGTTCTCCTTCATGGATGGATTTTCAGGATATAATCAGATCAAGATGTCACCTGAAGACATGGAGAAGACAACTTTCATCACACCCTGGGGCACATTCTGTTATAAGGTAATGCCATTCGGACTGAAGAATGCTGGTGCCACTTATCAACGGGCTATGGTAACATTATTCCACGACATGATCCACAAAGAAATTGAATGTTATGTGGATGACATGATTGCCAAGTCCCTCACAGAAGAAGACCACCTGGTGAATTTGTTAAAGCTATTCAAGTGTCTGAGAAAGTACCAGCTGAAGCTAAACCTCAACAAATGCACATTCGGGGTGCGATCCGGTAAGCTGCTGGGATTTATTGTAAGTGAAAAGGGGATTGAAGTGGACCCTGACAAAGTCAAAGCCATTCAAGAGATGCATGCACCAAAGATTGAAAAAGAAGTTCGGGGGTTTCTAGGTAGATTGAACTACATTTCAAGGTTCATATCTCACCTTACAGCAACCTGTGAGCCCTTGTTCAAATTGTTAAGGAAAGAACAAACGGTCAGGTGGAATAAAGACTGCCAAAGGGCTTTAGACAAAATCAAGGAATACTTACAAGAGCCTCCAATCCTTATGCCTCCAGTTGAAGGAAGACCTCTAATAATGTATTTGATAGTATTAAAAGAGTCAATGGGGTGTGTGTTGGGCCAGCATGACGAGTCTGGTCGAAAAGAGTATACAATATACTACCTAAGCAAAAAGTTTACCGACTGTGAACAACGTTATTCACTGCTCGAGAAAACTTGCTGTGCTTTAGCGTGGGCTGCTCGCCGACTAAGGCAATATATGTTGACCCACACTACCTTGTTGATTTCTAAGATGGACCCAGTCAAGTACATATTTGAGAAGCCAACACTTACCGGACGGGTTGCAAGATGGCAAATGATTCTCACAAAATATGACATTCAATACACATCTCAAAAGGCCATCAAAGGCAGTGTATTGTCTGATTATCTTGCTGAGCAACCCATTGATGATTACCAGCCTATGAGATTTGACTTCCCTGATGAAGACATCATGTTCATAAAAGCAAAAGATCATGAAGAGCATATTCACACTGAAGGGTCTGATCCAGAAGAAGAATGGACAATGATGTTTGATGGGGCTGTTAATATGAATGGTCGTGGTGTTGGTGCAGTACTTATTACACCTAAAGGAGTTCACATGCCTTTCTCGGCAAAGCTCACTTTCAACTGCACTAACAACGAAGCTGAATACGAAGCTTGCATCATGGGTCTTGAGGAAGCCATTGACCTCAGGATCAAGACTTTAACTGTATTCGGAGATTCAACTCTAGTAATCAATCAAACCAACAACAAATGGTACACTCATCAGGAGCATCTAATTCCATACCAGGATTATACAAGGAGATTACTCACATTCTTCACAACAGTCAAACTTGAGTATATCCCTCGAGATGAAAATCAGTTTGCGGATGCTCTGGCTACCATTTCATCCATGATCAAAGTTCAAGCTGCCAACTTTGTGCCTCAGATTTCAGTATCCAGACTTGACAGACCAGCATATGTATTCTTAGCAGACTTTGCTAAAGATGAAGATGTTGATGGAGATGTGTGAAGGCGTTGTTGGTGCAGGTGCCGAAGGTGTGGGAGATGAATGCTGGTGTTGATGACTGCAGTTTCTGCGGAGATGTTGGAGGATGGATTGATGAGAAAAAGATGAAGCTAAGAAGAGTCAGAGAATCTTCGGAGAAGCCGTCAAGATCATCTGCGGTTGAAAACCTTTTCTTCTATATCGGTTTGCGTACCTTGATCTCTGCTCTTTTCTCCCCTTTTCTAAGCTTGTGTGCCCTTGTAAAATTGTGAACGATTGCATAATTTGTTGTTCTTGTGGTTGAATCTTTGCTGTAGGACATTCAGAATTGATGATGAAGATGAAAGTGTCGGAGACAGAACGAAGAAGCTGATGCGATCCTAACGAGGTTTAATGGAGGTCTTACGAATTCTTGAATTCGATTGGTTGTTTTTGTGTCGGTTCCTGATTTCCAGAATTGAAGACGATGGTGATGTTGAAGAAGAATTTGCGGATTGAGAGTGCTGGCTGGTTGAAGGCTTTGAAGAAAATTGCAGAACGATTGCGGATTGATGAAGGCTTCGATTGTTAAGGTACGAATCGTGCCTCGATTTCTCTCTTCTTCCTTCGAATTCTTCTAACTCTTTGAGTAATGTTGTTGCTGATTCTTGCTGAAACAGAATCTTGTGAGGCCATTGATGATGAGGATACCATGAAGCCTTTGAATGATGATGAAAAGTTGATGGAAGAGGATGATGGTGTGTGAATAAAGTTGTTGCAGCAGTGTGAGTTTTAAGATGGTGATGAAGATTTCGGATGTGAGAGTGATGCATAGAATCTGAGATATTGAAGAGGAGAAAGTGAAGTTTTGTTTTTTTTCTTTTTCGAAAGAGTTTCTGTGAATTCCCTATATCAGTTAGAGAAAAAACTGATTTTCCCTCCTTTTGTTTTCTCTGGTTTTCTATTGTCATTTGTAACTGAAAATCAGTTAAGTTTTGTAACCGACTTCTCCCTCTGAATTGCTATTGATTTTTCTGGTGAATGCTAATGAATAAAAAAAAACTGATTTTTATTCTAATGTGTCTTATTTCAAATCAGCCCCCCCTGTATTGACATGAGCTTGTATGTGTAAAAATAAAGGAAAAAACTCTTATGACTTTTGTTATGAACCTTAGAAAATACACACAAACTTATTTATTTCATAATGACCTTTTGTAATAATAGTTAATAGATGGAAATATGGATTAGTTGGTTTACGAAAGGTTTAGGAAATCGATTAAGAAAATAGTATTTGAAAATGGGCAACAATGGTTTTGAAGTTTGAATATGGTTTTCAAAAAATAGAAAAAATGAAAGAATTTTGGTTAGAAGTGACATTCGATAATTGGTTAAATGATTTGGAATGGGTAATGGACTTGGGTTTAAAATGGTAATTTGGATACAGATGATGGGCCTTGGATTTTTTGAACCGTGAATGTCGGAATTTGAATAATGGATATTATTTGGATCAAGGATGAATTTGGAAATTAGTTTCAACAAGGATAAATGGGCTTAAGCAGATAACAACAAACTTTTGTTAGAAACGTGGATTTAAAGACCTTGTGGACATGACCAATGGATGATGAAATATAAAACTCTCCATAGTTCTCTTAACACACTTAGTCCACATTCCAACTTTCAAACCAACCAAACTTACATCCTCGATGAAATCCCATACCTCAAACTTCAGTCAATAAAACTTCGACCTTATTAACTTGTATCACAAGCAATGACCATAGTGCCCTAATCACCATACAAGCCCATAACTCGATCTCTTGTACCATGAATCAATGTTCCTTTGTCATGAAAACCCTAATAAGCTCTGCCTGCACTATGACTTTCAATAAATTGCGTCTCAAGTGATAATGGGATCCCTTGAACGACAAGACCACCTATGAACACATTTCACAAGGAAACTTTGTCGAGTATCACTTAATTAGGGAAATAAACCCTAACTCGTGATTTAAACGTCAAACATAAGTCATTTGCGAACCACCGTTTATAGCGAAACTCACTTATGATTTTAATGAAACCCTAACACCTGCGATGCACAATACTAAGGAGCATTCTTGAGTGTAGTAGTCAGATAAATCACCTCCGAATAGGAAGGGTTATATCACCAGAAGATGCTTTTGATCCCATGCCTTATGAGCCCATGAAATGCACGATTATGATGTTATGACCTAATGAAAAAATGCAGATGAATGCGAAGCGAAAAGCCAGTTAGTGGTAATAAATACGAGGGCAAATTTTGAGGTATTACACCGGTTAACCAAAGCGTTAACCGGTTAACACTGAACAGAAAGTGAAAAATTATTTTGAAATAAGTGCTTTTGGCCACAATATTACTTCTAAACAATCCTAACCCCCACCTAATCATGCTAACACGAATTTCTACTCAATTAGGATTTATTAACACACGCTAGAACCTATAACAAGCTACAACCTAGCTTCTAATCCATTAAACTCCACAAATCGCAAGCAAAACGTAACGAAAACATAATCAACCACAAGTAATTCGAAAAGCACTTAAAGAATGCCAAAATGGAGAGATGAAGAAAATAAATTAAAGCTAGCATGGTTTTAGATTACCAACCTACGAAGCGGAGAAATGTTTCGGTAAATGTTGCAAGAATCGGAGCTTGATCGAAGAGAAAACCAAGAAAATCGCGAATCCACAAAATAAATGTGTTCTTGATGCTTGAGCCTTCTTGCACTTCCGATAAGTCGAAATCTTCACAAAAATCAGTAGCTTCTTCTTCTAAAATCCACAATTCAACGGAGGTTAGAGGCTAAGCTTTAAGATCTTCAAGTTTCAATGTGAAACTTGAAGAGCTTCTTCAAAAAAGCTTTGGTGAAAAGGGAAATGGAGGAAAAGTGAGAGAGAAAAAGTGATTCTAGAAATTGTGAGAGAGTGAAAAATTGGGAACCTTTTGCATTGAAGTGATTAATGCTTATATAGAGGCTAGGCTTGGAGCTAGGTTTGGGAATGGAGTTAGGTTTAGGAATGGAGTTAGGTTTGTAGTTAGTTAGGGTTAGGGTTGGAGATGGAATATTCCTTGGAATACTCTAGAAGGTTGTAGAACATGGTAGAAGCATCCAAGGGAAAATGAGTGGAATTGAAGTGGAAAAGATAAGAGGGGAAGAAATGAAAGGAAATGTGTAAGGAAAATGGAAGGAAAACGGAGGGAAAGGTGAAATCTTCCCTTTTTTTGGTTGGTTAGCTTGGGAGTGGTTTGGATTATTTTTGGTATATTATTTTGGAGCTTGAACTCCAATGTTTGGCAAGCCTCGATCGACCACACACCTCATGCGTATGCAAAGGATGATGATTTTTTTTCAAATGCAATGCAATGATATGCTGAATGATGCGGGCATGAAGCACAAATCGCTCGAGGTTGATAATAAATAAGAGGGAAAATTTTGGGGTGTTACAGATAGCATTCCATATGCTAATATAGTAGGTTCTTTGATGTATGATATGGTTTGTACTAGACCCGATATAACATATGTAGTAAGTCTTGTAAGCAGGTACATGGAGAATCCGGGAAAGGCTCACTGGCAAACATTGAAGTGGATTCTAAGGTACTTAAATGAGTCTCTGAATAGAGTCCTAATTTATGGTGGAGCCTTGGGTGAAGATGGTAAAGCAGAAATCTAAGGATATGTCGATTCTGATTATGCAGGTTGTATAGATTCCAAAAAATCTATTTCTGGATATGTTTTCACTATGTTTGGCACAACAATTAGTTGGAAAGCAACACTTCAGAAGGTTGTTGTCTTATCAACCACTGAAGCAGAATATATCGCCCTAACTGAAGTTGTAAAGGAAGCATTGTGGTTTGACGGTTTTGCAAAGGAGCTAGAACTTCAAGGTCGAAGTATCACTTTTAAATGTGATAGTCAAAGTGTAATACACTTGTCAAAGAACTCAACCTATCATGAACGAACAAAGCACATTAATGTGAGGCTGCATTTCGTCAGAGGGGTAATCGAGCGTGGAGAAGTCCAAGTTGTGAAGGTTTCGACAAATCATAATGCTGCTGATATGATCATCAAGACATTGCCCAGTTGCAAGTTTTTCCACTGTATGCAGTTGATAAAGCTGCATGAAGAAAGCTAGTTTGTTTCTTGTTGGTATACGATGTGTTACAAGGTGGAGATTTGTGGACTATTAAAACAAACCCTAGTACGAATAACATGTCGTCGAAGTTTGCTCACATATTATTGTTTAATTGTGCCTTGTGTTATGGATCCAATTGTTTAAGTTAGCCTGTACCCTAAGTTAGCTTGTAATGGGTAATTGTTAAAAAGCCCATTAGGTTAGTATGTTAGTTTTATTATAAATAACATATTAGTCTCTCATATTTTGAATAAGGGAAAATATGAAGATAAAACCCTGATTCAAAAGCAAGAGGGGTTATTTGTTATTTTTGTATACTTGTAATCTTGTTTTAAGAGAAAGGAAAAAATAACAGTTTATAACTAATCCTTGTTGTTATCTTTGGTAACCCTAAACCCTAACCCTTGTGGATTTCTTGATCACAAAGAAATCTATTATACTTTGTTTCTAACATATCTAATTCACAACACTATATTTATTTTATCTTTAATATATATATATATATATATATATATATATATATATATATATATATATATATATATTTGTCTTACTATATAATAAAAAAATTTATATTTTACCTTATAATATATATATATATATATATATATATATATATATATATATATATATATATATATATATATATATATATATATATATATATATATATATATATATATATATATATATATAGTAATAAATAATAGTAAAAATGCATTAAATGACTCAAAAATAAAAGCATAGAAACAAATAATAGTAAGAAAAGTGACAATGACTTGTCCGAAAAATGTTATAATGGACTGACCCAATACATAACTTTATAGATAAAGGCAATCATGCTACGTAAAGATAGGATTTCATTTTTTCTTATAAGTTTTTTTTCTTCTTATCCAATATATATATATATATATATATATATATATATATATATATATATATATATATATATATATATATATATATATATATATATATATATATTAAGTGTATTCAAAACCTTGCATTAAAAATAATCCCTACCATTAACACCTAAAAAGTTTTCATACAAAAGGCATGAAAAAAGGAGTTGAAATAGGAATTTTCCCCATGCATCTCCATTTTCAGACAAAGATCTTAACATTCCAGCAAATATTGATAACACTAATAGGAATAAAATTAAAGATAACATTGTTTCTTTCCTTCCGAATAGTCCAAACTGCCGCCAACCAAATCGCCCATTTAATTAATTTTTTTTCTTCCGATTTTGATCCTCCTCCGCTCCAATACAACCAAAATTTAGCCACCTCCCTACAATACTGAAGCATAATTCTACACCAGTTGTTAATAATCCTCTAAACTTCAATAGCTAGCTTGGAAGAAAATAAAAGGTGGCTAGAAGTCTCTTCCATTAAATTACAGCTGCAACACAAAGTATCAACCAACACTCCCTTTCTTCTTAATGATACTTTGGAAGACAACCTATCCCACAACAATTTCCTGCTAAATATTTTGATTTTAGGCGAAACTTTACACATCCATAACCACGAAATGGCCTTCATAAAATCATTCTGCAGCAAAATAAAAGACGCAGAATCAGAAGAAGACAACCTGATATAAGCTTCGCGTACGAAATACTCCGAAGACATATTGCCTTTCCAATAAACATCATCGTCCACACCTCTAAAAGGCACAACAACGACCAAAAACTAATGCAAACAATGCAACTTTTCCTGAACCGCGACAGCCACTGGCCAATTAATATTGAAATTGCTCCAAACCTAAACACCATCTACCCAAATTCACATATCCTCTACCAAAGCATCTTTCAAACCGCTAGCAGCAAAAACTCCACTAAACAAATATGCCAACGGGGTATCACATATCCACAATCCTTCCCAAAAGGAATATTGTTTCCACAACCTAAGGTGAAATTAACATATTGAGAAAATTGTAAGTCCCCAACTGTCGAAATTTCGCCACAATGCACTAGATCTTTCCACCAGTTATAAGAGGATTTCTTGCAAGAGACATCTCGTTTCAACAAAATGAAGTTCACATTTTCGTACCTAGCATCTAACACTCTTTTCCACATGCATTTGATTCGCTAATCACTTTCCACTTCCATTTAGATAATAAAGCAATGTTAAACTCTTTGATGCTTTTAACCCAAGTCCTCCCAACTTTTTATCTCTACAAACAATGTCCCATTTCACCAAATAAATCTTAGAGCTGACGATATTAGAATCCCACAAGAAGTTTCTTTTTATTTTATCAATTGTCGACCAAACCACAACCGAAGCTTTATAGAAAGAGAACAAGAAAATAGGTAAGGTAGAAAGAACGAAGTTAATTAAAACAACTCTACCTGCCATGGATAAACAACGACCTTTCCAAGAGGATAATTTAGCTTTCATCTTCTCAATGATAGGATTCTGAATCGATATCCCCTGAGGGTTGCATCCAACCAAAATCCCAAGGAAAGAAAAGCCAACTGTCCCGACTCTACAAGACAGAAACGTTGTTGTTGCTGTAAAAAAAGAATTCTCAATATTTATGCCAATCAGACGACTCTTGAAGAAATTAACACCGAGACTGGACACCAACTCGAAACTGCGAAGAACTGCCTTAATAGCCCAAATATTTCTCTAGCCCCCTCCTGTCATCAGTAAAGTATCGTCGGTGAATTGAATGACATCAACCACTGTATCCTCATTCATCCTAAATCCAGAATAAATGCCAAGACTAGAAGCTCCCATCACCAATTTAGTTAACGCTTTAACTACTATCACAAACAGAAATGGCGAAAGAGGATCGGCCTGACGCAATCCTTTTTTTTACCTCGAAATCCTCCATAGGACTCCCGTTAACAAGAATAGATAGGTGACCCGAAAAAATACACACGTTCATCCATTTCATCCAACGGTTACCAAAACCCATTTTGATCAACAAAGCTCTTAGGAAATCCAAACTTACGCAATCATAAGCCTTCTCGAAATCTCCCTTAATATGTACTACATATGTTCCTTTTTATAAGAGACAACTTATTTTTTAGGTTCATTAAATAATCAATCTAGTCTATATACTGACTAAATACATTGATTATTCAATGAACCTAAAAAAATGAATTGTCTCTTATAAAAAGGAACATAAATAATATTTGATAACATTTACTTGACTATTTTACTATTAACCTCGTAAATATAGTCTCTCTTATACCTACAATAATTATTTTGGTTTTATTTTTATCACAATATCTGTTTCACTAACGCAATCAGTTCCGAAATCAATTTCCTTTTCTACACTCAAATATAAATACTATTTAAGAGAATAATTTGAGTAAATATACTTCAAATTATAATTACTATAGTGAAATTTTACGTTGACATTTCTAACAGAATATTTATGAATATTACCTTAAAATTTAACATATACCTTCGATTACATTGTCATCAAAATGACATTTTTTGTGCAAACATTTTAATTAATAACTTTTCTGAGGCAACACTTAATTAATACTTAGACACATTCCTTAACCGTTTATACACATAACTTTATTGTTTCCTTAATAAGTGTACATTTTCTGTAAATACTCAATAATCTGAACTGCTAGGTTAAGTGCTTTAAAAGCATTCATAATGCTGAGTTCTTCATTTAGATATTTAATGTAGAGTTTTTAAAATAAATTTTTAATATTAGTATTAAATAAATATTTATTTACTCAAATTCAACACTTAAAAAAACATTAAACGAGTCACATCTATAATTTCATATAATTATATTTTAACAACATTCATTTAATTTTATACAAATTTAATAAATAAAAAATCATTTAAAATAAGTAGATAGAGTGAACTTGTTTAACAACCTCTTCTTAATATTCATAAATTTTTTCATCTTCAATAAAATACCTAATATGTAGTGATTTATAATATGTAAAATCACAAAATTAGTGATACTCTATTAACACTATTAAAAAATAAAATAAAAACTAATTTTGTCCTTAAAAGCATTTGTGAAAGTAATAAGTATAGTATTTTGCAATAAAATATTTTTTAATTCCTTAAATAGTATTTTTAAAACACTTATCAACAATTTTTTTTTTCATTTTAGTGTGTCCATCAAATTAGCCAACTAACTCCAAGCAAACAATTTGGCAATCAAGGTGGTAGACTAGGACCAAACTCACAAACAACTCTTAAGTCAAATAAAGACTCCCCCAAATTATTAAACAAAACTTCCCTTATAAAAACAAACCTTTTCATAAACTACCTAATCCTACTACTCTTCACAATTTTCAAAAAAAAAATTTTTCTTCTAAAAATTAATTAAATATTTTATTTTTGATGTTAGAGTTTTGAATCTATTCTATTATTTTACTTACTGATATCAAAAACTAATTTCATAAATGAAAAAAAATTATATACTTAAAACCGAATTCAAAAAATCCTAAATCTCTAATTTAAATTAAAAGAAGACATTTATAATTTCATTTCGAAATTTTATAATATACGAGAAAAAAATTAATAATATTAAAGTTTTGGAGTTATATTGTATATCCAATTTTTTTCTACATTTGCATATTATAAATATTAAATTTTCAAAATTCTATATAAAAGAAGAAAACAAAGAAATAAAAACCTAAAAAATACAAAAATTCCAAATTTCCATATTTAAGCAATGTTGAACCCAAAACTCACAAACTTCTCAAACCTGTTTCCCTCAGAAACCCATTAACCCTTTTCACCCAAAAAAGTCAAAAGCCAGAAAACACAATAAACAACCAAAAACCCCATTTCTAAAAATCGAAACTTTATCATCGTACAACAACCCTTTCACCTCAATGATTCCCAAAACCATGTCTTGTTCACTGTTCTTCTTCTTCTTCACAATATTCACTTTCTGGGTATTTTTCACTTCTTCCCTAGCTGAAGAAGACGACGTAAGATGTCTCCGAGGTATCAAAGATTCCCTAGGAAATTCCGAAAGTAGTATTTCATCATGGAGTTTCAACAACAACACCGTAGGTTTCATCTGTGATTTTGCCGGTGTCACTTGCTGGAACGTAAGAGAGAATCGAGTTTTGGGTTTGGAGCTAAAGGGTATGAATCTTACCGGTAAGATCCCAGAATCTTTGAAGTATTGTGGACAAAATTTGCAAAGATTGGATCTTGGTTCAAATTCATTGAATTCAGTGATTCCTACACAGATCTGTAATTGGATGCCGTATTTGGTAACTATGGATTTATCTGGTAATGATCTTTCGGGTTCCATTCCGAATACTATTGTGAATTGTTCATATTTGAATGAGTTGGTGTTATCTGATAATCATCTTAGTGGTAGAATACCTTATGAAATTGGTAGTTTAACTAGGCTTCATAAGTTTTCTGTTGCTAATAATCAACTTAGTGGGAGTATTCCTTCGTTTTTCAATGGTTTTGATAGGGAAGATTTTGATGGGAATAGTGGTTTATGTGGTGGCCCACTTGGTTCAAAGTGTGGTACTATGAGTAAGAAGAATCTTGCTATTATTATTGCGGCCGGTGTTTTCGGTGCCGCGGCTTCTTTGTTGTTGGCTTTTGGGTTATGGTGGTGGTATCATATTAGGTTGAGGAAGGAGAGGAGTAAGGAAGGGTATGTGGTTGGTGGGGTTGACGATTGGGCGTTGAGGTTGCGAGGTCATAAGCTTGCGCAGGTTATTCTTTTTCAGAAACCGATTGTTAAGGTTAAGCTTGGTGATTTGATGGCTGCCACGAATAATTTTAGTGCGGAGAATGTTTTGATTACGACGAGGACGGGTGCGACGTATAGGGCGGATTTACCGGATGGTTCGACGCTTGCAGTCAAGCGGTTGAGTACTTGTAAGATTGGTGAGAAGCAGTTTAGGATGGAGATGAATCGGTTGGGACAGCTTAGGCATCCAAATTTGGCGCCTTTGTTAGGGTATTGTGTTGTGGAAGAGGAGAAGCTTTTGGTTTATAAGCATATGTCGAACGGGACGCTTTATTCGTTGTTGCATAAGAATAGCGGCGCGTTGGATTGGTTGATGAGGTTTAGGATAGGGTTGGGTGCGGCGAGGGGACTTGCGTGGTTGCATCATGGTTGTCATCCTCCGATTATACAGCAGAATATTTGTTCTAATGTGATTCTTGTTGACGAAGAATTCGATGCTCGGATAATGGATTTTGGACTCGCGAGGCTTATGACGTCTGACTCCAATGGAAGTTTTGTGAACGGAGATTTGGGGGAGCTCGGTTATATCGCTCCCGAGTATTCGAGTACGATGGTTGCGTCGTTGAAAGGAGACGTGTATGGATTCGGAGTTTTGCTTTTGGAGTTGGTCTCAGGGTGCAAGCCTCTCGAGGTGAACCGTGGTGATGAAGAATTTAAGGGTAACTTAGTGGATTGGGTGAATGTGCATTCTAGTTCAGGTAGACTCAAGGATTGCATCGATAAAGCGATATGTGGTAAAGGTAACGACGAGGAGATTCTGCAGTTTCTGAAAATCGCGTCCAATTGCATCGTTGCTCGCCCGAAAGATAGGTGGTCTATGTATCAAGTTTATCATTCATTGAAAACCATTTCCAAAGATAATAGTTACTCCGAACAAGACGATGAATTTCCATTGATCTTCGGTAAGCCAGAGAATGAGCCGACTTAACTCGTGCATGAGCGCGGCAGCAGGAGAAGAAGACGTAAACCGAGATTTTACCGAGTTCCTAATTATGTTCATGGTTGACACTAATCAGAGGTATAATTGTTCTTGTATGATATAAGAATGTTTGTGGTATAGATTAGGTTATTATGATTTATGAAACCTTAAATGTTGTCTAAGATATTTGGAGTTTGTTTAAGATTCTCTGTAAAAATGTGTTGTTATTAAGATGATTAATCTTTTATTGTGTTTTGAAAATATAAATATTTGTGTTAGAAATGGTGACAAATAACATGTTTCTTATTTAGTGAAAATTAAAACATCTTTGTTAGAACAACGACCAAAAGTCTATATGTACTAGGTAAGGTTGTATTGTCTATTTCATTATGTCTTGTCATGAATTTAGGTTAATAATACACAAGTCGTATTAAACTTATCTTAAAATATCTACTACTAATTGAATGTTAATTAAATGAGTAATTATATTCTTAATAATTTATAATATTGATCTTATAGATATATCTTACATTCTGCTATTTTCTGATAAACTTGAAATTATTGTTTAGTAAATTAGCAAGTAATATTTCTTGGTAATTTTCATCTGAGTATTAGATTATTTGTTATCAGGATTACTAAGCTATTTTTTTTACAATGGGTGTTATCTTAATTTTTAACACTTTATTTTAATATCGCCTCATAAAGAAAGTACTGTTTTATTATTATTATTATTATTATTATTATTATTATTATTATTATTATTATTATTATTATTATTATTATTATTATTATTATTATTATTATTATTATTATTATTATTATTATTATTATTATTATTATTATTATTATTATTATTATTATTATTATTATTATTATTATTATTATTATTATTATTATTATTATTATTATTATTATTATTATTATTATTATTATTATTATTATTATTATTATTATTATTATTATTATTATTATTTTATCCATCTCCAATACTTTCTTTCTTTTTATTGGCTCTTTTTACTAAAAAGTATAACATGCTTTTGTTATGTTTGTCATTTTTAAGAAATTCTATAAAAGTAGAGTTTTTTTATAAATAAAAGTTTAACATAGATTTAAAGTGATATTTTTATGAGAGAGACTAACGAATCTTCCATTAAAATTGTAAGTCGAATATATATATATATATATATATATATATATATATATATATATATATATATATATATATATATATATATATATATATATAAAGTTAATTTAAAAGGGAAAACAAAAGATGGGGAGGCGCGGACGACCACCGAAGGTGGTGTCAACACCGTCCTCATCAACCAGCCATCACGAAGACAATTTGCAGGGAGAAACATCATCGGCACAGCCGAAGACAACCACAAAAGAAAATGTATCAGAAGAACAGTTAGAGGAACATAACAAGGAACAGGTGAGTAATGTCATTAAAACCCTAGAAATACCAAAGGGATTGAATGAACTTAGAAAACTTTGGCTGATATTATTAGTGGAAATAGGAATCCTAGTAACAGACTGACATTAGAATTCATTGCTCCTAAAATTGTTAACGGTGTTACGGAGGTCACCATAGAAGACGATGATATAGTTGAAGAGGTGAAATTGTGGGATACATCACTGATAATGTATGTCATCGGAGGCGAATTAAGTATGAACGATGTTAAGCAATTCATGATGCAAACGTGGAATTTTGTCAAATTACCTAACATGTATTACAACAATGAAGGATACTTTATACTGAGATTTCATTCGCAAAAGGAAAGGAATGATGTATTACTAAGAGGGCCATATAAAATACGCAATATGTTGATGTTGCTAACGGAATGGAAACCTAATTTCAACCTAAAGAATGATATGTTGCGCAACATTCCTGTTTGAGTCCAATTCCCTCAACTACCATTACATCTGTGGGGGACCAGATCATTGGGAAAAATAGCCAGTACATTGGGTATGCCACTAATGACTGATGAATGTACCGCAAATCGATATAGAATCTCGTATGCTAGAGTCCTAGTTGAGATAGATATAACACAAGAGCTGATACAAGAGATAACAATCACAGATGGAAAATGAGAGAAAATGAAATAACCGGTGGAATATGAATGGCGACCACCGTATTGCACAAAATGTCACCGAGTAGGTCATAAATGCGAAGAGAAACAACAAAGGAATCAAATCAAGAAGTGGATCCAAAAAGAAAAGAAACTTCAGGAAGAGCAAATAAAAAGCATGCAACTAGATGAAAGTTTGAAGACACCGGTTCAACAACCCATCATATCGACACAAAGTAATGACAGGACAATCCTGCAATTGGTAGAAACTCAGCATACAAATGGGGAAGAATAAGGGAATTGGACAGAAGTTAGGAAACAAGATAAAGAGAAGAGAAGAGACAGAAGTCATGGTAATAAACTGAAACTCACACCTGGAAAAAACAAAGATGGAAACATATTTGCAACACTTGGGGATGGCACTGCCTCGGTGTTCTTAGATGATGTTCCATGATCATCTCGTGGAATGTAAGGGGGCTGAACAAAGCATGTAAGTACAAGGAGGTTAGCTCCCGACTCCTGAAACTTACATCTGCAATTACGGTATTCATAGAGACGAAAGTTAAAGAAAGCAAGGCCGATATCATTAGAAAGAAAATGAAGCTGCAAGGAAAATTCATAGATAATTATTCAAAATATGGAAATGGTAAACTATGGATTCATTGGGATGATAGTAGAAGGAAAATTGATTGTATAGTTAAGACAAATCAAATGATCCACTGCAAAGTAAATGATGCAAATGGAAATTTCATATTTTGGCTGACAACAATATATGCACACAATCAACTGCATAATCGAAAATTATTGTGGCAAGATATTGAACAGATTTCTGCAAACCAGACTGGCCCTTGGATCCTGATTGGGGATTTCAATAATGTCATGAAAACTGAAGATAGGATTGGAGGGAATGTGGTGACGGAAAACAAATACATCGATCTGATTACAATGACAAGTAATGCGAGACTCTATGAAATGGATAATGAGGGAGATTACTTCACTTGGTCAAATAAACAAGGGGATAATGCAATTTATTCCAGAATTGATCGGGTGCTATGCAACTTGGACTGGAAACAGAAGAATGAGAATACTACACTAACACATATGCAACCTAGTGTATCTGACCATACTATGCTGGTACTGAATAATCATAAGCAGAATCAAAGGCTTAGAACTGGTTTTAAATTCATAAAATGTACGGTTGATTTGGAAGACTTTCAAAAACCTGTCTGGGACAGTTGGAGCATACCAGTTGAAGGGAGGCCAATGTATGTGGTTTGGAAGAAACTTCATAGATTACAATCCCACTTGAGGAACCTAAGCAAACCTTCGTCTGATATAAATTGAAAAATTGTAGAACTAAGAGAAAATCTATACACTGCTCAAAATGAGTTACTTTATGACATAATGAATGGAGCCAAAATTGAAAGGGTGAAAGAATGTTCTGCAAAGTTGGTTGATTGGCATGAAATGGAAGAGAGTATGTTGAAACAAAGAGCAAAAATAGATTAGTTAAAGTTGAGTGATGGAAACAACAAATATTTTCACGCTTCGATCAAGAATAGAAAACAAATGAATTGTATTAAGCAAATTCAGAAAGCAGATGGAACTTATGCCACAGACCAATGAGAGATGGAAACTGAGGTTATTGAATTTTATAAGAAGCTAATGGGCAGCATCACAACTGAACTAGAAGGAATTGATGTTGGTGCAATGAGAGAAGGCATTCAACTGAATTCAACACAGAGGGACATGCTTATTGAACCTGTCACAGAAAAAGAGATTACTACAACTCTAAAAGATATTGGCAATGATAAGGCTCCAAGATTAGATGGATTTGGAGCATGTTTCTTCAAAAAAGCCCGGTAGGTTATTAGAGCAGATGCAATAGAAGCAATTCAAGATTTCTTTGTAAACAATCGGATATATAAGGCTGCAAATTGTTGCATTGTAACACTTATTCCGAAACACAAGGAGACAAAAGAGATTAAAGAATACAAACCAATTGCGTGTTGTAGCACCCTTTATAAAATCATTTCTAAAGTCCTAGCTAACCGATTGAGCAAGTTATTACCCACGATAATCGACAATAATCAAGCTGAGTTTGTAAAGGGGCAGGAAATACATAATCATATACTTTTCACTTATGAATTGATCAAAGGCTATGAAAGGAAGAATATATCGCCAAGATGTTTTTTACAGATGGACATTCAAAAAGCGTACGACATGGTTGATTGGAGCGCTTTAAAACAAACCTTAAATGAGGTGGGGGCGTCCTCAAAGATTCACTAACAGTCAACATACGAATATCATGGAAGCGAGGAGGGGCCTTTGGCTAGGCGACCCCATTTCGCCTATGCTATTTGTCATTGTTATGGAGTGTCTGAACAGGTACTTAACCAAAATGCAGAAGAATAGTGATTTCAATTATCATCCTAAGTGTGAAAAATTAAACATCACTAACTTATGTTTTGAGGACGACCTCTTATTGTTCTGCTGAGGCGATAAAAAGTCGGTTGATATGATGATGAAGGCTTACGGTAGCTTTCCAAGAGCAACAAGTTTAGTGGTGAATCCAAATAAATGCCGAATGTTTTGTGCTGGTGTTGATGAAGAGATTAAACGAGAAATTCTTCTGACCTCAGGTTTCCAAGAAGGTAAGCTGCCATTTAAATACCTCGGTGTACCGGTGACATGCAGACAACTTGCTATACACCACTACTCACCTTTGATATACAAGATAATATATAGGATAAAGCATTGGACATCACGACTGTTAACGTATGCGGGGCGACTGCAACTCATCAATAGTGTTCTAATTGCTTTAACCAATTACTGGATGAATTGCTTTCCGTTTCCCAAAGGAGTTATACAAAAAATTGAATCTATTTGCCGTATTTTCCTCTGGACATGCGGGTTTGAGGGTAGTCGTAAAGCACCTATAGCATGGAAACAGGTTTGTAGACCCATTCGATATGGAGGTCTAAATGTCATATATATTGATATTTGGAATAAAATAAATTTGATGAGATTATTATGGAACTTGAGTTGCAAGGAAGATGAAATTCTGGTATGACAGACTCAGATGTCGAATATGATGCTGAGACATCTTATCTGTTACATATAAACATGGCAAGGTACAAACAACAATATTTTAAAATTATGATATATCAGATTCAAACATTCTTCAAGATGTTTAGACATCTGATATGACATTCTGTACACATACTGCATAAAATAAATAGAAAAGCTGTAAAGAACACATTCAAATTGTTACACCAGTTCGATGCAAACTCATCTACTCCGGGGGCTACCAAGCCAGGAAGGAAATCCACAATGTAGTATCAATTCAAAGACTTCTCAGCAAACACCTACAATTTACAGTCTTCTCACTTAATCACTACCAATGCAACTTCTACTTAGGAACTCCTAAATATGAGAAACCCATCCTCACTTCCAATCACCTCAGTGATGTCTCACAGTCCCAACATTCAGTTGTTGATATTGACAACTTTGTACCTATCCAACAATTCAAACCAAAAGTCACACTTCCATGACAACATCTAAGAGTTGCTTAAAAGCTTCCTCCAAGAACAATACACCTCTTACTTAGCTTCGAGGTTTACAAACAAAACAACCACAACATTGAATCTTGTTGTGCACGACTACCACAAGAACACAACCCTAATGATATGATCTTTACATCTTCAGTTGGTTGGTTAAACCTAGGTTACAAGGTTTCTTTTTATAACCTATTCCCAACTGGATTTAGGCCTAAAAAATACAGCATAACAGCTGCTACAATAATGTAGAAAAATCTGCTACAATATAAAAAGATATTCAAATCAACAGCTCCCTAAAATATCTCTAAATATAGAAACTCTATATTTTTCAATATTTGATTTTAGTCTTCAATATAAATTTGAGTCTTCAAGATCTTTTAAAATCAGCGCCACTTGGATTGATTCAAATCTTCTAAATTATTTTGTTTCTGTTAAAATATAACAGAATCTTCAATCCATCTTCAGTAGTTCATGATGTCGAATGAACTGTCTTGACATCTTCTTCGACATGTTGTTCCAGATGTTGAAACACTTCAACACAACATGTTTGGGCGCACAAAATGACTCTTTGCTTAATGTATTTTATTTTGCAAAGTTATTGTACATACACATTACTGCTATATTTGTTTTACAAAATTACTGTCAATCCTAAAAATACAGAACTTACAGAAGATTCACTATGGGTGAAATGGATTCAAGCCTACTACGTAAAAAACCACAACATAATGGAGATGCAGAGTAAATCAAAGGACTCGTGGATTATGAAGGCAGTGCTTAACCAAAGAGAAGAATTTGAAAAATTGGAAAATATAGAAGGAAAATTCATTATGAGCAAAATCTACAAAAATTTACAAGACCATGGTCAAAAGGTATAATGGAGGAAACTGTTGTATGGAAACAAGCCAAGACCGCATGCAAAATTTATCTTCTGGCTGACTTGTCATGAAAGATTGACAACTAAGGATAAATTTTTTAAGTATGAAATGATCGAAGAGACTAAATGATGTTTTTGTACGGCAGAAGAGTCAATGAAACATCTTTTCTTTGAATGCGACACTATGAGGAGGATATGGATTGAGGTTCTGAATTGGATGCAAATTTCGCATACTCTTGGAGAATGGCATGAGGAAACCAAGTGGCTTATTAGACAAACTAAAGGAAAATGGACAGGGGCTACTATCATCAAAATGGCGGCAACGGAAACAATTTATGAACTTTGGCAGGTTAGGAACAAGAAAAGTTTTGGAGAAACAGTTGATACCACTATAATATAAAAAAAAAGATTATAGATACATTGGTGTATAGAGGGTGGGATATAAAAAACTTATTTTTTGTTTAGTTCCTCCTCAGTCTTTTGGTTATCAGTTGGTAGCTGGATCCGATTAAGGATCGTTTATACTTGATGAATTTTTTTATTTAATAAAGTTTTTATTTCAAAAAAAAAACTCATAGAGTAAGTCTTTTTAACTTACTCCATAATCGTAGTCTTTAAATTAGATTAAATCCAATGGTTATAAGTATAAATGTTAATTTAACCATTGATTGAATCTAATTTAAATGCTACGATTATGGAGTAAGCTAAAAAGATTTACTCTTGGAGTATGTTGATCCTCTCTATCTATCTATATATATATATATATATATATATATATATATATATATATATATATATATATATATATATATATATATATATATATATATATATATAATCAACTTACTTCAAGAGTAAGTCTTTTAAATTTATTCCATAATCGTGGCTTTTAAATTATATTCAATCCAATGATTATAAGTATAAATGTTAATTTAACATTGATTGAATCTAATTTAAGGGCTATGATTATATAATAAGTTAAAAAGATTTACTTTTGGAATAAATTGATCTTAAACTCATATATATATATATATATATATATATATATATATATATATATATATATATATATATATATATATATATATATATATATATATATATATATATATATATATATATATATATATATATATATATATAACGACTCTTTTTAATTAGTATTGGGGAATTGGTTAATATGACCTTATTATAATTAAAACAGAAAATAAAACATAAACTATAAACTATGTTCTCATTAAAAAGCTTTAGCAATCCAAAAGAAAGAAAAGGATAAAAAGAATTAACATATCTTTGATTCTAGGTAAATAAAATTAATTTTATAAAATTGATTTTGATTAAAATTAAATTGAAGTTAAAATAATTTATTTTTCAATAAAATTTTGTTAAAATGACCGTAAATTCTTAAAAATTACTATTAGATTAAAAAATACCTTACAAAAAGCAATAATTTTGGTGTCATAGTTTGATTGAGACATACTTAGCGTAGAAGGCAATTCCTATGATAAAAAAAAATCATAGAAATAATTGAAAATAAAACAGTCAATGTTTGTATCTTTGAATAGAAAAGTTGTAAAAGAACATGGCAACTTATGTGGACCATAGCTATCAAGTTAAAGGAAATGACTATTTAACAAACGACTTAAATCAATCAATGACTTTGAAACTTATGTTTGCTTATTGTGAGGTGTGTGGAAACTTCACTTATTAATAATCATACAATTTGGTGCTTTGAACAAGTATGAGTTTAGAATGAGGCAAATTATTAGGAATTTAGGTTTTATTTTACTTTTGTTATTGATCAGAGATGAGATATTGTAGGTTCACATTAATACACCCACATTGATGGAATTAGATTTCCCGACTTTTTAATACAAAACACTATACTAGATATAAGCCGCTCGATCTCAAATCGGTGGCTGGAATTATTTTGCATTGTAAGACCATGTTTAAAATCTAAGTAATACAATCTTAGATCAACGGTCAAGATCAATATATATATATATATATATATATATATATATATATATATATATATATATATATATATATATATATATATATATATATATATATATATATATATATATATATAAAGTGATAGTGTAAAATTGATTTTGACATGTTTGGTTGTAAAATTATTTTTTATCTCAAATGTTGATGTATAAAATGATGAAGAGAAATAAAATATATTTCTAGATTGCAAAAATAAAAAATTCGTAAAAGCTGGTAGAAAGATGTCAGAAGGCGTCAAAACAATAGGTAAACGGTCTGACAGAGGTTGGATATGACTACTAAAAAGGCTGGTTAGCGAGTCATTCAAGTTTTCGTTCATCCTGTCTGGTTTCTCGGTTTGTGTGTTTTGGGTTTCTTCATTTCGATCAGTGGATCTGTTCGTTAATGAAGTATGTTTTGCGCTTGTTATGTTGGATTTTAGCATTTATAAATATGCATCCCTTGTATTTTTGTTATCATAACCTTTAAGACTTTATAACCAAAGACATAGGGAATATGTGACAATCATAATAAGAAAAACCTTAGAGAGATAAGTGTTCAGGAAAACCTTTAGGGTATCTAAGAAGATTGAGAAATACTTCTAAACACCTTAAGATTGCGTGATACATATATGGATAGAGATTGAGAACACATGGGTTGAAAATATACTTTGTTCTTGAGAGTTTGGGTAATTATTTTATTGTAACTAATTTGTAATCTTTGTTAACAACTTTTGAAAGTATAGTGAATCAGAGAATCGCTCTCTCTTCTAGAGTAGATCGTTTGATCAAACTGAGTAAATACATTATTGTGTTTTTTTGTCTTTTATCTTTTTCTACCAAGTTAAATTGATGTCTTATTGCATAGAAAGCTATTTTTGCCGAAGACCATTTATTTTGGTTGCCATTGTTCTTCGTTTTCACATATCAATTTTTTGGGTGTGATTGAACCTTTCAATTTCACAATAAATGATGTCCACAGTGGTGCAAAGAGATTTTATTTTCAAGTGAACACCATGTAGAAAGTGAAGATGCAATCAATCTTAACTCAATAACAGTGTACATTGAAGCATTGAAGGGTGATGCTCGATGTCTGCATGGTTAATAGAAGTAAAGAATAATGAGATGATGGATAAGGTCAGGAATGCTATTATCTTATTTTTTTTGTCTCAAATGTTGATGTATGCGTTAAAATATAAAGTTATGAAGAGAAATAAAACATATTTTGAGATTTCAAAAATCAAAAAGTCGTACAAGCAGGCAGAAGGTTGTCAGATGGCGTCAAAACAATAGGTAGGCGATCTGACAGAGGTTAGAGACGACCACTGAAAAGGCTGGTCAGCAAGCCATTTGGGTTTTCGATCATCTTGTATGGTTTCTCGGTTCGTGTGTTTTAGGTTTCTTTGTTTAGATCAGTGGATTTGTTCGTTAATGAAGTATGGTTTGCGTTTGTTATGGATTTGTTTCATTTTAACATTTATAAATATGTATCTGTTTGCACGTGGCTTTCGCGCGAACAAGTCGCTGGCCTCCTTTCGAAAAGGTTTACTTGCAAGACCGACCAAATGAGCCCCAGAACTGATATGTCCAATTAAGTATATGGCGGACTTTTATAGTGTCAGATAGTAATGGAGTTTTTTTATAGGTTTTTTGTGTTTATGCCAACGCTCGTGGAATGCTTAACAAAAGAAAAGGAAATCAAATAGAAAAAGAAAAGCAGAAGAAAGTATTAAAATTTCTTGGAATTGAAATAACTTGAAAAGGTAAGTGTTTGGACGCTATCATACATTTTGCGTAGGGGTTAACTAGTTTCTCTTAACGCTTGGTACTTTGAGTGTGTCCCTTTTACAATGTAAAGAAATGCGACCCTTAATTTTGAAAAATGAAATCTACTTAAATAGACATAAAAATTAATTGTCGGACCCTTTCCAACGAATCTGATGCTGACACTTGTCACCCCACTCCTACGGTAACTGCCCACTACTTTGCTCCACTTCCTCGAGTAGTTTCTTCATAGCATTCTGAATGGCATGTCAAAAGCCTTTGACATACTGACTCTCTTGGGTAGTGTAGAAATGCTTTGACGCCTTCCTTCCATAGGTTGGGCTTATCTCCGCTTCTTCTGTCTGTCGACCCATTGACATGTTTCCTCTTTCCTGGTTGGGTCGAACCACTCCTCTTTGAAATTTTCATGGACTTGTTTTAATACGCAAAACCTTCTTACCCTAGTCGAAATCTTCAGAAAAAAAATTTCCCCCCCAAAAGGGCCAGTTTTGACAGAGATATGGTCGACCAAAAAGCTTGGCCTTTTGGACTTTCTTGAGAGGTTTCGATGCATCTTTGATCTTTGTCTTGAACTCACAACTGTTCATATTCTGTCGGATTGAGATAACCTGTCACATCCATCATGATTCCACTTTTGGCGCAAAAATCTTCCAATACTAATAACGATGTCTTGAGACATGGGGATCTTCAACACATCCCACTACTACAGCTTAGTTCCCAAACAAAACCCTTGTGTTGCATGGATTTTGGCTATAAATATCATTTCCCCTAGTTTGTTTGCAACCGGCATGGAAACAATGGTCTGAATCCACTTCCTCGAAGTTCGTCTCCCGGATTAGTCGAGTTAAATGGAACAATTTCCAAAACCCAAAAAGGTTTTTTTTTCCGGGCAACACTCTTTTTCCAAGGTTGATTGCGGGCCTTTCAAATTCCTACCCTTTATCCAGGTGATCTACTTGAGGAATATCCCTCTATAAAATGAAATGGTCTTGTGTGCTCCCAATTGTCCTTCCATTCTATTGTGCCATGAGTTCTTCTTCAGCAACTCTTGCAGACCAGAAAGTGGCCAAGAAATCTTCGGAGCCAACCAAAGCAACCGTTTCCAAAATTGTTGCATCAAACACTAGGACTAAAGTTGCTGGGAAAATGTCTGTGACCCAAATGAAATCCTACAAAAGGAGGTTTCCTCAAAGCTATGACCTCGATCCAGATATTGACGAAGATTGGATGGACTTCCTCAATTCAGGAGCATGGAGAGGAATAAATTAATGTTCCTGGAGGGGCTACACAACCAGTTTTACTGGAATCCAACCGGCTGTTTACGTATCCTTATTTCTTGTACTTCTATGGCCCACGAGCATTTATCATTTTAATTTGTAATGCGCCATGCCCCCTTGTATGCCATTTTTTTTGCTATTGGTCTGTTGTGACCATTTTATTAATGAAATTTTATGTGCGGATGTTTATTTTTGTAGCGTAGGTTTATAACTTTTCAGGTATTTCCCATTTACTCTTAAGATTCTCCCGTTAAAGCCTATCTCTTTTATCTCGTAAGCATTGTTGCTAAAGACCTGACTTATTTGGAACGGTCCTTCCCAGTTGGGCGACCATTTCCCTAGTGTTTTATTTCACCTATCCATGGGCAAAACATTCCACACATAATCATTAACCTCGAAGGTCTTCGCCTTGACCTTCTTATTATAAGTTTTGGCCACTCTTTCTTTCTGACGCAACAAAACATCCAACGTCCTTAACCTCTCTTCGTCCAGATTCGTGACTTTGTCGAACATCATACGATGATATTGTTCCAAAGGGGTCTCATTTTGGCGCTGAACCCTTATCGACTGGAAACAAATTTCCTAGGGTAAAACAACGTCGTGGCCAAATACTAGGCAAAATGGAGTCGAATTCGTCGACTCCTTAAGGGATGTTTGACATGCCCACAGGATTTGGTTCAACGTCTTATGCTAGTTTCTTGGTTTTTTGGCAATGAGTTTCTTAATGAGTCCGATCACCACCTTATTCGCTGATTCAACTTGACCATTTTCCTGCGCGTAATATGGCGTCAAGGTGATTAGTTTAAAACCAACTTCAGTTGCAAACTCTTGCATCATTTGACCCATAAATACTGATCCTTGGTCGGTGGTGATGATTTCGGGAATCCCGAACCTATATATTACATGGCCTTGGATAAAATCAATAACAACCTCCTGATCTACTTTTATCAAAGGTACCGCCTCTATCCATTCAGTAAAGTAATCGATCCCTACTAGTATGAAACTTTGCTACTTCGATGAGGCTGGTCGGATCTCTCCTATCACATCCAAATCCCACCCTTGAAACAACCAAGGCTTTATGATGTCGTGTAATTAGCTGGCTAGGACATGTTGGATGTTAGCATGTCCTTGATAATCTTGACATCCTTTAGTGAAGTCTATACAATATTTGAGCATGCTTGCTAGTAGACACCCTGTCGAAACAACGACCACTTCATTTTGTGGCCATCTTGGTGGGCTCCACAATCCCCACTATGAAATTCAGAAATGACTAGGTAAGCTTCCGAGTCCCCTAGACACTTGAGTAAAACCCCCTCTGTGGTTTTTCTTCATGAGCTCATTTCCAATCAAAATATAATTAAGGGCTTTATACTTGGTCTTCCTGTCAGTTCCTCCAATAGGATTTTCTAGGTACTCTATGATTGGTCGTCTCCAATCCATTGTTAACAATCCATCAATGATGAGGACTTCGTTGTACCTAATCTCCTCTACTTCTAAACCGTTTGAGGCATGTGAGAATGACATGTTTGACACCATTTTCTCTCGAACTTCAGTGAAATCCTTTAACTTGTCGTTCGACACCTTATAACCTGAAGCGATATGTGCCAGATCATTCGCTTTTTGGTTTTCCATTCTGGGCACGTGTATGATGCTAGCAAAGTCAAACTGTTCTAATAACTATTTCTCCATAACAAAGTAAATCAATAAATGCTCCTTAATAAATTTATACTCTCTTGTGAGTTGTTTAACCACTAACTATGAATCAACCTTGATCTCAACTCTCTACGCCCATAGTTTCCCGAGTATCTTCAACCCCGTTATTAAGGCCTCATACTCAGCCTCATTGTTGGAACATTTCCCATTTATCATGCATTGGAATTTCTTTGGGAGGCCTTGTGGATAGATTATCAACACCCATATGCTTGTTCCATGCTTACGACTCGACCCATCAAAATTTAGTTTCCAAGGGTTTGAGTCGACTATGAACACCTGAGGTTTGACCACCGCGTGATCAACAATGAAGTCTGCCACTATCTGAACCTTCATAGCTTTCAAAGGTTTGTAAGTTAATGAAATTTTGGTCAGTGTTGGTGCCCATTTGTCTATTTGATTATGAAGAATAGGTTTAGACAACATGTGCTTGATGATGTCAAAATGAGATGGAACGTAAACGTCAACAGTATTTATATATTGCTTTAATTTCATGCATGAAAAATACAAAAACAGGCATAATTTCTCAATCATAGTATACCTAGTTTCAGAATCTATCAATATTCTACTGAGGTAATAAATGGGTCTTTCGACACCATCATTGTCCTCTTGTGCTAACATACTCCCTATGGTCGTATCTGACACAGCAATATACAATCTCATATTTTTGTTCATACTAGGTGGCAATAGACAATAGCACATGAGGCTTCGTCAAATATTCTTTGATTACATAAAATGCCTCTTGTTGTTTTCCTCCCCAGTGAAATTCACTGTCCTTCTTGATCTTCAGTAATGGAGAAAACAGTTTCGTCTTGCCACTTAGGTTGAATATGAACCTTCTTAGGAAGTTGATTTTCCCCAACAAAGATTGAAGCTGCTTCTTTTGTTGAAGGAGGCTTGAGATCCAAAATGGATTTTGTCTTGTTTTGATTAATCTTGATGCCTTTCTTGTGGACTACAAAGCCCAAAAAGTCACCTGCACATACACCAAAATAACATTTTAGCGGATTCATTTTCAATCCATATTTCCTCATCCTCTCAAAGGAGCGTCGAAGATGATCTAAGTGATCCTTCTCCGAAGAGGATTTTATTATGATGTCGTCAATATAAACTTGCATAAACTTATCAATGAAGTCATGGAATATTGCATTCATGGATCTTTGATAAGTTTCCCCTGAATGTTTTAGGCCAAAGGGCATCACTACCCATTTGTACGTACCTATGGCTCATGGGCATCGAAACACCGTTTTGGGAACATCATCCTCAACTATGAGAATATGGTTATACCCAGAGTATCTATCGAGCATACTCAGATATTTGAAACATGCAGTTAAGTCGACAAGGATCTCTGCCACATGCATCAAGTATTCATCTTTGGATGTTGCGTTGTTGAGATCTCTAAAATCAATGCAAACGCGAAGTGTTCCATTTTTCCTAATTACATGGACTATATTGGTAAGTCATTTGACATACCTTGCAGTTCTGATGAACCAACTTTTGAGCAGCCTTTCGATATCCTACTTGATCTTTTCACTAACCTCAGGGATGAACCGCCGAGGCTGCTGCTTTATTGGCTTTCTACCTGGATGTATTGGTAAACGGTGTTCCACCATGTTCGACTCAGACCAAGAATTTCTCCATAATCCCAGGCAAAGAAATCCCTATATTCTTTCAACACTTTGACTAACCTAGCCTTCATTTTCGACCCCACCTTCGTACTTATGTACGTGGGTCTCTTTGTGGTCCCATCTCCTAAGTCGATCTCTTCGAGTAGGTCCTGGGCCTGCATTCTTTGTGGCTCATTTGATGGGTCCCTTTCAAACCCCAAATGCCCATTGTCATAAATGAAATCTAGCCTCCGGCTTTCTGAAGCTGTTGTCTGGCCCAATTAGCCACATGTTATGGCTTTGTCAGTTAGGATTTGATATTTCCTAGCTTCTAGAGACATTTCTTTTTTGTTTTCAGCCAGGTAGGCTGAAATTCGAGTCATACTCTCTGACTCAGAAGTCATTCTCATCGACCTTTGACCACCATGCAGGTGGTTTTTCACTTGGCTTCAATGGTATGTCAACATCATCCCAAAAAAACCCATGGTCTAGATCCAAGTTCAACATGCAGCCATTTTCGACGGAGGTATAAGAACTCGATCCATCATCACATGGGGCCACGTTTTCCAAGTGTTGATCGAATGACCTTTTCAATCCTTTGGTTTCGTAGACCTTATAATAACTTTGTCCTGCTTATATGTTTTTGACGATACCATCTTTTTTACAAATGCTTATCCTCTAGTGAAGGGTAGAAGGCACTTCCTACCATGAATCCACTCCGTACCTAGCAGTTGGTTGAAGTTGGATTTGGAATTGATCATCATAAATAGTGTCGACCTAGTAGTTATTCCCACAACCAAATAGACTTAGACCACCCCTAGGATGTTGTTGGTCTTACCTTCATAGTTAGATAAGACCATATTATGATGTCGAAGATCTTCATTGATCTTTCCAATTTTCTCGAACAAAACATAGGGCATCAAGTTCACAACTGCCCCACCATCGACAAACACCTTGTGAGTCGCCACATCATCGACCTTGGATTTTATGAAGAGAGGTTTCAAATGATACATCATATCAGGACTAGGTCTCTCAAACGACTACCCCACTATTCACGATGTAATAACAAAAAGGCGTGTCTTCCAGAGTCTCATTTGCCATAAAGTCCTCTTCAACTTCCGAAACTTCTGACATAATGTCATACTCAACTGGTAACACAAACATAATGCCATAGTTCACGACGAAGTCTTCTCCATAGATGTTGTCGTTAGTGTCATCATACATGTCTACATCAAAATCATCTTCTGGTGACAGAGTGTATTCTTCATCAGATTGAGGTGAGTAAGTAGCTTCTTCTTCATCAGATTGGGGAGTATACTCAAACTCTTCCCCCTTTTTGACAGTGTATGTTCATTCAACACTTTATTTTGATACTACATCTTTCCCTCCAAAAGTTCCGACAGTCAAAGTTTGATTTGTTACAATCTTCCTTTTTTCGACCCATCTGGCTTTTGGGTGTTGTCTCTTCTGTTCAGAGGCCTCCACCTGTCTCGTTTGAGAGGTCGAGGCTATCTTCCCAGCCTTCTTGTTTCTTTGGTAGCACCTCCATTGAGTCCTTGTCATGGTGTTTTTCCCTTTGTAATTAGGAGAAACCAAATAACCCTTGGACTCATCTTTCTTCTTAGCACCTTTCTCTAAATCCAACACTTTCTACTTTGGTCTTTTGCTACCCTTTTGATTGACTGGTTCAACCCACTTCTCACGTGGGGTGTCTGATGGTGGCACAAAAGTTCTGGATCTGACTGGTTGGACCTGTCTATGGTATTCCTCATTTCGACAAGGATTACCTCTCTAATCGAACACGAACCTCAGAACACGAGAACCTTTGACAGGTAAGGCTTTCTTTCTTCCTGCTTCATACCTCTCAGTTGCCTTCTCGTCAAACACAACATTGCATCTTGGGCATAGTATTGCCCTTGATCCAACCACTTGGCACTTTTCTTTGAATTCATCATAACTTCCGCCAACCCTAGGGTAGACTGCCTCCAGTTCTTCCTCAGTCTTTTTGTCATCACCTTCAGTAGTTTCGACCATCATGCACTCCATGTTTTTGACATGGGTATATTGGGGAGACCCTCAATAGCCTCTACCATCATGCATTCGTTCAGCTCAGAATACAGTGCCTCTTCGACCTTTAGGGGTTCTGTGTCGACCTGCATCTATGGCTTCTCACTAAATTGAAGCTTACCATCCTTCAGAGCCTTCTGCACCAAATCCCTAAAAAGAACACATTGAGATGTTTTATGACCAAGGAAATTATGAAATTTGCAAAATCCCCTCTTTTTCTTTTGTTCTAAAGGGGGATCTTTTAAACCAGGCGGGACAACAATTTGACCATCTTTCACTAGTAAATCAAATATTTAATCACATTTAGATATATCAAACATATATGTCTTTGTGACATATTTGTCAGACTTCCCCGTTTTGACGGGGTTCTTTCTATTCGATGGTTTCAACACTTTACATTTGTAAGGAGGTCATGGCTTAAGTTCAGACACGTGAACCTCACTTTCATCGACGAATTATCCATCTTCAGAAGAGAACTCGTCAGTCGCTAAGTACGCAACTTTCTTATGATATCGACTAGTATTAGATTTCTCAACTTTCAAGCTTTCGACTTGTCGAACTCTATCAACCAGTTGAGCCATATCTCTGAGATATTGGGTATCCAACTTCTTTTTGATCGAATAGTCAAACCCGCCAGTGGCTATTTCGACTAGCTCATGCTCAGGGACTTGAGTAAAGAATCTAGATTTCAGAAGTCTGAACCTGTTGAGATATTGTTCGACTGATTCACTCGTTTTTCGTTTCACACTAGCCAATTCCTTTAGGCTAATCTTGGATTGCCCCATGTAAAACTGCTCGTGGAACAATCTCTCTAGATGAGTTCACGTGTGAATGGACTGAGGGGGTAGTGTCATGAACCAAGTAAACACATTTTTGATGAGGTAACTAGGAAATATTTAATTTTCAAGTCCTCATTATTCGCTATGTCTCCAGCTTCCGTCTAGTAGCATGCCACATGTTCGACTGTGTACTCTTCGGTCTCACCCGTAAATTTGGTGAACTTTGGAACTTTACATCCCCTTGGAAGTTCAGTTTGCAACACGTAATTAGGTAACGAGGATGTATAGGTTGGTCATTGAAGGCCTGGGTTGGATCCATTTTGAACCATAATCCTTTCGACCATAACTTCCAGGTTCGGCTCTCCGGCCATGGCATCCTGATAGACACACCCTATCACATCTTCTGGGTTTTGATGTCGTTGTAACATCACGACAGGAGACCTTTGGGCCACCCTGGGTATATGTTCAGCCTCTTAATAAGGCTATTCGAGTATCTCTTAGTACTCTTCCTCTTGTCGAACTGGTGTCTCTGGTCGAGGAGGTGGGGTTCGACGACGTGGGGCCGCTGGTGCCCCAAGAAAGTCCCATATTTGAGTCATTTGAGTTGCCAACTATTGGTAACTCTGTGCCGAATATTGTATCAGAGGTATTAGAATGGTCCTCATCTGTTGTGTCATCATGTGGACCATTTCATGGTTACTCTCGTCTATCTGCGGTCTTATGACGACCACAGAGTTTGGAGTAATCGTTGGTATGGACTAAGACAAAAAAGTTGTATTCGGTCATTCGATCGTACAGGTTCATCAAATACCCTATCCCTTGGTATGGGGAAAAATCTCCTGGCGAACTGTATGCTAGTGTCGAACCAGAGTTATGGAAACTTGGCATGAATTCGGGCATCGTGCCCAATGTTCTAGAAAACGACATGGTGAAACTAGGCCCTTGTGGCCCCAAAGTTCCACCCATATTCGGCCTGATCTGTTCAGGTCAAAATGGAGATATGGATATTCCACTCGTAGCAGTCGATATTGCTGTCGTAATAGTTTTAGTTGTATTCGTAACAACTGGAATTATCTCTGAAGACGGTTCTTCGTTTAGATGTGGCATTACCATCCTATCACTGTGTAAATGCATAAAATTAACCCAACGTATCCCACTGGGTGTGCCGATTTGTTCGCACGTGGATTTCGCCCGAACAAGTCGCTGGCCTCCTGTCGAAAAGGTTTACTTGTAGGACCGGTCAAACGAGTCCCAAAACAACTTTGTCCAATTAAGTATATGATGGACTTTTGTAGTGTCAAAAGGTAATGGGGTTTTTTTTGTAGGTTTTTTGTGTTTATGAAAACGCTTAGGTGGTGCATAACAAAATAAAAGGAAATCAAATAGAAAAGCAAAGCAGAAGAAAGTATTAAAATTTCTTGGAATTGAAATAAATTGAAAAGATAAGTGTTTGGACGCTATCATACATTTTACTTAGGGGGTTAACTCGTTTCTCTTAATGTTGGGTACTTTGAGTGTGTCCCTTTTACAATATAAATAAATGCGACCCTTAATTATGAAAATGAAGTCTACTTAAATTGACATGAAAGAGTAATTTTCGGACCCTTTCCAACGAATCTGATGTTGACACCTGTCACCCCACTCCAATGGTAACTGCCCACTACTTCGCTCCACTTCCTTGAGCAGTTTCTTCATAGCATTATGAATGGCAGGTTGAAAGCCTTCGACATACTGGCTCTCTTGAGTAGTGTCGAAATGCTTCGACGCCTTCCTTTCGTAGGCTGGTCTTTTCTTCGCTTCTTCTACCTGTCGACCCATTGACATGTTTCCTCTTTCCTGGTTGGGTCGAACCACTCCTCTTTGACGTTTTCATGGATTTGTTTTAATATGCAAAACCTTTTTACCCTAGTCAAAAACTTCCGCTAACAATATCCTTTTAATTTTTGTTATCACAACCCTTAAGACTTTACAACTGAAGACCCAGGGAAGATGTGATAATCATAATAAATAAAAAACTTAGATAGGTAAGTGTTCAGGAAAACCGATAGGGTATCTAAGAAGATTAAGAAAGACTTTTAAATACCTTATGTAAACACCCCAAATTTTCCCTCATTTATTTCACCATGGCTTGTGATTCTTTTCATTTGCATAAGTTCAATCATATCATTTCATATTGCATTTTTGCTTCACTACATTGATTCAAAGTCATCTGCATCTAGGGTTTGTGATCTGAGCCATCCCTGAGCCATCTGTGCCATCCCAAAGTTCATCAATCATCTCAAGAGTGTCCATGTATGTTCAAGCATCATATTATATCCTCCCAAGATCAAGGAAGTTAAAAAATCACAAGAACTGAGAAAGGCTTGGAAGCAGAGCTAAGCTTAACTGCATAGATGACCTAAAATTAGGGTTTTGGTTTCAGAGGCCATAAATCCAAATTTTTTGGTCATTCTTGTTTCTATTGGTCTCTATATGTTATGAGGATCATGCATACCAATTTTCATGAAGAAATTCAATGGGGAAGGCATCTGATCAATGGATGACTTCTTGAACAAGTCAGTGCAAAATCAGGGCATCTGAGGCCCCCAATCATCCAACCAAAGGGTCTTTTCCATCATTTTGGGTGTGTATGATCTTTATTTGATCTTAGAAGAGTTTAGAAGTTCACAAAATTGAAGAATTTCAAGCCATTTGCAAAGTTGCCATTTTGGGAAAGTGACTTGTAATGTAAACTTGCCATTTTGGGAAAGTTTTTCAACCTCCTCTTTTGATTCAAAAATGCTTCAAATGAAAAATTCTTGGTCATGAAAGTTTTAGATTGGATCATTCCCTTTTCAAAAAGTACAAGAACTTGATCTAATTCATCATAGAACTCAAGTTATGGCCTTGCAAAGTTGGGAAAAATCACAAAATTTCACTTATGTGCCAAAGAGGGAAGTTTGCAAAAACACTTGCCAAAGCCAAATGTGACTTCTAATTGACTTCTAAGCATTGCACAAACATCACATATGACCTATAATTCAGAATTGCACAAAGAAATCCCAAGTTTCATGCCTTGAACATCAAGATTTCCTAAAAGGGCCAAAACATCACATAATTGCAAAACACCCCATAACTTTCTTCTCTCTTGCTGAATTGCCTCAAGAATGGATTTGTGGACCTCCATGAAGTCAGCTGCGCATGGACATGCCCAAGGGCCAGCTGTGTTCTTGCCCATACCTCAAGTACAAGTCATGTTGACATTTTTGCAACTTGCCCATACTAATCAACATAGGCCACCACCCACCCTCTAACCTATCCCAACATGATATGTGTACCAAAAGCAAGCCATTCCATAACATAACACAAGCTGAAACCTCTAAGAACTCAGCAATCACAAAAACTCCCTCTTATGCAAAAGCCTTCGAAACTCATAGCTCAGCCATCAAACCTCAAAACAAATTCCATCATTCAACTCCATATCCATTGCTGATCATTTCCCACCATTCATTTTCCCCTAAAACACCCTGAATCAAAAACACAATTTTGACATTGCTTGAACTGAATTTCTGCCAACTTCATTTAGAGACCATTTAAACTCCAACCAAGTATCACAAACTCTTCAGAAGGATCATTGGAGCTGATTTGAGGCAAAGAAGCAGCCAGCCAGTGCCATTTTCGAAAGCTTCAGTTCAGGTGAGCTCAAGATTTTTTTTTCCAGAACCTTCATTTTAAGTTCTCAATTGATTCTATGTGCTCTCCTGATGATCATGATGTCTTTACTTTTGAAAATGATTGAGAAATGAGCATTTCATAAGCTTCTGAAATTTCTGATATGTTTTCCGTTTTGCTTCGATTCATGTTCTTGATGATGAATAAATGAATTTTGTTGTGTGATTCTTGTTGGGGTTGGTGTGAGGATCATTTCTAGAGAGTTTTAGGGTTTGGGGTTGCGTATAGAGTGAGATAGCATGAGGGGATAGCCGGAGAAGATGACCGGAACACTGTTCCGGTCACCTGAAAGTGATTAGGGTTCAGATTAGGGCTTAATTGTGTAATTAGCGTAGTTTGAATTCTGGCCCTTGGATAGCGCGCGAAGTCAATTCCCTCCCTTTTCCATTTGAATCTGGGCCACTGGATCAACATACTTCCATTAATTCACATTTTAATTTCATTTTAATTGCATTTCTTTGTACATTTTATTAAAAATAGCAAAGCACTTTAAATTTTTTTTATCTTTTGCATTTCCCTTTCAAATATTTTTCTCATTCTAAAAATAATTTTTATTTTATTTTTTTGCATAAATTTCGTATTTTAAAAATATTTAAATGTTTATTTTAATTAATTAATGAGAATTAATTAATTAAAACACCATTTAAGTTTCTAAAAATCACCAAAAAAATCATATTGCATCTTGATACATTTAGAGACATTATCAAACCCTTCACACAAATTTCTTTTTGGTTCTTGACCTATTTTGACATTTTTCTTTGGATTTAGGGTCTTTAAAAGTCAATATTTTTGCCCTAACTTAGAAAAATCCTTTCTGCCTAACCATGAAGAGTTTGATGTTGGTTGTTTTGGAATTGCATTCCTCATGTCATGTAGTTTCTAGGATAAAATTGGTTTGAATTTATTCTTCATTTTCAATTTGTTTTGCATTTATCATTGAGAGGTACCTTAAAACCCTAACAAACTTGAGAAAATCATAACTTCCATTTGGTTAAGATTTAGGTCTCCTCCTTTGGGAAGTGAACTTGTATAGGGTTAGGGTTACTTTGATCCCATTTTGAATTTTTTATCATGTCATTTGCTTCTGATTTTGAATTTTGCATTGCATATGGTATGTAAACCCTAATCTTTGCCTTCATTTGCATTCATCCTTCATATGTTTGCATACATGAACTTACCATAACATTTTGTGCATCCACATGACATATAAGACATCTTAGGACATATTAGAATCATGTTTGATCATTGCATCATCCATTTTCCATGCTCTTGCTTTCACTTCATGTCATATACATTTATGAACTTTCATGATTCTTACATGTTTCATTTGCATCCTCCTTGCTTGTATAATCATCTACATCTCTTGGTTTGCTTTTGCACCATCTCTTAGCATCATTTACATCTTGATCATGTTTCTGGTTTTGGTTTGCATCATTGCATCTTTCACATTTTCAGTTCATTTCATTTCCTTTTGTTAACTTTTCAGGTGGTAAGTATTTTGAGAAGTGAATTTGCCTTCACTTCTCACAACCTCTTCTCATCCCTTTTATGCATCATTGCTGCATTTTTTTATTTGTGTATTAGAGTGAGCTTGCTTTCTCATTCATGCTCTTTCTCCTCACTTTCTTTCTTCAAGCAACTTGTCTTCTTAAGTGAAGCAAGTTGTTTTGTTTCTTCTGCTTCTCTTCCATCTCTGTTTCTCTCTTGGTGGTGCTTCCTGAAGATCTTCTTGCAAGCCTCATAAACCTTAGGAACACCCAAGCATGATCACAATTAGGGTTTGATTAGTCCCCCCTTTGGTTTTAACTTTGTGTCATCTTTGAGTCTTCTCTTCTCATCTCTTAATCAGGGACTAAACCTTTAAGGCTTTAAGGCTTTGTGATTAGGGTTATGCCTGTATCCTTCTATTAGGATGGAGTGTATAACTTTAATACTAAGTGTTAAACCCTTAATGTGTTTAAATCCTTTAATCAATCCATCTAACAATCACTAAGACATCAAGCTTGTAACTTGGGCCTTGCATTAGGGTTCTAATTCTTCCTTAATTGGTTAAGAAGGACTAACCCTAGTGTTAATGGACAAGTCCCTCTCAAGCTGTCTTACCAATCATAAAATCCACTTCTTAATCTCACCATTAACTAAAATCTACTTCAATAAAGGCTTTGTTTTGTCATGAGGTTAATCCCTAATCATGGATTAAGTTGAGGAGCCTTCCTCAGCTTAAATGTTCTCATCTATTATCCTTCTATTAGGATGGTGTAATGAGTCCATTAAATCCTTGATTATGGCTTAAACTCATTACTTAAAACTAAACAAAAACACCAAAAACATCTAAATAATCACAAGTAGGTTAATGATCTTAATCCTACACCATCATGGTAATTAAGTGTGAGGTGTTTACTTCATACTTAAGGTATTCTCATTACCCCTAATCAGAGGGAAGATGTGATGAGTTTACTAACCCTTGGTTCAGGCTTAAGCTCATTAATTTATGACAGACAAAAAACCAATAAAAGATTGAAAACACAAAAAACAAACAATAATCGTCTCCTCCGGGATTCTTTTCTCACCTCATTCACTCATAAAAGGGAACTCGCTTCTTCCGTCTAATGCAAGACAGTTTGCACCTGAGCCAGACAGGTCATACACTTGAGCATAGACAAGTAAGCAGTTCACAAGTTAATTTATCTTTCAGTCTCTTTGAGTCGAACTACGGTGTTCTGACTTCCTGATTGTACGAGAGGTTACGTAGGCATAACTTAACAGTTATCGAACAAAAGTCTCTGTATATTCCCCCTCCTCCAGCATTATTCTTTTAGCCTCATTGTCTTGAGAATTGCACTCTCTTCTTACACTGACACTTCACATATTTCACTCCAGTTTCTTCCAGCACTGACACTTGCTTTCTTTCCAGCTTTGATACACATATTGCACTGACACTACCCCTTTAAAGACACAAATCTTTCAAGCGTGGATCCCGTCGAGTACGACGGACAATCTGGGTGCTAATACCTTCCCAGGTCGTAACCAACCCCCTTTCTCAGTTTCTCTGGTTCGCAACCGTCTTATCCATCTTTTCTTAGGTTTATGCAGCATTACCTTTCCTTCGGGATAAAAATGCCTAGCTGGCGACTCTTTTCTTTTCAGTTCACCCTTGTGTGTTCTCTCCTCTTCGCCGACCATTCGCGTCTGTACCCCATTTGACCTAGCCTCATTTGGTGGGAGCGACACCTTAATATTTTTTTATACATATATAGATAGATATTAAGAACACTTCAGTTGAAAATATACTTTATGCTTGGGAGCTTAGGTAACTATTTTCTTGTAACTAATTTATAATATTTGCTAACAACTTTTGAAAGTATAGGAGTTAGAGAACCACTCTATCTTCTAGAGTAGATCGTTTGATCGAACTGAGTAAACACATTATTGTGTTTTTTTTCTTTTATCTTCTTCTACCAAGTTAAATCAATGTCTTATTGCATAGAAAACTATTTTTGCTGAAGACCATTTATTTTGATTGCCATTGTTCTTCGTTTTCACAAATCAAATTTTTTGGTATGATTAAACCTTTCAATTTCACAATAAGTTATGTCCACCGTGGGGCAAAGATATTTTGTTTATAAGTGAACACTATGTAGAAATTTAAGATGCAATCAATCTTAACTCAATATAAGTGTATTGAAGCACTGAAGGGTGATGCTCAATGTCTGTATGATTAATAAAAGTAAAAAAATATTGAGATGGTGGATAAGTCCATGAACGTCATTATCTAATGCTTCGAGGATAAATTTCTAAGGGAAATTGTCAGGGAGAAAACTGCGGCTTCGATGTGGTCAAAACTTGAATCATTGTATACGATCAAGTCTTTGGATCACAAGTTGTGTCTAAGACAATAACTATACTCATTCTAAATGTTAGAGGTTATTGCATTGTGAATGCCTGGATGTTGTATCAGAGAAATTTAATGCGTTTTCTAGAAAATAAACGATAAAAACACATGTGACAGTTGAATTATCATTGAGTTTCTAGGGTAAGGTTGGTGCCAAAATAAATTACTTGGTTGACAAGTGTTTATTTACAAGAATAAACTTTTAACTACTTATGGAAAATTGGAGTAGGAAGACTATAAACTACTATGTTTTGAAGGTCTTTAAAACTTTGTCTATTGTACGTGTCAAGCTAACTCAACTTGATGGTAAAGTGGAATGTGTCTTTGATGATTATCCAAGAGGTATGATGGGTTATGAGATGTTGGGAGTGAAACCTACATGATCAAAATTCATCAATCTAAAATTTATTACTTTTAAGGAGTTTCATCATAATAAGAAGAATAAAACCATGAGGATGAAACTTTTAAAGACTATGACGAAGAAGACTCAGTTTGAGGTGGAAGTTCCTACAATGGATACTACTATAAGAACAAGATTTAATTATACATCTGGCCTTTAGTTCCGATGATAACTGCATATGTTATATATGAGAACAATTTTGTACTTTATGGTTTCTATCTAGTGTGTAGCTTTTTCTAATAAGATTCCAACTCTAATAAGAGGACGTGTGACGTCATCAGACTCTAGTCTCAACACCCTGGAAGAAAACATATGTTGTGTACTAGATAAAGTTAAGAATCAGAAATGCGTATAATACAACGGTTCTAAAGAACATTAGTAATGGGGTTTCTAATTGAGACTATATAAGTAAGCCTAAAATTCTTTACAAGAAATGTGCTTCTAATGTTATAAATATGAAGATTCTGAAGATAAGGTTATGGTAAACAAGTTCTGAAGATTCTGAAGAAACTATCTATGAAGTTCAAGTTCTGAAGATTCCTAAGACAAGGTTCTGGTGAACAAGTTCTGAAGACTCTAAAGACAAAGTATGCGCTTAATGAAATCTAAATATTATGAATATAATGTTCTGATTGAACAAGTTATGAAGACTCTGAAGATAATGCTTCTTGATGACCAAGTCCTGAAGATTCTTATGACACAGTTATGCTGAACGAAGATCTGAGACTCTGAAGACTTAGGATCCGAAGATTGTAAGATTGACCGTTCTACAACAAGCTTCATCAAATACATATCTGAAGCCTCTAAAGACGTTAGAAGACTGAGGATTACAATTGTATTATGCTGAATATAAAAGTACAAAAACTTTGTGACCTCTACCTTGATAAAATGACGCAAGGACAACTTTTATGTACTATGATGCTGACCATTCCTTCACATGAACGTTGGGATGTTATTATTGGAATATGTTTCCAGGAATATCCTTCAATGGATATATTTCCTCAAGATCTATAAATTGAAGAGTTGGATGCTTGAAGAAATTGCTGAGCGAAGCTAGCAAGGCGTCAAAACAAAGTTTGTTATGATGGTTGAGTTAGTTGATTTGGCCAGCATGCAAATGCTGATCAAAGAGCCATTATGTTGATTCATGAACTGGTATGAAATACCATGAAAGCTGTTTTAATATGCTGAAGAAGAATACATGTGTGTAACGTCACAACAACACAAGAAAGCTATGAAGATACTGCAACTTGAAGCTTGGAGAAGATATGAAAAGAAGCCTTCGTGGCTCAACAAAGAAAAAGCTAAAACTGCTATATGTATGTGTGTACAATAATGCAATATTCTAACACCATATGAACCTAGTCAACTGAAACATCAATAAGTGAAGCATATTAACTTAGTTGATCTTGATGATTAAAATGGAAGAAGCATTATATGCTTAAGAAAAGAGTACATCAGAAAGAAGCTTAAAGCTCATGAAAATAAGCCGCAAAGCTCATCAAGAAAGCTTTAAGAAATACAAAACTAGTGTGCTTTATAATTTATTAGAGATTTATTATTAGATATTTTTGTATTAAAAAGAAAGGAGTTGATGCTCACATCATACTAGAAACACTTAGGTCTTCATGTACTTCATTTGTGTAATATGCTTACTAGAAGCATTAAGTGTACACATGAAATTCCTTTGTTGAAAGGTGGTGTAAATCCTTGTTGAAGGTAGCTTGAAAATCCTTTGTGTAAAGGTATCATAAATACTTGTGAAAGTAGCTTGAGAAAATCCTTGTGTTAAGGTAGTCAGAAACCTTGTGTAAGGGAATGACTCCTCAAATGGCTATTTCTATAGTCTGGATATTTAAGAGGGCCAAGGCGTTTCTAATGACTTGGAGGTTGATTCCTTGAGAGGCCATTGAGATCTAGGATTCTCAAGAAAGAAATGAATGATATCCATTGTGGTTGTAATCGTTGATGATTATTGGATTAAGTCATTTTGAGAAGGCAAATCACCCTGGATTATCTATACTTCCAAGGAAGCACAAATACAACAACAACAACAACAACAACAGCAAAGGGGTGAGAAACACATTCTATAATTAACGGTGCATAATATATTTCAAGGAATAGTATCTCAAGCAATCAACATACACAACAATAATTAGCAACAAGACTAATGATTCAACAACAATCAATATGCAATGTGACTCAACAATGACACAATGCATGTGGTGCCAATTCACCTTAGTTCATTCAATCGAACTCAATTCATAAAAGAATTCGGATAAATTATATACACCCAACTAACAACGATTTATCACCAACACTCTTCACAACGGAGTATGATAAATCACATACGCTCATCCGACAATGATTCATCCCACCAATAATACCTCAATGTATGCCTGACAATGACTACGCACAAAAACATGTATAAACACAATTATACATCTGCACGATCCATCCGATCACATATGCAACATACAAGTCCACAAAATCACCAACAATACCTCACACGACTTAAGTAATTAATTTTCTAATTAATCCACCTAAGTTTTATTATTAATTATTTTCCATCACCAATCTTCAATTAAATAAGTCCTAATGCCTACTTCAATGCTCTAGATCAAGGTAGTCACCATCTGACGCGAAATCGGGACAAACATTGCAAAACACCAAAATTGCACCACACTACTGGTCATACGCGTATTGCCCAGCTGCCACACCCTCAGGCCTTTATGTCCACCATATGCATACTAACCCTCACCCTCAGCCTCATACGTGTATGGACGACCCCTTGCTCGTATGGGCAAAACCATTTTCCTCGTGAAATTCTCCTCAACCCAACTCCATACGTGTACAACCTTCCCATACATGTATTGCTCAATCTCCCTACGCGTAACTTACGTATTTGGCCAAATGGTCGTGCCATAAGATCTTTCTTATGCGTATTTACCCTCTGTTACGCGTAATGGCGTGCTGACATGCCCTGTCATACGCAGATGGACTCCCTATTACGTATATTGGCAGAATACCACCAAATTCTCACATTTTCTTCCTCAGTCTGATTCTGTTGATTATGGGTCTCACTTCTACACTCCATACCAGTTTTATAATGGTTTCAACATCCTTTTTACACTCTTATTCGTGTTATTCTTTCATCTAACATTACTAATCTAGTTTCATAAGTTTCTAGATCTAGATTCATTACTCATCATCTGCAACAACAAAAAATTTGAATACATCACATATTATATAGAACAACAACAATAATTCATGTATAGAAGCAATTCATTCAAATCGATTTCATCACAACATATCTACATGGCAACGTAATCAACAAACAACAACATACACATAAAATCCTACGAGGGAATGGACCCCTCACTACCTTATCATATTATTATCACCAATTATGAACCCTTTCTCCCCCTTACCTAAATTTTTTGACAAAAATCCTGCAAAATTGGTCTTTGGAGAATGCCCTAGCAGATGTTCTTCCTCTGCCTATCTCTCTCCCTTGATCCAAAAGTTTTTATGACTAAACCCCTCCTAATTTTTCAGATTAAAGCCTAACAACACCTCAAGTTAACACGTCCCACTAGGACTCTACACCAAAACATCTAAGCACACACACCTTAAACAAGTCCATCATTCACCAAAATACACGATGATAAATAATTTAAAATTGGGGTGTTACACAAGCTATGCTTTCTTGGGTAGTCATTTCGGCCACAAAATTGGCTTGGGGTTGTGCTTTGAGGGCTTGCCTACTTTTGTACCTAATGTCAAAGTCAAATATCTCTAAGGACCATTTAAGCATTCCTCCGACTGTGTCTGGTCGACCAAGAAGTTGTCGAATAGGCTGATTGGTTCGAACTATGATCGTGTGTTCCAGGAAATAATGTCTGAGTCTCCTCGCTGCATTGAGGAGAGCCAGCACGACCTTTACGATCTGCTGGTATCTGAGCTTGGGTCCTTGGAGGGCTTTACTCGTGAAGTAGATCAGTTTCTGCCCCTCAGATGTCGCTCAGATGAGGGCAACACTTACATCCTCGTTAGCGACGACCATGTATAGAAACAAGGTTTCACCGGACTCTGGTCGGGAAAAGACCGGGGGTTCAGAGATATCTTTCTTGATATGAGTCAAGGCTTGCTCACACTCTTCCGTCCACTCAAAAGCAATCTCTTTGCGAATGAGCTTGAAAAGGGGGAGAGTATGTTGGGCAGATTTTGCCACAAAGCAGGATAGAAAAGTGAGGACACTATTTAGTGATTGAATGGATTTCTTAGAATTTAGCGTGGGTGTTTCAGGGAATGCTTGACATTTGTCAAGTTTGGCTTCGATTCCTCTTTTGGTTAGATAGAAACTGAGGAATTTTCCCGCGCGAACTCCAAACATGCATTTTGATGGATTAAATTCCATTTTACATTTTTGCGTTTGGTCGAAAATTTTCTTTAAATGAAGGGCATGATTAGTTTCCTCGTGGGATTTACGATCATGTCGTCCATGTAGACTTCGAGCATGTCCCCAATTTCAGCTCAAAAGACATTGTTCATCACGCGTTGGTAGGTTGCTCCTGCATTTTTCAGTCCGATGGGCATTACGATGTAGTAATAGTTGCCCGATTTAGTCATGAAGGCAGTGTATTTCTTGTCGGTCATGACCATGGGTATTTGATTATACTCGGAATAGAGATTGAGGAACAACATCAATTTAAAACCTACAGAATTATCTACCAATCTATCTATGTTAGGTAAAGGGTAAGTATCTTTTGGGCAAGCCCGATTGAGATCGGTGCAGTCCACGCACATACACCACTTTCCATTATTTTTCTTCACTAATACAACGATTGAGAGCCAGGTAGTCTACATTTCCTCGGTTACAAAATTATCCTCTATGAGTTCTCTAACTATCTGCTCGACGTCCTCTATTTTCTCTGGAGACCGCTTCCTCTTGCACTGCGCCACAACTCGGACAACGGGGTCAATTTGCAGATGATGACAAGAAATTTCTAGATCTAAAATGGGCATTTTAGATGCGCTCTAAGAAAATAGAATCACGTTCTCCCTGAGTAATGCCTTCAACTGCTTCCTCGCTAGATCATGGATGCTTGCTCCAATCTTTACCCCTTTTCTAGGGTCTTCACCGAGCACAATCAACTTGAAGTCATCTTCGGGCACTAGGTGTGTCGATGAGGAATTGCTGGCGGCCAACTGTGCTTCCTTTTCCTCCTCAGTGAATCTACTGTCAAGGTTGATCGAATAAACTCGAGAGAGTTATTTTGGATCCTCAGAGTTGCTGGGTAGAGCGGGCTTGGCCGCTATCTTTAGTTTGGTGATGATTGCATTGCGTCCTTTGGACGGGGCTTCAAAGCACCGATGAGCAACCTCAATGTCCCCATGTAGAGTGGCCACCTGCCTTGATGAAGTGTAATACTTCATCTTCAAGTGTATTGTGGATGGGACAATAATGAGCTCGACCAATTTTGGGCGTCCTAAGATGCACTGGTACAAGGATGGGAAATATATGACGAGGAACTAGAATTTAACTGCCCTCGTCGTCTCCCTTGCTCCAAAAGTGACAATCAAGTCTACGTATCCCCAGGGTCTAGACACTGATCCGTTGAACCCTTGTAGGTAAGATCCTATGTAAGGTATCAAGTGTGTCTCGTTGAGCTGTACGGTAGTGAAGAGCTGTGATGTCCATGAAGCTTCCTTGGTCGACCAAGATTTGTCGGACTTCAAAGTTAGCCATATGTGCCCTGATGAGTATGGGAATGTTGGAATTGGGCGCGCCACCAAGGAGTTCTTCCTTGTAGATGGAGATGGGAGTAGACCCTCCCCGAGGAGGATTAAGTGTTGATTTCTGGTTAGAACCTGTGCTGATCAGCTGATCGAACTTGCGCTTCACCGAGTCAACAGTGACCATGTTGTAGTCTCACCCTGAGATCACCATTATTGACGAAAATAAATCCCAGGGACTGTAAGCTGGAAAGTAGTTCGGGTCGGTGAACGGTTCAGGGACGTAAAATTCCTCCGGTCTGGTGATACTAAGAGTGACCGGGAGGCTGGCATCTGCAGTCAGGGGGTATGCTTCTTCGACCTTCTGAGACTCTTGTACATCATGTCGGGGATCCTTCTTCCCCTTTGTAAACTTCTTCAGGTGACCATCTCTGATGAGTATCTCGATGGCATCTTTTAGGTGAATGCAATCATCAATATTATACCCATGCGATTTGTGGAAATGATAGTACTTTGTTTTGTCTGTATTAACATTGGTCGGTAACTGCTTAGGGAACTGATGCCAGCTTGGAGGAATTTTGATTTGGCGCACTCAGAGAGGATCTTTTCCCTCGATACAGTCAATAGGGTTTACTCATGGAAGCGCCCAAAAGGTATTTTGTGCTCCTGTGGTTCGCGGGAGTGATCATCCTTTCTTTTGTCACCTCCCCAACATGATGTCGAGTATTCTTCATTTTTTGAGGGTTTGGCATCCTCCCAATGCCCGGTGTCACGGGAAGTATTGGCTGCCTCTTTTTGCTCGTATTATATATACGCCTGGGCTTTGAGGAGAAAAGCATCAAGTGTGGCTGATGTTTAAATGCCAACGACCTTGGAAAAATCACTACGGGTACAAAGGCCGCGTTCAAGAAGGTACTTATTAATGTTGTCGGTGGCCGAGACTTGAACGACCTCCTGGTTGAACCTTTCGATATACGTCCTCAAGGGTTCATCCTTGATCTGGATTATCGCCTCAAGAGTGGCCTCAGTTTTGGGATGTCTACAAGAGGCAGTGAAATGTCGGGAGGATGTCCTCCCTGGTTGTCTCCACGAGGTGATGGACTCATAGGGGAGGCTCTTGTACCAAGAAATTGCTCCCTTTCCGAGCATTGTTAGAAACAATCAACATTTGATGGCTCCCTGGACGTCTCGATAGTCGAGGAGAGCATCAATATTCTCTATATGCTCGTCCGAATCCGTAGTTCCATCATAGAACCCTAGAGGAAGAGGCTTCTCCAATCCCTTCGGTAGCCTCGTGGATATGATCTCCTGGGAGAAGGGTCCATGGGATTCATCTTTATCGCTGGAATCGTAGGAGACAGAGCAGAACGATTGTATTTACGTTATTGATAGGATGGTGATCTTGATCAGTTTCTTGCACCCTCGGGGGATGGTTGGGTCCTAGTCTGGAGTTTCCTCCTCGTCTTCCTGGGTTCTGGGGACTTGTGTCGTCGAGGAGATGAATGAACCCATTTCTTGATTCTTTCTTCATTCAGGCGAACAACTATGGAACCTGTGGGGCCTTCTTGCAGGGGATATGGATCTGGGATGTCGAACATCCTCTAGAATTTCTATTCTTTCGCCTTGGCGCAAGATTATGAGATCGATTTAACTTATAGTTTCGACCAATGCATCAAGGGTCAGATTGATTCCCTCGAGGATGGGAATGAAAGAAAGATCATCGGGAGTGATCTTTGGTTTGATGATTGGTTCAGGTTTCGAGGAGGCGGTGAATATGTCTTGATGGAAATGGTTGGGCTCCCCGAGCTGAGGATTGGTTCCGCTGCTTTCCCATTGTTTGACGGGGATGCTAGCAACAATCCGAGCATCAATTGAGTCATCACAGTTAGCCATAGAGAGAGTTTGAATTAAAATGTTTTAGTCTTCACGGTCCGAGGATGAAAGATGAGGAAAAAAGATTTCCACAGACGACGCCATTGATCGTTCCTAGAGATCAGAATCTAAGTTAGGCCACTAACGTTGGTGATGATGCTCGGTCATCAAGGAGGGGGGGGGTACCTGCATGACACTCTGACGCCAAAGTAAGATAGAGCAGAAGAATCACCAAGCACGAGAAAGTGAGTTATAAGAGTGAGTATTGGATACCTAGACCTCTCAAGTGAGATGGTTTATATAGAGTCCTAAGCGCTTGGCTATTGGTCCCTATTTTGGGCATGGATTATGGATCCCCCGAAAATAGGTAACTGCCAAAAACTAGCCGTTGGGACGAGCAGTTTGCTCAGATGTAATGCCCGTCGGGCAGGAGGTGAACTGAGTAGGAGCCATCTTTGGCTGAATTTGGGTGACTTTCCCTAGATGTCGGGAATAAGTCTGAAAGGAGCAGAGGCGTCCGACCGTGGCTAATATTGGTCGACAAAGCCTCCTCGGTCGAGGAGCATAAGATCAGTGGGTCCCTTTGGTATCGGTCTATTGGGTCGTCCAGGATACAGGAGTGCATTGAGTCATGCCTAGTCATTGGACCAATCTGGAACACTATAAATGACAAATATAGAGAGACAAGGGTTGATGAAAACTTTTAGGGTATCTAAAGGATTGAGACACAATTCTAAACACTCTAAAATTGTGTGATTCATAATGGAGAGTTAGAGAGATTGAGAAACACTTGGGGTATAAAATAAATTTTTATTCTTGAGAACTTAAATAATTCTTTTCTTGTAACTCATGTGTAATATTTGGTAACAACTTTTGGAAGCATGGTGAATCAGGGAGTTTCTATCTTCCGCAGAGTAAATCTTTTGAGCAAAATGTTTAAACAATTTATTGTGTTATTTTTTTTAATCATATTTTGCCAAGTTAAATTGATGTCTTATTTCATATAGAGTTATTTTTTATGAAACTCATTTATTTTGGCTGTCATTATTCTTTGTTCCCACAAATTAAATTTCATGGTGTGAATGAACCTTTCAATTTCACAATATAAAAATTGATTCTACTTAAAATACGATTTGTACATTTGAGTATAAACATGATTTTAACATTTTTTTTTGAATTATATATATATTCTTACATAAATATATTCAAACATAAAACATTTTATCTTCAATTCACTTTTAATAACAAATATATGCTACCGTAAAATCTGTTGTGGTTGGTTGAAAATATACATGTTGAAGAAGTCTCACATCGCTTAGTTTTGTGAATGAAGACAGAGCATAAAGCTATATATAAAATACAAGTTCTTTGAAGTCCCACATCGCTTAATTTTGTGAAGGAAGAGTGAGTCTAAGACTATATATAGGATTCAAGTTCTTCATTCTAAGATGCACCAATTAAAAGCACTTTAAACTTGTATTTGACTTTCTTTGTTCTCTTTCACTCTTGTATTAAAGTGATGTGAGATGTAGTTAAATATTTATTTTAGAGGGTGTGAGTGTATGGGGGACCTGGGTTAGTTGAAGGTATATTATGTTTTGTAATATTTTCACTTAGTGTTATTCTTTGGTTGTCTATTCACAACAACTGTTTTTTTGAGTTTCCATGTTATGTTCTTGTGTTGTGATTATGTTTTTCTCTCTATATACTTTGTTTGTTTTTATTCCAACAATTGGTATCAGAGCTATTGATTCGATCTGGGGATACGCGTTCTTAGTATACCCAGTGGTTGCAGTTTAGCCTGATCTTCCACATCAACAAAGAAAGGTAGTGTTATGAAAGAGTTATTAAGATGCATTCAAAAATTCCGCTGTGAAATTTGGGCTATAGAAAATTGATGGTAGATTTTTTTTGACTTGTAGCAAGTTCAAAGCAAAGATGTGTTGATACAATCAAGATCACACAAGGTGCAAGTTTTTGTTGGTGGTTGAAGAGCTTCCTGTCAACATGTAAGTTGCACCATAAAGTTTCAACCTAGTTTTCAACATGTGCAAATTCTTGAAGTGTTTTAACTTCAAGTGAAGTATACTCTTCTTTAGGTGGAGTATGATATTTTTTTAAGATTATGATAATCGGCGAAGACAATGTGAACATTCTTGGAGTGGTGTAGCTTCAAGTGATTACACTCTTTATGGTGGAGTATGGTTGCGGGGAAGACAATAAAAACTTATGTACTATTTTCAGTCAAGATGGATATTGTTGGTGTTGGTTGAAAATATACATGTTGAAGAAGTATGACATGCTTAGTTTTGTAAATAAAGAGAGAGTCCAAGACTATATATATGATACAACTTCTTTTAAGTCTTACATCACGTATTTTTGTGAAGGAAGAGAGAGTCTAATGTTATATATAAGATTCAAGTTCTTTATTTTATGATGCACCAGTCAAAAACATTTTAAGTTCATATATGACTTTCTTTGTTCTCTTACACTCTTATATTTGAGTGTTGTGAGATATAGTTAATATTTGTTTGAGTGTGTGAGTGTATTTTCTGATTGTCTATTGACAATGACCGTATTGTTTTCTTAACTCTTACTAATCTAGTTGTTAATTTTTTAACATTGTGTTTTTTCTTTTTGAAAAAAAAAACTCGGTATCCGACTATAGGACCGATTAATCTCCATCATTTACTAATGGAGACTTATTTAAAGTAAATTTTTTCACTAAATTGACCCAACACAAAAATATTAAATATTAAATTCGAATATTAAATCTTAAAAATATTTGTGTATCATGTTTTTAACCTTGTATTATTAAAGTGAAATTCAAGGTATCATATATTTAAAAAAATGATATGTAAAACTCAATAATATTATAGTTTTGTGACACCTGATATTTTTAGAATGGTTCATTACACATTGTTAAACTCAAGTGTTCTATGACTAAATGATTGTAAAAATCTCAAACATGGATCTTCTAGAAGGCACTTGAAAGCATGTGGAGTCAAATATGGTTGAAGAACCATACTTGTGGGAGTTTTAAATTACAAAAGCAAGAAAAATTGGTTGAAAATAAGTGGCAAGATCAAGGTTCAAGTGCGGCTTGAACTAGGTCAATGTTGTTGAATAGTGATTCAACATAGTAGAAATCATCAAGGTGGTTGATGGTTAAATTGATATCACAAAAATTTCAATTCAAAAGGGAGATTGTTAAACTATGCTTTAAATCCTTAAGTAATGAAGAGAAAGAAACATATTTTGATATTGAAGAAACAAAAAATTCGTAAAAGAAGACAGAAGTTCGACAAAAGCCGTCAGAACCACAACTAGGCAATTCGTCAAAGTTACTCAGTGACAGCGAGAGAAGATTGCCAAAAATAAAAAATCTGCGGTGGTTCAAGCCAATCATCCAGTGGTTCTAGTTTCCACTCATCTCATCTATTTTTATCAGTTAGTGTGTTTTGGGCTTCTTCGTTTTGGTATGTGGATCCACTAATTAATGAGTTGAGTTTTGGGCTTGTTATGGATTAATTGGATTTCAACAATTATAAATATGTATCACTTGCATTCTTGTTATCACAATCCTTATATCTTTACAACTTTAGACATAGGTAAAATGTGACAATCCTATAAATGATAAATTTAGAGATAAAAAGGTTGATGAAAACTTTTAGGGTATCTAAAGGGATTAAGACACATTTCTAAACACTCTGAATTTGTATGATTCACAAATGGAGAGTTAGAGAGATTGATAAACACTTGGGGTATAAAATAAACTTTTATTCTCGAGAACATAAATTTTTTTTCTTCTAACTCATTTGTAATATTTGGTAACAACTTTTGGAAGCATAGTGAATTAGGGAGCTACTCTCTTCCATAGTAAATCTTTTGATCAAATTGTGTAAACAATTTATTGTGTTATTTGTTTTTATTAGTTTCTACCAAGTTAAATTGATGTCTTATTGCATATAGAGTTATTTTTGTTGAATGACATTTATTTTGGTTGTCATTATTCTTTGTTCCCATAAATTTAATTTCCCTGGTTTGCATTATGTTTTTTTTTTACATAAATATATTCAAACATAAAACATTTCATCTTCAACTAACTTTTAATAACAAATATATGCTACCGTAAAACCAGTTGGGGTTGGTTAAAAATATACATGTTGAAGAAATCTCACATCTCTTAGTTTTGTGAATGAAGAGAGAGTCCAAGGATATATATATATATATATATATATATATATATATATATATATATATATATATATATATATATATATATATATATATATATATATATATATATATATATATATAATACAAGTTCTTTGAAGTCTCACATCGCTTAGTTTTTTTGAAGGAAGAGTGAGTCTAAGGTTATATATATGATTCAAGTTCTTCATTCCAAGATACACAACTCAAAAACACTTTAAACTTGTTTTTGACTTTCTTTGTTCTCTTACACTCTTGCTTAGAGTGTTGTGAGATGTAGTTAAATATTTGTTTTAGAGAGCGTGAGTGTATTGGGGACTGAGTTAGTTGATGGTATATTATGTGTTGTAATGATTTTCACATAGTGTTATTCTCTGGTTATCTATTCACAACTGCCGTTTTTGGAATTTCCATATTATGATTTTGTGTTGTGATTGTGTTCCTCTTATTTTATCTATACTTTGTTTGTTTTATTCCAACAACCAGTATCAGAGATTTTCATTCAAACCAGGGATAAATGTTCTTAATATACTCAGTGGTTGTAGTTTTGTCTAATCTTCCACATCAGAAATGAACGGTAGTGTTCTGAAAGAGTTGTTAAGATGCAGTCACAAATCCCACTGTGCAATTTGGGCTATAGAAAATTGATGGAAGATTTTTTGACTTGTAGCAAGTTCAAGGCAAAGACGTGTTGATACAATCAATATCACACAAGGTTCAAGATTATGTCGATGGTTGAAGAGCTTCCTGCCAACATGTAAGTGTCACTATAAAATGTCAACCTAGTTTTCAACATGTGTAAATTCTTGAAGTGGTTTAACTTTAAGTGAAGTATACTTTTCTTTAGGTGGAGTGATGCAAGGGGATTAACAATTACTACCAATTTAGTGTTTACCAATGAACAACACAAAACAAGAGAAAAATATAAATTTTGATTTCATTCATACCACAAACAATAAGCTAAAGTAGCTTAAATACAACCCTAAAAGGGAGATGGGTCAGTATAAAGGGCCAGACCCAAATACAAAAGTACTAAACTTAAATAACTAATAAAACTATTATTTAATTTAATACATAATCATTTAAATGGCTGGGCCTTTCTGTGGGACGTTTGGGCCTGCTATCATTACTTATCGGCCCATTAACAACCTTGTCCATAAGGTTGGAGTTGACGAAATGTTGGGCAGGTTAAAAATGGAAGCCCAATTGATAATAGGAACCTTTGAATTGGTGGAAATTGATGCAGAATTAGGGTTGAGTGAAGCGGCTGCCAAGGGATTGTGGATTACAACTGTATCATGATGACGTGAAAATACATCGTTTATTTGACTTTATTAATGCATATTTTGTACTCGTTTTGATTTTCATTTGCGCCAAATTATGTTGGTATTTTGTTTATTTTGTTTATTTCAGGTATTCAACCATTTAAGAGCCGTATGCGAAGAAAGGAAGCAAATCAGGCGAGAAATGGAACAATTCGCATACAAGGAGTTGTCTGACGAAAATGGCCATAACTTTTGAACCGTAAATCGAAACGACACCACGTTCGAAGCGCTGGAAAGCTAACGGAAAGATCTACATTTCTGGAAAAGTTGAGAAGGTGTAACGGTCGTTACACCCCTGTAACGACCGTTACGGCGACAAAATCTGGAAAAACAAAACAGCAGCGACAGAAAAATGAAGAAGAAGAAATTTTGTGGGTGTAACGGTCGTTACACCCCTCTAATGACCGTAACGTGCTAATTCCAAGTATGACGACCGTCACATACTGCTTACGACCGTAACACACGGATTTCATGCATATTGCCCGTAACACATCACTCACGACCGTAACGCGCTGCATCAACGTCTCACGACCATAACAGAGGACGTTACGACCGTAACGAAACTCAAGTAGGCCACGACCGTAACAGGTCATGACGACCGTAATGCGCCAATAACACTCAATTTCCTGAACGTGAATGAAAGTTATTACGAGAAGTCCATGCAGCTCCTATTATTTCTCACACGACCAGGACCAAGCTACTACTTCATACCAAGTCATCCTTCCTATTTTCTCTCAACTTCCTACTGTGCCCAGAACTCCTTATTTCTCTCCAACGGAAGTTACGGAAGAGGAAGCTTCTCTCTATAAATAGAGTCTTCGTAGTTTTGAGAAATCATCCAAGTTTTTTGGCGCGAAAGCGCTACTTATTTTGTTCTTAGTTTTTTTAGGCAGAAATTACTATTGTAAAAGGAGTAGTTTCTTACACTGAGGAACTACTCCACCATTAGTGTTTAGGCCAATCTATGTAACTGCTTGGATCAATTTATACAAGTTATTTCAATTCTGCATTTATTCCAAAGTCTCGCAATTTATCTTCGGCTTTTATAGGTTTTTATCGCATTTATTATTATTATTATCATTCTTGCATTCCTTAATTAATTATCATGTTTCTTTCAATTGATATTATCATGTTTGGTTTGTTTATTTTTAATTCTATGTCTAGCTAAATAGTTTAGAGTCCGGCGTATGAGGACCGTCGTTACCGACGGGACTCTGTAGAAAAATACTAGGTGCGAATTAACGATTAAAATTCTGTTTTGGTTATAATTTCTATGCGTAATTTAATTAGCATTGTCACGAGAGTGAGATGTTAGTTAACATTGTTTTGTCACGAGAGTGAGAAACTAATTAAGGTTAGAACTGGCACAGCGAGAGCGTGGGGATCGAACCGGATAGTAGAAATTAGGCAACTTATCTAAAAACAGCGAGAGCGCTTTAGAGACGTTTAGGATATTATTAGCTTTCAAAACACGTTTCTTAGTTACCGGGCGAGCGAGAGAAAAATCTTGGGATTAAGAAGTGTGGCTTTAGTTAAGACCGCGAGAGCGTGAGGCGGAGTCTTTAAGCTGATATATTCTACGGAACTAGCTATAGTCGTAATTAGTACCGAATTCTATAAAGTTCCTTAGGAGCGCGGAATCCATATCCCGACCTCGTTTTATTCTTATTTTCTTTCTTAGATTTATTTTAGTTTCAGTTCTAGTTTCCCTTAAACCATAAAAATATCATTAGCCTTAGCTTTACAACGCAACGATAGATAACGGTAGGTTGACATTGGTCTCTGTGGGTTCGATATCTTTATTACTACGCGATAGGCTGTGCACTTACAGTTAGAAACCGTTAGACGTATAGTTTATCGCAATCAAGTTTTTGGCGCCGTTGCCGGGGACCAAAAGTCAATATTGTTACTCCGTTGTTGCACCGTATAGACTAAGGCATTTTCTTTCTTATTTCTTTAACTATGTTCCACCCAAATTCTTTCAACAATCCCCATTCCCAGTATTTCGAGGAATCTCAAGGATACCATAATCCCAACCTCGAAATACATATGGAGAATTTCAATCCTTCGTTCAACCATTCTCACCCAAATTACCTCTGCACCTACCAATCCCAAATTTTGAGGAGCTGCACCCAAATTTTATCTATGATTACCAACCCCAACATTTTGAGGAGTCTCAAGAATCCCATAATTCCAACCTTGAAGCATTAATGCAAGATTTCAATGCGACACTGACTCACTCCTAGTATCTCGAGGAACCACAACCAAACTTCCTGTACGATCATCATTCCCAATATTTCGAGGAACCAGAAGAATCTATTAATCCCAACCTCGAAACATTAATGGAAGATTTCCTTGAAACCTCAGCTAACTCTAGGCTAGAGTCTATGATGGAGCGTTTTGTGGACGCACAAACTATCCAGAATGAAGAGCTTAGAAGACAACATCTCGATACTTATGAAACCCTTAGGCAGATGAACACTACAATCGAGTCCCTCACGACTCACACTGATGCATTGGAGACCCAAATATTACTACTCACGATGACACCTATAGGTCCTTCCCCTGAGGAGAATGCGTACGTTATAACAACCAGTAGTGAAGAACAATTCGAAAATCCTAAGGAGATTGAAGATGAAGTTGAGGAGAGTTATAATAAGGTTGAGGATAGTTCTGGTGGGAAAAGAGTAGAGGTTGAGCACAATTCACCGACACCACCCGAAAGGGAGGTTATCATAGAAGTTGAGAACGAAGAACCTATTGTAGATCTTCCTCCATATACCCCACCAATTCCTATCCCACATATGTTTGCCGACTCCCAATCCAAAACTTATGTGGAGATATTGGAAAATATCCACACCGATGCACACTTGTTCGAACCCCTGCATAAAAAGAGAAAATTTAAGGACCATGAAACGAGGGAAGTCATTAGTGCTAAGAGGGTAAGGTTAGACTTTAAGGTGATGAATGAAATAACTAAGCCTAAACTTGAAAAGCTAATACCTAGAATAGATCCAGAACCACCACCACAAGTTCAAAAGAATGAACCACCCCACAGAAGGAAGAAAAGGAAAGGTGAGGGATATGTGAGATGTCTTGATAAGTGGAAATGGAAACCGAAGAGTAACGCTCATAACCGTCGAGCTATCGACGTTAAACAAAACTCCGCGGGGTGGAAACCCACGAGTTTTTATTTAATGTTTTTTTTTCTTTTATTGTTTTTGTTTGCAGAAAATAAAGAAATGTATGGTTTGTCAGGTCTCAGCTGCCATTAGGCGAAAGATCTCTAGACGACAACCCCTCAAGATGAGATGGTGCCTACGCACATTCCTTTGAATGTCGCTGCTGGTGGTGACACTGATGTTGAGTATGATAGGAGATGGCATGTCTCTCCCGTCGATTACAAACCTTATCCTTGTTCTTTGCATGGTCTGGCTCCACCTGCACACACCGCACAATATTTTCATAACATGTTTTGCAGGTACTTCCTTCGGAAATAGGCAATATGATGAGCGACTTCAGGAAAGTGAAGTTTCAGCAGATTCAGATATCTCGTAGTACAAGACGCCGGAAAAGAAGTGATCAGCAAAGACAGGGACAACAAGGGAAGAATCAGAGCGAATTTGGCCGTGGTAGCAAACAAAGGCATCTATACAGGTTCTATCTTTCCTTTTCCACCTTTTATCAAAACATTGAGGACAATGTTTGGTTTAAGTGTGGGGGAGGAACTTTACCGTTTTCATTTTACTGTCTTCTAGCATATTCACTATTTTTTGTTTATTGCATGATGTTTTTCAGTTGTTATCAAATCTCCCCGAAATTTTAAAATTTTTCCATCAAAATATTTTCTTTTTTCGAGGCATGGCACACACTCTGGAAGTATATAGGTTGTCGCTTTAGGCTTGTTAGAGAAACTTGGGGACATTTCAATAACACGAATACTGTTTTGACACCCTAAACCCCCTCGTTATGTAAAATCGATTTGAGTAGACATTATGCTGAAACCTTAGTCTCCAAGTTTTCGAAAGTAGCTTCTAAATAGTTTTTATTAGCAGTCGGCACCATCCTATGAACAAACTAAGTAAGTAACCAATGCAAATATGTGTATGATCTCTAAACATGAAAAATGATTAAATTAGAAAAGCAAATGATAGGATAAGTTCCTTTTAAGTTAGGTGGCCCTTACCCGACCATTTAGCCTAACAAAGCGGACTCTTTAAATTCGATGAATTAAGAAAAAGAAAAGAAATGAAACAAAATGAAAAGACGAGATCATTAGACACTAACAGGTTAACTTACCATGTACGAGCAAGGATAACGGGCTTAATGTGATTGCGCTCGAACGAAAAGGAGTGAAAGAGAGCAAGAGACTTAGGTTGAGTTATAATGGCATGATTCAGATTGGTCTGCATAATGATGGAGTTTTTGAAAATTGTGTCATTACGGTATCCTTGGTCTTGATTTGTCCAAATTGATTTGACATAGCCTAGTAGCCGCATACGATTAGAGTTCAGTGTGTTTGTGTTTCAAATTGCGCTTACCTTGATTTTTGTTACGTTGGTTTATTGCTTGAGGACAAGCAAAGGTTTAAGTGTGGGAGAGTTTGATGACGTGAAAATACATTGTTTATTTGACTTTATTAATGCATATTTTGTACTCGTTTTGATTTTCATTTGCACCATATTATGTTGGTATTCTGTTTATTTTGTTTATTTCAGGTATTCAACCATTTAAGAGTCGTATGCGAAGAAAGGAAGCAAATCAGGCGAGAAATGGAACAATTCGCATACAAGGAGTTGTCTGACGAAAATGGCCATAACTTTTGAACCGTAAATCGAAACGACGCCCGGTTCGAAGCGCTGGAAAGCTAACGGAAAGATCTACATTTCTGGAAAAGTTGAGAAGGTGTAATGGTCGTTACACCCCTGTAACGACCGTTATGGCGACAAAATCTGGAAAAACAAAACAGCAGCGACAGAAAAATGAAGAAGAAGAAATTTTGTGGGTGTAACGGTCGTTACACCCCTCTAACGATCGTAACGCGCTAATTCCAAGTATGACGACCGTTACATACTGCTTACGACCGTAACGAGCGGATTTCATGCATATTGCCCGTAACACATCACTCACGACCGTAACGCGCTGCATCAACGTCTCACGACCATAACAGAGGACGTTACGACCGTAACGAAACTCAAGTAGGCCACGACCGTAACAGGTCATGACGACCGTAATGCGCCAATAACACTCAATTTCCTGAACATGAATGAAAGTTGTTACGAGAAGTCCATGCTGCTCCTATTATTTCTCACACGACCAGGACCAAGCTACTACTTCATACCAAGTCATCCTTCCTATTTTCTCTCAACTTCCTACTATGCCCACAACTCCTTATTTCTCTCCAACGGAAGTTACAGAAGAGGAAGCTTCTCTCTATAAATAGAGTCTTCGTAGTTTTGAGAAATCATCCAAGTTTTTGGGCGCGAAAGCGCTGCTTATTTTGTTCTTAGTTTTTTTAGGCAGAAATTACTATTGTAAAAGGAGTAGTTTCTTACACTGAGGAACTACTCCACCATTAGTGTTTAGGCCAATCTATGTAACTACTTGGATCAATTTATACAAGTTATTTCAATTCTGCATTTATTCCAAAGTCTCGCAAGGGCAAATTTTGTATTATGAGGGCAAATTTTGGGGTGCAACAGCTGCCCCTGTTCAATTTTCTGAAACCTGAGGGGTTAGATTGGTATGTTTGCCAGTCGTGACCTGGAAGGTTGAAGGGGATTGAACACAAAAGCCCAAAAATTTGCACTCATCAGTGCATGGCTGGTTGAATATGATTGAGTGGGCTTAAAGATGCCACTTGGAAGAACTGGGGATGGGCTTAAAGATGCCATCTAAAGTATCAGAATATGATGATGTATTTATGTTGATACTGGATATCAGTACTAGGTCTTTGTATAGGCCGTCTCTGAATCATTTATGCAACATGATTTGAATTGTTGGATGGACCAGTAGAAATAAATCTTGTGATGATTATCTCTTCTGGAAATATTTTGGATTAGGGAATGAATCTTTGTACAGACCATTTGCCTATTCTCCAAGGGCCAAAAGAACGTCAGGATTTGTTCTTAAGGATCAAAAGAACGTCAGGATTTGTTCTTCTGAATAGGATGTCTTGAACAAGTAGCCAAAAGAGCGTCAGGATTTGCTCTTAAGGGTCAAAAGAACGTCAGGATTTGTTCTTCTGAAAAAGTCTTGAACAAGGGGCCAAAAGAGCGTCAGGATTTGCTCTTAAGGGTCAAAAGAACGTCAGGATTTGTTCTTCTGAAAAAGTCTTGAACAAGGGGCCAAAAGAGCGTCAGGATTTGCTCTTAAGGGTCAAAAGAACGTCAGGATTTGTTCTTCTGAAAGATGTCTTGAACCAGGGAATGGATCTTTTTACAGACCGTTTGCCTGCTATTCGAGGACATCTTGAGTAGTGTATGGATCATTTCTGACCTGTTGTAAATTGTTGATGCTGTTTTATCTGCATGTAACTATCCTGCAAGGAGAATGTTAGTTTATGTTATATGTATGCATGCATAGTATGATGCACCTAAGTAAATGTATTATGCATTTATGGATATGTATGTTATGGTATGATGTAAATGATGTATGCATGATATGATGCTGCTGGAAGAGTCTGGATGTCTTCGTATAACAACTGCTGGCTAGGGAAAATAAATCCCGATTCGTTGTTGAAGAATATATTATACATAACCTTCCGTATGCTGGGAATAGTAAGGTATATATAACCTCCCGTATGCTGGGGATATAACCTTCGTCTTCGTTTGATGGTAGGGCAGATATAACCTCCCGTCTTCGTTCGTCGTACCCTTATTGGAAAGTAAATTCCCGAATATCCGTATGAGGATAAAAGAGATGGATATAAATTCCAGAGGAGATGAGACTTTATGAAGATGGATTCGTCCTACTGGGGGTTTTGTAACTGTCTTGTAGAGATGAACCGGCGAAGCTTCGTTGAAATCCTTCCCTCGTTCGTCCTTAGTAAATACTATTACTGCATTTTCATGCATTTCTGGTAAACATCAATCATATTAAGCACACATGCATTCAAGCCCAACTAATGGACGTTTCGCTTATGTAAAATAGGGTAAAAGTAAATCTGGATTCAGAGGGAAAAGTAAAGCTGAACTTGAGAACAGAAACGTTTCAACTTCGAGAGTGTATAACCAATTGGATTTGGAGCTCCTGAAATTTTTAACTTTCCTGAATACCTTCCCCGAAATCCTCATAGCTGGATCTGAAGACATGATACTGACACCATCTGATACTACTGGCGTAGACAATTAATTTCCATCATGGTTTCAGCTGAGAATCCAATATCAAGGTAATACAACGAGAGGAATGTGTCTTCAAATTGTGATGGACCATATGCGCTCCGGGTATTAGATTTGAAGAGAAAGCATTGCCCCTTGGTTGAGGATGAATTGCCTCATAATGGAAGTATCTGAATGTAGTTACCTCAAGAGAAATAAACAGAGTGCTTCACAATAATATGTTTCTGACATCATGAAACTCACATATATGAGGAGAGCTGCCTCTGGCCATTAAGCATTGTTGAATCTGGACCTGATTGCCCTGAATGAATTGAACAGTAACTTGGTATGCCCCCTTGATTAGGAAACAATGACCATGCCCATGGCATTAGGAATTCTGTAATGTTACCCTTGGCACTTCAGATAGATGAGGAGATCTGCCTCTGGCTGTTTAAACATAGTTGAATCTTGTCCTGATTGCCCCAAATGAGTTAGGCAGTATCATGGCCTGCCCCCTTGATTGGGAGATAATGACTATGCCCCTTTGTATACATGGGCTTTCATCCAGGAAGCAACTTTGTTTATCAGAAAGACTTTGATTTATTGAACATTCATCCTGTAAGTTTCTCTGTTTATCATACACTCAGGTATATGCAAACAAATATACGCAAAAATGCAATGCTTATGTCTGTCTTGAAGTTTTTGAAAAAGAGTTATTTTAGAAAAAACAATTTTTATGAAAACTGTGATATTAACTCAAGTTTTATAATAAGCCCTAAAGGAGTCAGGATACCTTTTTGTAGCAGTACGCTTTCGAACTAACCATGCTTCAGTTAGGGCTTTTAAAGGGTTATAACGTGGCCTGGTTCATGGTTTAAGAAACAAAGGATAAAGGCTCAAATTTTATTTGTACCCAACCCAATCTCCATGATGTTCTTCAGTCCTATACTCAGTTAACTTATGCATTGAGGCTCAAATGAGTTTGGAATTGTAGCACTGACATTTGTGATGGTTCAGGAATCAAATATTTATTTGAATACTCAGTCATCCTTCTTTGTTGAGGATTCATAATGACCTCTTTTTTTCTTTTGACTTTGTTATCCCTTCTTTTTGCCTGAACTGTTTATTTCAAAGTTACAGTCAGCGGGATGTCTTAATTTTTTTACTAAGTCTCCTTCATAGGTTTTGACTTAGTGGGTTTTTCTTTTTGCTGGATATTGACTGTCAGGTTTCATAATTACGGAGAACCATCATTAGTTGTGTACAACACATATAATTGGCATATTTGAGTTAACTGATTAACTACCCTGCCCCAGGTTATGAATAAGGGTTTTAATTTGTGCAAGAATAAAAACTCCTACTTCATAGGCTCAAAAGGGTTGACTAGGGATTAACTTCCTTATATCTCCACTGTTTAGGAATTGAAACAATGCCTGTACATCGTCAGCATAGTCTGTTCAAAAGCATACTGCATAAGATTATGGTATTGTTTTCGTCATCCTCCCTCTACAGGTTTATAGCTTTATCAGGAGTTAAATATCACAAGATAGAAATAAGAAGCATAATTCAAAATATAGTGGAACGAATGGATTAATTCAAGACAAGCATATGCAATGCATTAATGAAAACAAAAGTTTAACATAATAGTGAGTGTTCAAACAAATAAAAGAAGTTACAAATGAAAATTCAAATGTTCTCAAAGTCTCTTCCTCTAAACTTGTCACTCCAGTTATCTGGAAACTTTGATGCTTGATGGACGATAGAAGAACTCAACCTGGCCTTCTGGCGTAACCTCGAGTATTCCTTCGTCAATTAGGTCTTGAATCTTATTCTTCAATGCCCAACAGTTATTAGTGTCATGTCCAGGACAATTGTAGTGGTACATACACCTTGCTTTGGGATTATAGCGAGGAGAAAAGGTATTAGGTTTTTTAGGAGAATTTTCCAAGGAAATCAGCTTCATCTCCAACAGGCATTGCAAAACTTGTGACATTGGAGTGCTGATCTTAATAAACTACCTTCTACATTTCTGGTATTGAGGTGGATTAACCTTATCAGGTCTTTCTTCTTCAATTGAAGAATAATCAATGGCAACCTGTCTCTTACCCTCTTTTATCCTCATCCTTCTTTCAACTAAATCAGCTTGTCTTAATGGAGGTTGACTGACAATTAGATCCCTGACTCTATCACTTTGAAGTTTGTGGACAAAGGTTCTTAGCTCTTCTTGCCCCTGAGCTAATCTGTGAATAAGAGCCACCTGGCCATTCATCTGGATCCTCATTCCTGTCATCTCAGCTTGTAGTTGTTTCAGCTGATCATCCTTGTTGTCCTCAGGATTCTTCTTCTTGGCCAGCAGTGTCTTCAATTCATCCTGCCCCTTGGACAAGTTCAGGATCAGCTCTTGGAACTGGGCATTCTGAGCCTGGAGATCTTTGACTGTTTGTTCAAGAGCCATTGCTGAAATAAACAGCGAGAAGATAATAAACCTGTGCACAATAAACCTGTGATGCAATGATATGGAATGCGTATGCAATGTTTTCAAGGACTACAGGATTTAAATCTGTTTAAACAACCAAAAAGTAAACTTTTATTAGTGATAAATTTGTTTTTCCTCTTGGGCTTACAAAGTGAAGTGCAATAAATACAAGAGATGGGGTTTTAAGTCTCCCATGGACGTTTCCTCTTCGTGTTGAGGTATGAGTTGAGATTCCGTTCCTCGTGAAGTTGCTTTGTTAGTTCTAGGATTCTTTCTTGGCTTGCTTTGTAATGAGCCTCGAAAGTATCCCTTTGCTCCTTCAACTGGATCCAAGATCTCTGTAAGTCTTCCATGTCAGTAGGCATGTCTGGGTGAAGGATGGTATAAGCAGTGTCTCCTTCAGCAACAGGTTCCATGGTAACTGGCAGGATAGCAGGATATGGCATCATGAGAGTCTGAGCACGAGATCGCACCCATCTGTGATAAGCTTCCATAGGAATAGTATACTTAGGCTCTAGAGTCTTGCTGTCAACCTTGTTCACTTTTCCCCATGCTCGTATGAACCTCTGACGGTAACCTTGAAGATCGTTGTCGTAGTCAAACACAATACCCTGAATCAACATGTCATGTGGACCATCACTCCGAGCGTAACCAAACTGTCGTAAAGCTAAGGACGGGTTGTAAGTAATGCCTCCTCTTATGCCTAGAAGTGGCACATTAGGAAACTCCCCACAACGGTCAATGATAGTAACATTCTCCATAGATCTGGAGCACCAATGGATATTTGAATGAGAGAGTGACATAATCCTTTTGGACCACCTGAACCCTTGCTCATTCTTCATTACTGAGCGGGAAGGTGAGAAATAAACCACCTAGATAGCAAAGGTATGCAGCACATCAGAGTTCCTCGTGCCTTTGTAGTACGGGTATGAAGAGAGTGCAGGATGTCCCCAAGTAATGTAGGCACTGGATTGTGACTCAGAAATATGTTGATGGCATGAACGTCTATGAACTGATCTGGATTGGGGAACAACACAAAGCCATAAATCAGCAAGGCTAAGATATCCTCAAAAGCATCATAGCTCATAGCCTTCAAGAACACTTGAGCCTTCTCTACCAACACCTTAGCAAGAATACCCTTGACTCCACTTCTCGTTTCTAGAACAATGTCAGACTTTTTCAGATGTAGAGCTGCAACAATAACCTCAGGTTTAGGCTCTCTTTCCAAGCCTGTGAATGGTCTTTGATCAAGAACAGGTATACCCAGAAGTTTAGAGAACTCCTCCATGGTTGGAACCAGCTGGTAGTCGGGGAATGTGAAGCAATGGTGCTTAGGATCAAAGAACTGAAACAAAACACTCATCATGTCTTCATTGAATCCTGAAGTGACTAGATCCATTAGGTGACCATGTCTCTTGATGAACTGGGAGTTATCAGACACTTGAGAAACTAACTCTTTAAGCTTAGCAGGTATGCCCACAAAGTTGATCCTGATGGTGTTTCTACGAGCAGAAGCCATGACCTGCAACAAAGAACAAAGATAAATCCTTTGGTCCTTGAAATGGTTAGGGAAAATGCTATGCTTATGATACATGATGATGTCATGATGTTATGCTCAATCACAAACATGTGGCACCCATAAACAAGTCACACAATAGCCCTAGGTTTAAAGGCTTGCATGAGGTTCAAAGGTAAGTACCCTCCCCTGAAGTTAGATGGTTCATCCTGTCCTACAAAAGTAACCAGGTTCTAAGGGATCTCAATATCATTGATCCTTCACAAGGGTGGTTGATCAGAAGGCAACTTACTTGCCAATCAAAACCCTCCAAGTTTAAGATCTCAATGAGTGTAGTATCGAGTGTCAACCAACTTCAGTCTGCACCAAAGCCGGTTACCTCACTACTTTCTAAAGGCCAAGATGAGTTAACTAGGGTTCTAAAAGTTAGTTAGTGCATTGACAACATATGGCAGCCTCATATTATCCTCAACTTGACTTAAGGAACATAAGCACCAACCAAGAAGTCACACTAACTATGGCCACCAGATCAACCGTATCGATATACGTCGTACAGTTTCCTTGGTCTATTGCCATTTACCTAAGGTACACTAGATCCGGGTTAGGACCTTTCTCACATAAGAGCACCCCAACAAGATAATATAAAGCAAACAAGGCAAACAATTTAAAGTGATCTAATTCCTAAGGGTACCCCTCTTTTATTAAATCCCCAACAGAGTCGCCAGTTCCGTAACACGGTGGGAGAACTGACTTTTAGTTATGTTGCGGATAGCAAGAGTCGCCACCGACTTTTATTTTATCCAAAAGGAAAGGGTATAAAAGAACAGGAAAGACCTTTTAAAAAGATTTTTGGGTCCGGGGGGTAGGTTATGTAAAGGGAAGGTGTTAGCACCCTTTACATCCATGGTTATCCATGGGCTCTTAGTTACTTAGCTCACTTTTGAATTGTTTTTGAAAATGTGTAGTGTGTGAATAGAAAATTTTCATATGAGTTAATAATGATCCATGTACGGATGCGTAAAAACTTGTGTTTGAAAATTTGTTTGAAATTTGTTAAGTGTTTGAAAAATTTGAATGGAGTGAGCAAGCAACTAGGAGGTACCTACCCTAAAATTTAAGTCTTTTCTGTTCTTTATCCTTTAAGTGGTAAGACTATCCCTATTATTAAGGAATAGGTAGTCATTACCTTGGATGTAAGGGACATATGAGGGACATCTGTTTATGAAGGCAACTGTGAGGTGTATTAAGCATTTAGGAGGGACTATCATCATTATTCGAAAAGGGACTTGATCTTTAAAGGCAACCATTAGGGACTTGATGATTTTTCTTTTAAGGGACTTGCTTTATACACCCCACTTGACCTTATTAGTAGGCAACATTGAGGGATAACCTTAGGAATGTGAGATGGCGATTAAAAATCGACTTACGTGTGTGAGTGTTCAATATTATTTATCTTTAATTAAAAATGATCTAAGTTTATTTTTAAATAGAATACATATTTGCACTCCCTAAATTACTAACCATAGCAAGCAAATTAAATAATTAAATATTTACAAACTTTACACCAAGGAGCAATTACAAAATAATTATAAAAATAATAAATAGCAAAAATATAAATATATAGCAAAATAAATATAGAAGCAAAAATATAAATAATAGGTGAAAAATAAATAAATAAACAATAATGAGGGTTAGTAATAATAATAATTAAAAATAGGGTTAGTAAAAATAATAATGAAAAATTAAATAGTATTAGTGAAATAATAATCAAAAGTTAGTAATAATAAGTAAGGTTAGTAAATAATAATAATAGAATATATAAGATTAATGAAGCAAAAAATAAATAATAACATGGTTAGTAATAATAATTAAATAAATAAAATTAGCCAAAATAAGAATAAAAGATTAGCAATTTTTAATATAGACAATTATATTTAGAAATAAAAAGAAATATGAACCAATAATTATTTTAATTTACAAATTATTAAATTATTTTTATAATTACAAAATTTAATTATTATAAGTTAGATTATTTCTAAACAAAAAGTTCTAAAAAAATATTTTACATATTATATAAAGAAAAATAGGCTATAAGCATAGTATATAAAATATATTTGCATATTGTAAAAAAAAAAAAGGTCATAATTATATTTACAACAAATTAATTATTTTAAAGATTAGATTAAATAAATATATACATGATAATTATGTTAAGAATTAGAAAATAAATAAATAGATTTTTTATAAGTACTTAGAAAATAAATTAGTTTTTTTTTTTAAAAGGATTAGGGTTTGTTTAGAAAAATAATTTTAGGGTTTAATTTATAATACAAAATTATTTAAATAAACATACATATATTTATAATTTTAATTACATACTAAAATTGAGAAAAATAAAAGTTTAGAAATTTTTTTTCTAAGAAAAAGAAATATAAATGTTGATTTACAAATTCAATTTATTTTTCTTTTATTAACAATAAGAAAATAGATAATTAATAAATAAAACAAAAAAAAATTGGTAAAAAATAAACTTACCTTGGCTGGGTTTGAACCCAGGTCTTCATGCTTGCCAGTACCAAAACGTGCCATCAAGCCAGCCATGCTTTGGTGATAGTAGAATGGTTCCAATTTTTTTTGTGCAATGTCTTGAAAAATAGTGAAAAATAATGAAAAGCAAAAAGGCCTGGGGTGGTGTTGAACCCAGGACCTTTACTCATTCACACGCACGCTTAACCGCCTGGCTGGGAGAGCCCTTCTGGTAGTTGAATGGCAAGAAATCATAATATATTAAGTTTGCTTTTATCCTGAAAAAAGAACAAAAACAATGCACCAGCCAAGTATCGAACCAGTGATCTCACACCATACGCGTATCAGCCTTTTCACCGGGACAAACGTGCGTTTGTGAAATTTAATCAGGATTAATTCATAATATTTTTAAACGAAATTTGAATTTTTAAAACAGGCGCGAATTGACTTCGTCTTCAACCTTTTTCCTGCGAATATTACTGCCTTTTTTCCTGCGATTTTTGTTGCAAGTTCTTCATGGTTTTGGACCTGCGAAAATCGAAACTCATACCAAACAGCAATGATTCATGAAATTAATTATAGTTTTATGATCCTCATGATTCATAGAACATTCCTATGTTCTTAGAATTCGTTTAAATTTATTGAATCATCAAACCCTAATTCCAAGAGTGAAACCCTAACAATGGCCGCGGGTAGTATAGGTCATGAAACTTCAATCCAATTGTCCAGAATCGTGCTAGGCATCAAGATAAACACATATCAGTCATCAAAAACAATTTATAATGCATATGTTATCGAATTCGAAAAATTTAAATTCAAGACAAAGTTTGATTCGGGTAGAGCAATATGAGATGGTATTGATGCATATGATTGATGGTTTATGATCAGTGATGTCTAATGAAGCTTGCCATGTCCTTCTTTTACCTTCTAGTGCTCTGAATCAAGGAATCCGAATATGAGTTTTGGATGGATTTTTGAGGTTTGGAACTTACACTTAGAGGCTGCAAAATCGTGAATGAGTGATAGGGTTATGTTCAGCACTTATATGTGATTGAATCTAGGTCAAAAACTTGATTGATATAGTACAAGATTTGATCCAAAAAGATTCACAATGATAAGCTTTGAATTTTCAATATTTTTGCATCAATGCTTTCTATTTCAAGCCATTCCATATAATTCTTGTATCAACTTGTTCCATGCTGATTTTATGACCTTCTAGAATCAACAATAAAATTAAATCTTCATATTTAATATTTTATTTAAATTTAAAATGATTTTAAGTATAAAAAATCATAATAAATTAATTAAATAAAATAAAAATTATGAAAATAATATGGAAATTTCGTGCATGATGTTGTTGTATGGGTTGGGTCATAATTTGGCAAGCCCATTTGGAAAGAATTGTTTTTAGACCTCCATTTTCATTATAAACCATCACAAAATTTCCCAACTTTGCAAGGGCATATCTCCCTCAATTTTAAAGGTATGAGGGTGTTCTTGGACATTTTGGAAAGCTTGAAGAGTCCTCTAAACAACCCCATTGGTTTCAGGTCCATATCATTTGCCAATCTCAAGTTATGCCCTTTTGAAGTTGTTGACTTTTTGTTGACTTTTGAAATGACCTATAATGTCTTAGCTCATATCTTCCAAATGAAGCATTTTTGGGCTTGACTTGCAAGATCAAAGTTGTAGAGAATTCAATTTCCTTCAAAATGAGCTTTGAGTGGAGACTTGGTGATGAAGTATGTGAAAGTTATGGCTGGTCAAAGTTCAGTTGACTTTTACTAAGGAAACCCTAATTTAGAAACTCCTGATTCTTGATGATCTGGAATCTCCTTGATGAATCATGATCAACCCTTGATCAAATGATGAATTTTACTTCATATAATTGATGTTGGCAAAAAATCATGAAGTTTGACTTTGGTTTGACCACAGTTGACCTCAGCTTGACTTTTTAACTGCATTGACTGATTTTGACTTATCTGATCATCTGACTGAGCAAACTTTTGAGAAAAGTCTTGAAACTTGTCATGGGGGTTCTTACACACATATAAGATGTTATGAAGCTCACTTGAGGTCTTGGAAGTCCATTTAGCCTGATTAAAGTCAAAACCCTAGTTTTGGATGCACTGCTTAGGAGGTGCATTGTCTGAGGGAGTTGTCAACTCTTCTGACCAATTGTGAACTTTGTGAACCTTGTGAACCATCATAAAATGTCTTGTGAACCTCATGGGAGGTATTGTGAAGCTTGTGATCCTTGTGAACCTTGTGAACCTTCATGAAGTGACTTGTAGACTTCATGAACCTCATGAAAGGTATTGAATGCATTGAGAAATTTGTGAACCTTGTGAACCTTCTTAGCACACAAAGTCTTGTATTATGAGGGCAAATTTTGGGGTGCAACACACTTGCAGTTAGAAACCATTAGACGTATAGTTTACCGCGATCATATCATATAAAGTTGCATGGGGAACATGTGTGTGGTCAAGGGCGGGACAACTGGTGGGGCCTATGGGGCGGTGTAGTGTAGCTGTGTCGCAAAAGTGGGTTTTTCATATGAAAATGGCAGGCACGCGGCTGGTTTATGGGACGGTGGAAATGAAGGGATTTTAGAATCCAATGTTTTTGACGGTGCAGATTGATTAACCGTTGGGAAGTGGGGATTTGTACTTGGCCATGCGTGTACTTGGAGCCAAAGAGATAGAGTTAGATTTCATAAACTCAGTTTCTATCTCACAACTTTCGAAACTCTCTCCTCTCACATTTTTTTCGTTCAGACTTTTCTTTTTTTCACCTAAGTCTTCTTCTTCCACTTAGAACTCAAGCATAACTTAGTTATTTCCTCTCATCAAATGCTTTGTTTCTTCATTGTTCACATTATGTTGTTTGTCTCTTCTCAATACAATATGCATGTTCGTTTCTGTGGCGATCTTCAAACCATCCGCATACAAAGCTTCAATGTCTTCCGGAATCGGTCAATAATTGGTGGTTGGATCATCACCATGGTACGTTTGCAACTGAGAGACGTGGATGAAGGAATGGATCTTGGATGATGAATGGAGTTCAAGATCATATGCTACCGGTCCGATACGGAGGCGAATGCGGAAAGGCCCAAATTAGCGTTTGGCGAGTTTTTGAGACCCGCGACGGTGAACAGAAACCTGCCTATAGGGTTGAAGCTGAAGGAGAACCATATCTCCTTCCTTTAAGGTACAGTCGAAACATTTTTTATTAGCTTGCTCACACATACGTTGTCTTGTTCTTTCTAAATTATTTTTAAAAGTACTAAGAAATTGTTGTCTCTGCTGCAGGTTTAAGTCCAGATCCAGGATGGTAGTAAGGCCACTTTGGTATTGTGGCACGGATGGTGGAGTTCGTCTGTAAAGAGCCTCAAATGGTGTTATCTTGATGGCTGAGTGATATGCAGTGTTGTGCCAATATTCAGAGAGATGAAGGTATTTGAACCACTGGTTTGTATTTTCACTAGTAAAGCATCTCAAATAAGCTTCTAAACATCTGTTCATAACTTCTGTTTGGCCGTCCATTTCAGTGTGGTAGGAGGAGCTAAATTTCAAGGTGGTCCCTTGCACACGGAAGAGTTCCTTCCAGAAGGAGCTTAAGAGCAGGGGGTCTCTGTTGGACACTATGGAACGAGGAATGCCATGCAGACAGGAGATTTCTATTGAGAAGCGTCTGGAGAGATCCCGAGCAGTAAAGTTTTTTGGTATAACAAGTAGGTGAACGAATTTCGTCAGTCTATCACAAATAACTCAGATGGTCGTGTGAGCAAACGATGAAGGTAAATGCGTGATGAAGTCCATAGATAGTTCATCCCATACCTATGATGGTATTTCAAGTGGTTGTATTAATCCCTACTTTTTTTGTCATGTATTTATTGTGTTGACATGTTTGACAATGCTGGACAAAGTGCTTAACATCCTTGTAAATCCATGACCACAAGAAGGAAGCAGAGATGCGAGATAAGGTGGGTTGGAGGCCTGAATGTCCCGCCACAGGAGTTGAGTGGTACTCATGGAGTATAGCCTTACGAAGCTCAGTCTCTGGAGGTATAAAATGATGTCTTTGTAATACATGATGTCTTGTTTGAATTGAAACATGCCCTGCATATCTGACTCTGAGTTGATTTTGGCTACAAGGGCTTGTCCTGCTGGTGTTGATGTGTAATACTCCTTCAGCTGCGAGATCAAGAGAGGAATGGGAGAAGAAAGGGACAACATAAGAGCTTCATCATCTGATTGGATACTACTGAGGGCATCAGCCACTTGATTGTGTTTGCCAAGTTTGTAAAAAATATCAAAATTGAAACCTTGTAATTTCGCATCCCATTTATGTTGCTCTGGTGTCTGAATTGTCTGAACAAGTAGATTCTTTAAGCTTTTTTGGTCTGTATAGATGTAAAAGTGTCTACCAATGAAATAATGACGCCACTTTTTTACTGATTCAGTGATAACGTACATCTCTCGGACATACACGGAGGAATCTTGAAGTCTGTTGCACAACTTTTTGCTGAAGAAGGCCAAAGGATGCCCTTGTTGAGATAAAATTGCGCCTACTGCAATTGCTGAAGCATCCGTTTCAAGAACAAAAGTCTTGGAAAAATCGGGAAGTGCCAAGATTGGTGTTTCCGTCATTTTTTGTTTTAATGTTGTAAACGCTGCTTCGGAAGATGTACTCCATGTAAATTTAGTAGAACGTAGTAAATCAATGAGAGGAGCGGCGAGACTGGCGTAATGGCGCACAAAGTGTCTACAAAAGCCGGTGAGGCCTAAAAACCCTGAGAGTCGTGAGTGAACGTGGTCGCGGTGTCGCTTCCTGGATTTCCATCATGGTACAAACGCGAAAGTGGCGCGGAAAAGGGTAGAGTCGCCAGCCAGACATTTTTATCCCAAAGGAACGGGAATGGTAATGCTGCACAAACCGAAGAAAAGAAAAGGAATGACACAGGTCCTGCGAACCAAAGAAATTGGGTTCGGGAGTCGGTTACGACCTGGAAAGGTATTAGCACCCCAGATCGTCCGTCGTACCCAACGGGATCCACGCTTGCAACGAAACTGTTTCAAAGGGTGAAGAAATGAAAGTTGCTGCAAAAAGAAAGACTGGAACTGGAAAAAAGAAAAGAAGGGGGGGAATGTAGGGAAAATAAAAGAGTGATCGAACGGGCCCTACCCCGCTGCCTACGTACCTCATTTGGACATGAGGATCAGAGACGCTGTAGTTCGCTTAACTAGGGGTGAAAAGGATTGCTTATGTTTTAAAAGCTTGAACTGCCTATGTCAATGCTCAGGTGTTGCAGGCTCGGATGACGAGTGTGTTACCGTCTTGTAAAATGACAAGTAGGAGCAAGTTCGCATGTAAAGAGTGAAGGTGATGATAAGAGAAGTCCCGAAGGAGAGACGTTTATTCTTTGTCCAGTGTTTTTATGATTTTTTTAGGAGTGTGGCACAAGGAAGTGAAGGCAAATCCTTTCCTAAGGATGTATTCCTATTACCACATCCCTAGATAGGATGAGTAACAAGTCCACCAAGAATGAATAAGATCCTCAAACTTGTTTCCCAAGAATAGGGTTTGAATTCACAAGCTTGTTTGAAATTATTAAGTGTTTTTGTAAGTTAAAGTGAAGAAATGTTTTTTATGATTTTCTTTGTGAAAATAGTCTTATGATTGAACTTGCGCATCATGCTAGACAAGCTTGTACCACCACCAAGATGGGGTGAATACAAGTGCCCCATGGAATAAGGCCATGTATCAAAGACTACTTCAACCTTTATTAAAGTGTTTTTATGTTTTGTATGAAGATGAGAAGAGAAGAACCAAAAGGATCTCAAAGGAAAAAAATCTAAGGGGAAATACTAATCCTAATATTATCATGTAAAGGTATCCTAGGTTAGTGAGGTTTGCTTATCCTAAAGAAGGAGGGAAAAAAGAAAAGTAGAAGAAATGAGGTAGAAAGAAACTAAACCATGGTGGCCTAAGCACACCTCAATCACAAGTTAAGGAAACATAATAGAAATGGAGGAAGAAGTTAAAATGTGAAAGAAAAAGTGTGCGAGTGGAGAAAGAGCAACATGAGATAATCAAACAATGAACAAACAGAGCCTACACAAGTAGGACTTCCAGATGCAGCAACATGCTCCTAACATAGAATTAGGACTAGAATGAGGCGCGGAAAAATAATAGTTCCAGTGGTACCTAACAGAGAAGGTCTGTTACCTCTTCACTACATGCAAAAGAAACTCAATAAGAAATATCAAGTCCAAAGCGAAGTTAACAATCAAGCACAAGCGTCCATTATCATGATATTGGTCTAATGTAAAGTTCCAACATCAAAGGCAACCAACAAAGAGAACCATAATTAACAAGAATATTTATCAGGATGAGTCTTCAAGTCCAAGGAACAATCCAACACAAGGCTATCGCCGAAGTCAAACAATAATCCTACAAAATATCGAGCACAAAACTAAAACAAAAATTAAACACAATTCTAATAAAAGATTAATCGAAATTAAAAATTAAAGCTACAAAATTAAACTCAAATTCTAATAAACTCTAAATCCTTACTAACATTTAGTTAAAAAAATAGTTAACAATTAATTGGACAAAATCTAGTTAAAAATAAAACAAGAAAAATAATGCGAATATGCAAAAGAGAGGAGGGTTGGCGCTGAATTGGAGGTGTGGATAACAGTCCCAAAGTTTAAGGCCCAAATAAAATTTGATCTACCAAGGAATGCAATAGCAAAATGAGGGTGCAAATGAGAATATATGGTGCCCAACAGCCCAATCCTTTCATAATAATCCAGGAGACTGCAAAGGGAATTAAGATGTTCAAAACTAATATTTCTATTATAACATAAAATAAATAAATAAATAAATAAATAAAAGAAAAGTTAAAAAGGGTTTAATGTACGAAGGGTGAACATAAATAATAGAATAATAAAAACGGGGTCTCTCTTCTCCTTCAATATCGCGATTCTGCACAATCCATTCTCGAAACCACCGTCGCAAGCGCTAACCAGTGTCAGATCAGAGTTCACCGGCAGATGATTTGTAAATTGATGAAGAGGTCGCCGGGTTCTAGGCTTCGCGACGAAGATGGCGAGAGGAACTTGGTGGTCGGCGATTTGATTTTTTACGGTTCATCACTCTCCTTCTTCAATATTTTCTCTTCATCTCCCTTCTGTGTTCTGTTTTGTTGTTGGTTTTGGTTTTGTTAGGATTTATGGCTTGTTGATGGGTTGAAGATGAGAGTGTGGATGGATGAAGATGATGATGTCGGTTTTTATTGTTGTTGGAGGTTGAAATTTGAAGGTGGTGGCGGTGATGATTCAGTTTTGTAAGGTGTGAAAGTTTGTTTAGGTCATGTTAGGGATTGATTTATGTGAGTGAGTCTTTGAAGGTGTTGGTTTGTATGAGAAGAAAGCGGAGGTTTGAAAGAATCTGATTTCGGTTTTGTTAAGGCTAACACGATAGAGGAAGCTGATGAAAGGGGTGGTGTTTTGTTGAAAGGTGTTTCCGTTTAATATGCAGAGTGAAGAAAGCTTGTGGAATTGTGTTTGTTTTGCAAAGCGTAAGTTTCAGAAATAAGGGAGAGTGTCAGCGAGAAAGGATAAAATCAAGTTTTTGTGTGTTCTCCGTTGTGATTTTTCTGTGATGGTGGTAGTATGCGAGATGTATGAGGTATAATTTTGTTATAAGGCGTGGTCCTCTGCGGGTGTGTGTTGTACTGTGTGGGAGCCATATGAAATTGGTGGTAAAAAGGCGTGGGGCTCGTTTGGAGGTCATGTGAATGAAGGTGAACATTATTATCAAGTAGAATGTACATGTGTATTTTTATGAAACTTTGTGTGCAAGTTTGGACTGTACTGACAATAATTGCAATTTATTTTCTTTTTCTCTTTTCAAGTTTTTTTGTGTGCAAATAAATAGAAAGGGTAATGGATTTAATGTTATATGTAGGTGGTGAAATTCTGGGATCAGGTACGTGATGTCGAATGAGATGTTTAAACACTTGAAGACTTAAACAAAAACTTAAAGTGCAGGTAAAATAAATAACACAGGAAATTGTTAACCCAGTTCAGTGTATCTCCACACTTACATCTGGGGGCTACCAAGCCAGGAAGGAAATCCAATATAAGTAATATTAATTCTGGACTTAAACCACTCAGTTTAATCCTTCACTTAATATCTACCCAAGGCAATTTCTACCTAAGACACAACTTAGATATGAGTACCAACTCACTCCCCCTCAATCACACAGTGATATGTTACAATGTTTAATAAAATTGAAGTCACATTTCAAACACAACAGCTTGATTTTACTTCACAGTTTCAATCAAGACACAATACACTTTTTGCTTAAAAGCTCATAAAGTGATACACAACTAAAACCTGCTATTAAACACAAACACCCTATTTAGTCTTCTTAATTTTTTACTCTATTCTGAGAGTTTCTGTTCCTTAAATAGATGCTTGGATTTTGGGCTATCTGTAGATTATCCAATCCTGATACGCATGCTGTCATCACCTTGAATTAAGGTTTGTTACTTCCTTGATTCTAGGTGAGGTAGTTATTCTGTTATACTGAAATCAGATAACTAAGCTCCCTACAGATGCGCCTTGTATTGTTTATCCATTCACAATTAATTCCAGATAAATTCCCTGAATTTACTCAGTTCTGTTACGCATCATTTAAGTCTGGTAGCAGGTTTGAGATGTCACAACATCTGGTGTGACATCCTGATGTCTAAACTTAATTCATTAACTTATACAATGTCACAGCATCTGGTGTGACATCCTGAACTAAGTTCATTAACTTATACTCTGTTTGATAATGTCACAACATCTGGTGTGACATCCTGAACTAAGTTCAACACTTCTTGTTGGTCAAAAATTCTGCCAATTCTAAACATCTACAGGTGGGCTTTTATGAATTTTGACCATGGGCTTTGGTGATAAAGAGATAAAAAATGGTAAATGAGTTTATTGACAAATGGAGTTTGAATTTAGAAAATAGTTTAATTTGGTAAATGAAAAATCGGGTAAATGGATAGTGGTGGAATTTAATAAAATGGATAGAAATATGGATTATGAATATGGATAGAAACGAATATAAATTCCACTGATGCACACACGACATTCGAGCTTCTTCCAACAATCTCTGATTAAAAAAAATGAAATTTCATAACCACTGAATAATTCGTCACTGAAGTAACGACCACCTCACAAACCACTTGAATTTGTCTAAATCAAATATCTGGAAAATAAATTCGCAGATGAACCACTATTGAACAGATGAATAGACGATCTGATTTTCTAGACCAAACCTCACACGAACTACAACTTGATAACCTGAAGAATTCCACCACACAACTTGACCTTGCATACGCACTGCATGAGAAATTAACCACTGAATTGAAATCAAAGCTTTTGAGATACTGAGAAAGAAGAAAAGCCTGAGATGTTGGGAAGAGAAAATAACATTGTAACTTGATGAAGAAGAGACCCTTGAATACCAATGAAGCGGGGAAATAAACCCTACTTCAGTAATAAAAGCAATAAGAGAATGATGCCATTGTTGCCGCATAACCAAAAACCTTGAATTCTCATGCTAATCCAAAAATATGATGTGAGACCCTAATTCCTCAAAAAATATCGATCCCATGCCTCAGAAGCCTATGCAAATGATATGACCTAGAGTATGATCTAAAGGAAGATGCGAATGAATGCAAAACGAAAAGCAGAAAAAGATAGAAAACCAAAGGAAAAGTTTTGGGGTGTTACAGCTGCCCCTATTTAAGCAACTGTTAATCTGAAAAGGACGAAAGCATCGGTTGTCGGCCGTTCGAGATGAACTGTGGTTGAATACCAAGATAAACCTAACATTTTCACTCTGCTGGAGAACGAAAATAAAGGGAAATAAACCCAACCAGTGAAAACAACTGCTTAGAACCTTGAAAACCAACTCAGAAGAAATCCAATATCTTGCGTAGATTCAAAGCAAATAGAGCAGACAAACCTGTTACACCATGTGAATGGTATCCAGGATGTACGAGCCCTCTTCATATATCCTACATAGATATATGGCACTTAAGACGAACGAGTCTTCTTCGGGCAACCTGTTATGCCAGGAAACCGGTAAACATTTTGACGTTTAATCCCACCGTCAGGACTTCAAACCTCTTCAATACGGACGAGTATTGGATGATCATCAAGGAAACATGGACGAGTGCCTTAAGTCAATGATACAGACGAGTATCAGACGATGATCAAAGAAACACGGACGAGTGCTTCAGGAAATGATACAGGCGAGTATCAGCCACTGATACAGACGAGTACCAAAAAAGACATCAAACATAGACGAGTGCTTTGAAGAAAGACAACACAGACGAGTGTTAGAAACGATATGGACGAGTATCGGAAAGGTATCAAACACGGACGAGTGAATGAAGAAAGACAACACGGACGGGTGTTAAACACGATACGGACGAGTATCAGAAAGGTATCAAACACAGACGAGTGTTTGTCAAAAGATAACACGGACGGGTGTTAAACACGATACATACGAGTATCAGAAAGGTATAAAACACGAACAAGTGTTTGTCAAAAGATAACACGGACGAGTGTTAAACATGATTCAGACGAGTATCGAAAAGGTATCAAACACAGACGAATGAATGAAGAAAGAGTACTAACACAGGCGAATGTTAGGGGTGATACAGACGAGTATCGAAAAGGTATCAAACACAAACGAGTGTTTGTCAAAAAACAACACCAACGAGTGTTAAACATGATACAAACGAGTATCAGAAAGGTATCAAACACGAATGAGTGAATGAAGAAAGAGTACTAACACAGACGAGTGTTAGAGGTGATACATACGAGTATCAATAAAATGCTTGATTTGCAAGGAGAGTAACAACTCTGCAGGGGAGAATACCAATCGTAACTCCGTTAAGGATGAGAACATTCTGGGCAATATTCAGCTGAGGAATAAGATTAAGATGTTCTAACAATACTTGACTCTGGATGAGGAATGAGATGTGAACAATTGTCTGCATTACTTGTCACACTGGCCAAAAATAAATTGGAGACTTCTCTGGGGAATATTTCAATGACGGGAGTGAATCCCTGATCCTAACACTCTGAGGGGAAATAAAGATCTTCCAACTTGGCTGGGGAGATGCTTGGTCAAACTATTGCTGAGGAGAGAATTATGATACTTCTAAGCTCTGTGGGGAAGCGAGGCCTTCAGTTGCCTGTTGGGAATACTTCATTGTGGAAAGTTAACTCCGCTTGGGGATGCGCACAATTCCATTAGCCTTAAAGTTCTCCTGGGGATATCATATGTTTTAACTTAGCTGGGGAAATGTCAACCCTCTGGCTTAGCTGAGAAAAAGATTTGGCAATGCTCTGCTGAGGATAGACTTTGCTGGAGAACTAGAGATCAAAATAAGCCTAATTATGCCCCAGGTATAGTATGACGACTGTGTTGGGAAGATATGCCAATGAAAATTGGACTTTGAATGAATGGGAGTAACCAACTCCTCATGAGGAAACCTTGTCAGCTGAAGGAAGATTTTATGCTCGGGGAAGAAATAAACTTCCAATTCCCTACTGGGAAAAGAAGTATCAGACATTCCCTGAGAATTAAGTCATTTCCTCAAGCTTCTGAATTCAACAGTTGCACACTGATTACCAAGAGTGAACAAGCATTCCTTTAATCCTCAAATTTCCCGGACGACATCGTCTATGAAAAGATTGTCTTTAGAGGATTTTACAGAAGACCTGGCATCCCGAATGCCCCAGTATCTTCAAACTCTTGCAAAAATTCATCAGATCTCGAGATAATTGCCCCAGACTGCGTCTTGTAACGATTCTACCCCACATGAAGAAACGAAAACCATGCAGTATGAAGATGCAATGCAAATGATGCAAGATATAGATGTACTCAGATGCTAAGGATATGATGATATGAGAGATGCGAGATGTGATGGAAACAAGGAGGGTTGGGTGCTAGGTCCGGGTTGATAGAGATTTCTTTTTTCATTTGGTTGCCAAGCAATTGGACTTTGAAGGTGGATTACCAGACAAGAACCAATTTATTTAAGATAGGCCAACCGACGAGAACTGATGGGAAAAGAATAAGTTATCAGACGAGAACTGACTCCTTGTGGTTCATTTTCAAACGAGAATTGACTCTGAAAAAGAATGACTACCATACGAGAACTGATGGGCAAAAAATAAGTGAAAAGGTGACCAGACGAGAACTGGTTAAAAGGTTCGCCTACCAGACGAGAACTGGTATTTGAAGTTGGTTTTCCAGACGAGAACTTGACTTTGAAAAGGTTTGCCAGACGAGAACTGGACTTTGGATTGGCAAGAAGTAGGGGTTACGAGGCCCTATGGCGAGAGATCAAAGGTTGTGGGGTAAGCCCAATGCATTTATGATGTGTATGCTCTAGCGAAGCGACATGAATAATGTATGCAAATGATTTATGCAATGATCATGAAAAAAACTCCAAAAATCCCTCTGAGACAGGAAGGAAGGTCCTATGTGACAAGGATTCTTGCTGAGAAGGGTGACATGGCAAAGGTGAATAACATGATTTCCCGACACTCATCTTAAACTCGAAGATCACTGATATAACTTGCTCCGTGTAGCCTTACTTGCCCCTGTCTGGTGGGTCTCTGAGCAGACTTCCCCTGATAATCCAATTATTAGAATGACAGACTTGGATGTTCTCTTGCGAATAGTTGCACTTAGTGATCTCTGGAAGTGGCCTGCCCCAGTATGAGCGTGGAAGCGACTTGACTCATTCTGACTGAGCATTGGGAGAATTCACCCTTAATCAACAGAAACTCCGGGTGTCCTGCCCCTGTTTGGTAGATTCAGGTCTAATCAAATGACTCTTGAATGACGTCCCCTCGATCAACTGATGCTTGGGAAATTGCTTTACCCTGACTGATTCCTTGGTCAACAAAACCACTGAATAACATGCCCCTGATTCATAGGTTAACAAGATGCTCTTGATTCTGGTCATCATTGTTGAATGATCAAGTTCTCTCGTGATTTCTCTTTGTAGGAACTCTCTTGATGTCACTGACTGACTTGCAATTAAAACTGTTCATTCACAAATGGTAATTTTAATGTAATGCTCATGCAAGTTTTGAAAATCTATTTATTTGAATGATATGACAGTGTGTGACGAATGGACCATTAGTCCAAACGCAAGGATGAATTAGCAAATATTTAGGAGTTAGTTTACGCAACCTTGTCTTAGTATGCTTTCAGAATTGAACTTGATTCAGTTAGAACTTTCAAGGGTTATAACGTGGCCTGGTTCACGGTTTTAGAAAGAAGGATTTATGGCTCAAAATTTATCTGTGCCCACCCATTCTCCTTGATATTCTCCAGTCCTACATTCAACTAATTTGGCCTAAGCGCTCACCTCCCGAAAGGTTTTTTTGTGATTGTTGAGGAACCAATGACGTTGACGGTTTAAGCACCAATGACGTTTTTGGAGTAACAGTCACCCCTTTTGTCTTTGTGTTTGTAGTCACACGACTTTGTTCATATGGAAGATTTTTTTTCTTTCTGATTTTTACTCCCTAACTTTTTCCTGGTCTGATTTTTTTTTTGAGGTCTAGCGGGATGCCCTAACTTTTGCCTAAGTCATTTGTTCTCATGTTGTTTTTTCTTGACTTAGCGGGCTTTATTTATCTTTTTTTCCTCTTTTTTTTGTTGAACAAATCGTGTGACGCCGATTGTCTTACTTGCTGAAAGGGTTGATACTGCCTCATTCCTTTGTTGGCGAGGGGTAACCATTGTGGTTTTACATCCCTTGACCTCATGAGGTGTAATAAATAAAGGTAATGGATCCTCAGATGAACACTCCTTTGGAAATTTGAACGCTCAGTCAAACTAACTGATGACTACCCTGCCCTGGGTTGAATGTGAGGGTTTTTTCATTCAGAAAAGAAACTCCTACTTCAAGGCTCAAAGGGTTGACGAGGGTCTATCTCCCTTATATCTCTAGTGTTTGGGAATTTAAGCAATGCCTGTACATCGTCAGCAGGTTCTACTCCGAAAGCATACTTTCAACAATTATGGGTATTCAGTTTTCATCATCCTCCCTCAAATATCTGCTAAACAACAATAGATGGGAGGTAAATGGATGCATTTTTTTTTGTTTTTTAATGCAAAGGAAGAAAAAAGAGCGAATGCGACATAATTGAATCAAAAAGTGTATGATCACTTCATTAATATTACCATTCAAAATAACAATGTTTAAAGATAAGTAGCAATTAACAGGAAATAAACTACAATGCAAATGATAGAAAGGATACAATGACCTTCAATTCTGATTATATCTCTCGTCTGAGCCACTGAAATCAAGAGACGCTCCTCCAAAATCTTTGAACTTAATCACGCGAGAGGTTGACGTACACAACCAAGCTTCCTTCAGGAAAGGATATGTACCCCTTGTCGATAAACTGTTGGACTTTGGCCTGAAAAGCTTTAAAATCTTCAGTTGAATGTCTGATCGATCCACCATGATACCCACACTACTCATGAGGATTGTACTCTGGAGGGTACGACTCTGGCAACGGCTTGAGAGGCTTAGGAACCACCAATGAGTTCTGAATTAAATGTGGCAATAGTTAACTGTACGCCATAGGGACTGAATGAAGAGGAACATTCCTTCTTTCTAGGTTGTTGCGAGTCCTAGGCTGGCTCTGAAGTTGATTATGAAATCTTCGAACATGAGCTTGCAAAGTTGGATGAGGAGGAGTCTATGGTTTATGATATGGGGCTCTAAGCATTGCTGAATGCCCATAAGAGTAGCCAGATTAAGGAACAAATGATCTTTGAGAAAATTATGGTCTAGAATATTCAATATTGGCCATGATTGCATTGGATCTATACTCTTCTTCCCCTTGGGATCTACAACAGATTCATTTTCACTAGCTGGGATATTCAAAGAGTCTTGGATCTTTCCACTTTTGAGTAAACTCTCAATGTGTCCTCCAACCTTTATAAAATCAGAGAAGTTTAATGTCCCAATGCTACTCATTCTTTCCAGGTATGGACCTTGCAAGGTATCCACGAACAGGTTAACTAACTCTTTGTCCGAAAGTGGTGGTTGCACTTGGGCTGCCAATTCTCTCCACCGATGTGCATATTCTCTGAAAGATTCACCACTCCTCTGAGATAGGTCTTGCAGATGTGTGTGACCGGGTGCCATGTCTAAGTTGTGTTGGTATTGCTTTACGAAAGCTCTGGATAAATCATTCCAAGATCAGATACGACTACTCTCCAAATCCATTTACCAACTTAAGGATGCACCACTTAAACTATCCTAAAAACAGTGAATCATCAACTCATCGTTGCGGGCATAAGAAGTCATCTTTCTGCAGAACATCACCAAATGATGCTTCGGGCAACTGACACCAGTGTACTTATCAAACTTTGGAGTTTTGAAATCTGGAGGAATGACAAGACCAGGCACCAAACACAGGTTTAAAGCATCAAAACCAAAAGCATCAGGATCCGCTAAGGCTTTGAGTTGATCATCCAACACACAAAACCTTTCAGTAGTCTCAATAGTTCGTGGATCCTTGATTTTCGTAAGAGGGATCGCCCCTTGGAAGTTTGGCATAGCGAATGCAAAACTCTGATAATATGTAGTATCAGAAGAAGAGGAAAGTGCACCTCTAACAACAGATGGTTCAAGTACACCCTGATTCACGATCGGACCCTGTATAGGCTGAGCTTCAGTAAGGTTGTTCACTTGTGGAAGATCCTCATCAGGAGAAAGACCATACAAAGGATTGGTCATCGACGTGAAACCAGGTGGAGAATCAAAATTCTGATGAATGTTCCCTGACATGGTTACAAACAGCTTCCAATAACCTTTTGCCTCTTGACACTGCTCAATCTAGCTTCAAACAACTTTGTCGTCCTCCAACAATTACCACTTGTTCAAACTGAGTACCGGGAAATCAGCTGGATGGTCATGGACAAAAGGAGGAACGATGAGCTTTCTGGAAAAAGATATGCAATGCTGATGCAAATGCAAAATGCAATATGATGATGCTAGAGATGTAAAGACATGGAATTAAAGTCTGGAAACTGTCTGGAATCTGGAATACTGAGCTAAGAATCGAGTGTCTATAACCACAAGATTTATGTATAATAAACAAGAATAATCATCAAGAACCAAAGGATCAAGAATACCATAATCATAGTGTAACACGGTGGGAAAACTGCCTTTCTATAAATGTTGCGGATAGCAAGAGTCGCCACCGACTTTTATTTTATCCAAGTGGAAAGGACATAAAAGAACAGGAAAGACCTATTTTAAAAGACTTGGGTTCGGGGGGTAAGTTATATAAAGGGAAGGTGTTAGCACCCTTTATATCCATGGTTATCCATGGGCTCTTGGTTACTTAGCTCACTTTAATTGTTTTTGAAAAAGTGTAGTGTGTGATTAGAAAATTTTTCTAAGTACTTTGTAATGACCCTCGTATGGGTGTATACAAAGCCTCATTTGAAAATGTTTGAAAATATTGTGAGGTGTGAAAAGTATTTTTGAAGAGTGAGCAAGTAACTATGAGGTACCTACCCTAGACTAAGTCATTCATGTTCTTATATGTCCTTTCAAGGGTAAGACTATCCATATTATTAAGGAATAGGTAGTCATTACCTTGGATTTGTTTAAGGGACAAGCGTAGGGTCATCGTATGGTCAATGAAGGCAACTTAAAGGGTGTCTTTAGCAATTTGTAGGGACGATCATCATTTATTCGAAGGGACAAGATCATTATTCCGTAGGCAACCTCGAAGGGACTTGATATTTTAAATCTGTAGGGACTTGATGATTTATACTTGAAGGGACTTTGCTTAAGACACCCCTATATTCGAGGGACTTGACCATTTTTATTTTAAGGTAACCAAGAGGAATACCCTAGGAAGTGCAAGATGGCGATCAAAGATCGACTTACGTGTGTGAGTGTTTTATTTCAAATATTTATCTTATTTAAAGTTAATTATCTAATTTAATTTTAATTACAAATAGTTTCGCACTCCCTATTTACTAACCACACAATTAAATAATAATAATTAAATAAAGACGGAAAAATAAATCTAAAGATTATTACAAGGCTTTGGAAGATACATAATAATTGGATAAAAATAAATAATAAGAATAATAAAGTAAATATAATAATAATAAAGCAAAAATAGTAAATATAAATAAGTAATAATAATAAAGTAATAATAATAAATAAAGCAATAATAATAAAGTAATAAAGAAATAATAAAAAGATTAGAATTTTAAAAGAAATTATCTTAAATTAAATAAATTAAAATTTTAGAGATTATTAGAAAAATATAAGTTTAAATGGTTTAATAATAATAAGAATAATATGTTAAAAATTTACACAAATCAACAAAAAAAGGTTAAAAAAATATTTTAATTAGGGTTAGGGAAAATTAGGTTAAACACTTTTAGGATTAATGAAATATTAGGGTTAGTTAAAAAATTAGGGTTTTTAAATAATTAGTTAAAATAAATTAGTTTTATAAAAAGTTATATACAAATTTAGTATTAAGGAAATAAATAGAATATTTTTGTTTAAAATATAATAAGAGAAAATTATTTACAAAAATATCATTAAAATAAGTTATTATTAGTTTTATTTTTTAATTAAGAAATCAATTAAAATATAATAATAATTAAAAGAATGAGAAAAAGAAGAGATATGACCAAAATGCAGCAGCTGGGTATTGAACACACGACCCTGAGTTTCCAGCCAACAACCTCCATCCACTGGGCTATGCCTGCGGAGACGTTTATAATCTGAAACAAAATCTATATCAAATAAAACAAATAAAATAACTGAGTTATAAAAAAACTTGCTGGAGGCAGGATTCGAACCCACGCCCTCTTGTTCATAAGCCAAACCTTTAACCACCAGACCACACACGCCATTTGAAATTATGATACAAACGAATATATATATATATAATAAAAACACTTTTTAAAATAAGAGTTTGACGCCTTCGGACTTCATCTTCCTCAAATTACCTGCGAATTCACTTAGGCTTTTACCTGCGAATTTACCTGCAAACACATTTTCATAGGAATTCCTAGTTTTTTTCTACAACCATGAAACCTGTAATAGTTTGCAAAATTGAATACACAGATATGTTCCCACACCATTAGCAACTAGATTATGTCATTATAACTCATTTATATTCGTTAATTCACAAAATCCCAATTTGAGCTTCGAAACCCTAGTAATGGTGGTACTCAATCCCGGCCATGAAACTTCATATAATTAGCCCAGAAAGCATCGTTGCATCCTCATAAACACAAAACAATGGTTAGATACACCTTAAATCGAACATACATATCAAATCAAAAAAGCAAAAAAAACAACAATATGAACAATTCGGTTAGGGTATTAGAGCACGAATTTGATGATTATGGTGATGGAGATATGTTATGGAAGCCTTAAAGGTTCAATTGCAACCTTAAAACTGCCTGAAAGATGTCCAAAGAGAGAAATCCGAATTTGATTATTTTGTGAAATTTTTGAAGGTGGTTCTTGTTCTTGAAGGCTGAAATTCGTGTCCTTGTGCACTGGTTATGTTCATGTACTTATAATAGGTCAAAAATCTGATGGTTTGTATGGGCTTTTGGGTAGCTTGAATGTGAAGAAATCCCCTTACTAATTTGGTCAAAAAATAAAATATATTCATGCCATAATTCCTTAGCACGAAATTGGATCTTCTCAATCAACTTTAAATGACCTTTAAGAGTTTCTAGAAGAGAGATCCAATTAAATAATTGTATTTTTATATTTTATTTTGATTTAAAATGAATTTTAATAAATAAAATCCAAATAAATATAAAATAAATTATAAAAATATGAATAAATAAGCATTGGGTCGTGTATGATGTCATTGTAAATATTGGATTGCAAAATAATAGGCCCATTTGGAAAAATTTGGTTTTAAGGCCTTATTTTCTTCATACACCCTTCAAAGATTTCCCAACTTTGACAAGGTACAAATCCTTCAATTTTAAGGCTATGAAGGTGTTCTTGGACATTTTGGAAAGATTAAAGAGTCCTCTAACAAGCCTCTTTGGTCTCATGTCCATATAATTTACCATTTTTAAATTATGCCCCTTGGAAGATGTTGACTTTTTGTTGACTTTTGAAATGACCTGTAATGTTTTAGCTCATACCTTCCAAATGAAGCATTTTTAGGCTTGGCTTGTGAGACAAAAAGTTATAGATAATTAAATTTCCTTCAAAATGAGCTTTGGATGGGAAATATTTGATGAAGCATGTGAAAGTTATGGCTGGTCAAAGTTCAGTTGACTTTTCTTACGAAAACCCTAATTTAGAAACTCCTGATTCTTGATGATCTGGAACTTCCTTGATGAATCATGATCAACCCTTGATCAAATGATGAATTTTACTTCATAAACTTGATGTTGGCAAAAAATCTTGAAGTTTGACTTTAATTTGACCACAGTTGACCTCAGTTTGACTTTTTAACTACTTTGACTGATTTTTACATATCTGATCATCTGACTGGAAAAGCTCTTTGGGAAAGCTTTGAAACTTGACATGGGGATTCTTGAATACATGTGGGATGTTATGAAGCTCACTTTAAGCCTTGAAAGTAATTTTAACCTGAGGAAACTCAAAACCCTAGTTTTGGGCACTTTGCTTAGGAGAAGGCATTGTCTGGGGAAATTTCCATTCTTCTTGACCAATTGGGAGTCTTGAGGACCTTATGATCATTTAGAAGTCTTGAGAGAGGTTGTCTTGATTATGGGAGGGCAAATTTTGGGGTGCAACAACTGCCCCTTGTTCAATTTTCTGGAATCTGAGGAGTTAGATTGGCATATACGCCATTCGTGACTTTAAGATTGAAGAGGATTGAATACAAAAGCCCAAAAATTTGCACTCGCTGGTGTGTAGAATGATACTGTTGGTTGATCGCGATGCTCGAATTTGCTTAAAGATGCCATTTGGATAAAGAGTCTTCATATATGTTTCTTAAATATGAAGATAACTTTTCGGGAAGAATAACTGACGGCCCAAAAAATGAGATAACCTTCGGGAAGAATAAACGACGGCCCGAAGTATCAAGATAACCATTGGGAAGAATAAACGACGACCCAAAATGAGATAACCTTCTGGAAGAATAAACGACGGCCCGAGGTAACAAGATAACCATTGGGAAGAATAAACGACGGCCCAAGGTATCAATAAGGCTTTTGGGAAGAATAAACGACGGCCCAAAATGAGATAACCTTCGGGAAGAATAAATGACGGCCCGAGGTAACAAGATAACCATTGGGAAGAATAAACGACGGCCCAAGGTAAATTGACTTTTGGGAAGAATAAACGACGGCCCAAAATGAGATAACCTTCGGGAAGAATAAACGACGGCCCGAGGTAACTAAATAACCATTGGGAAGAATAAACGACGGCCCAAGGTAAGTTGGCTTTTGGGAAGAATAATCGATGGCTCAAAATGAGATAACCTTCGGGAAGAATAAACGACAGCCCGAGGTAACGAAATAACCATTGGGAAGAATAAACGATGGCCCAAGGTAAGTTGGCTTTTGGGAAGAATAATCGACGGCCCAAAATGAGATAACCTTCGGGAAGAATAAAAGACGGCCCGAGGTAACAAGATAACCATTGGGAAGAATAAACGACGGCCCAAGGTAAGTTGTTGATGAAGTTTGTCTGCCGGAGAATTACCCTGAAAAACAAGGTTAGTTTGGTGCAAATATAATGATATATATAAAAATTTGCGAGATAATATTTTATGAGAATGCGTATGATATGATATGATATGATGTATGTACGAATGAATTATGTCGGGAAGCTGAACAATAGCTTCATATAACAACTGCTGGCTGGGGAAAATATATCCCGATTTGTTGCTGAGGAGCATGAAGGCTTCGTTCCCGTCTTGTTTAAGAATATCATACTTAGAACCTCTCGTTTTCGTTCTTCATACTTCTTATTGAAGGATTAAGTTCCTGAATATCCCGACTGAGGGTAAAAGAGATGGACATAGATCCGGGAGACCTATGTAGATAAGTATCAATTCTTCGGAGGATATGATATTGCTTAAAGACTTCGTCAATCTGGAAGTGTAAGCTATTACTTGAGGTATTCTGTAAGGATATCCGTAAAGATTACTCCGTGGGGATGAACCGGCGAAGCTTCGTTGAATTCCTATCTCCCTTCTTTCTTACTAAATGCTATTATTGTATTTTATGCATTTCTGGTAAACATTAATCATATTCAAAGGCATATATACATTCAAACATAATCAATTGACGTTTTTCGCTTTAGTAAAAAGGGGAAAAGTAAAGCTGAATAAAGAGGGAAAAGTAAAGCTGAATAGGAAAATGGAGGTTTACTTATTTTAGAAATAGACCTATAATAGGTAGGTTTTAACACGGAGACGGAAATCCTAGTAAGAGGAATTCGTCAAAGAAATTTTTACAAGGAAAAAATAGCTATGTGTAAATAATCCTATTGAGTTTCAACTTTGCTATTGCCATTATCTTCAATTATCTCATCTTCAACTATTGGAGAAGAAACGATTGGACTGATCGGTATCTGTTGAACTTGACATAGATAACACAACTAGTAGAGGTTTCATGGGTGATCCAATGAGACATAGTCATACGCTTTAATCCCTAACGTTTTCCTGGATTGCCCTTTCAGGTTTTCAATCCACCGGGATACCCTTTTTTGTCCAAGCCGCCTTTTCAGGTTTTCGACTTGCCGGGTGTACATTTTTTTAATATATATCCCTAATTTTTGCCTAGGCCAGTCAACCTAGCGGGTCTCTTTTCATGCATAGTATTTTTTAACTATGTTTGCATTCACAGGCTATGGGAAATCTTCACCATCCATAGTGGTAAGCATCATGGCACCTCCAGAAAATATTCTCTTAACAACAAATGGCCCTTCATAGGTGGGAGTCCATTTGCCCCTGGGATCACCCTGTGGTAATATAATACGCTTGATTACCAAATCACCAGCCTGATACACCTGCTTCCTAACTTTCTTATTGAAGGCTTTAACCATACGTTTCTGATACATCTGACCATGACAAACAGCTGCTAATCTTTTCTCATCAATTAATTTTATCTGGTCAAGTCGAGTCTGAATCCATTCATCTTCATCTAAGCCCGCATCCTTCATAATTCTCAAAGAGGGAATCTAAACTTCAATGGGTAAAACTGCTTCCATACCATAGACAAGGGAAAATGGGGTTTCCCCTGTTGAAGTACGTATGGTGGTACGATAAGCATGAAGATCAAATGGTAACATCTCATGCCAATCCTTATATGTAACTGTCATCTTTTTCAAGATCTTCTTAATATTCTTGTTGGCGGCTTCCACTGTGCCATTCATCTTTGGACGATATGGAGAAGAATTATGATGTTTAATTTTGAACTGCGTGCAGAGATCATTAATCATAGTGTTGTTCAAATTAGTACCATTGTCTGTGATAATCCTTTCAGGGATGCCATATCTGCATATAAGATTATACTTGATGAATCAAGCCACAACATTCTTAGTAACAGAGGCAAATGAAGCTGCCTCTACCCATTTTTTGAAGTAATCAATAGCTACAAGGATGAAACGATCTCCATTAGAGGCAGTAGGTTTGATCTCACCGATCATATCAATGCCCCACATGGCAAAAGGCCATGGAGAAGTTAGAACATTCAACGGAACTGGAGGCACGTGAACCTTATCAGCATAAATCTGGCATTTGTGACAAGTTTTAGAGTGTTGATAGCAGTCAGCTTCCATGGCAGACCAATAATAATCTGCTCTCAGAATATTCTTAGCCATAGTATGCCCACTAGAATGAGTACCAAAGATCCCATCATGCATGTCTTCCATAATCTCTACTGCTTCTTTCTTATCCACACAGCGAAGCAAAGTCGAATCGTGGTTGCGCTTGTACAGAATTCCATTACTCAGGAAGAATTTAGCAGAAAACCTCCTCAGAAACTTCTTATCATTGACAGATGCCTCTTCAGGGAACTCCTGAGCTTCAAGATACCTCTTCACTTCATGGAACCAAGGCTTTTCTTCTACTCCTTCAGTACCCACTTCATTGCAGTATGTAGGTTTATCAAATCGTTCAATAGTAATTCTCGGAGCTTCCTCATCCCAACTGATTTCAAACATAGATGCCATGGTAGCTAATGCATCTGCCAACTGATTCTCTTCTCGTGGAATATGTCCAAAGGTAATATCTTCAAAGTATGGGATCAAAGACAACACATGCTCTTTGTAAGGGATAAGATTAGGATGCCTGGTGTCCCAATCTCCTTTAACTTGACTAATTACTAAGGCCGAATCTCCATACACATCTAAAAATTGGATCTTCATCTCAATAGCAACCTTGATACCCATGATGCACGCTTCATACTTAGCCATATTATTGGTACATTTAAAACAAAGCTTTGCGGTAACTGGTGTATAACAACCTGTAATACCTCAAAATTTGCCCTCTCATTTTCATGCCATTTAGCATATCCTTTCATACATTGCATTGCATTTAGATCACAATTGCATCATAAACATACATGAACATACATCTCCATTTGAGCTTTCACAGGTTGCGACTGGCCTTTATTTCTTCATGCGGCACGTGCACAATAATCTCAGAAGAAGCCAAAAGTTCTCGGTTGATTCAGAGGAGTTTAAGCTGAATATCAGTTTTATGGTGCAGTTTGCAAAAGTTGTAACTTATGCTCGGAAACTCATTTTGGCTTGAAACTCAATAGTTTATACCGTTTCATTATTCTCTACAACTTTTGTGTTCGGCTCGGAGGCCAATTCATCAAGGAAAATGGCGGGATTTATTTGTTTCTGAAATTTCGGTTTCGCCGATTAACTGTGCTAGCGGTATTCAAGAGTTTGTAACTTCTTATTGGGTCAACATGTCTGAGAGATTTATATGCCAAAAGTTCCGTCTTGATATCCTTTCCAACTTTTGGGTTTTGGCCGAGAACTAATTCTTTGAAGAAGATCTCAGAATGTGTGAGTCTTTAGAGTCGACATAGTGAAAAACAGTGTTGAACCGGTGAGTTTTGAACACTAAAAAATTCATAACTCTTGGATCGTTTATCGAATTGATGTTGTTTCGGTGCCTAAAATTCCGTTTAGATGTTATCTTCATTATGTGAATTCATTTTTGGTTCGGTCCAAGCGGAAGGATCTCGAAAATGCGAATTACCAATAAGGTTCTTTGATGCACTGCATTGTCTGTCAGATTTTGTAAAATTCATAACTCGGTCAATTTTCATCGGATTGCACCCGTTCTTGAAGCGTTGGTTCAAAAATTTTATCCTCTTCAAGTTCAAAGACAAATGCGAGTTTGAACGGTGCTCCAAAGATTATCGTTTTGGTTTATTTCACAAAACTGAAGTGCTGAACCGAAGAAAAAGGCTGAAAGTGGTTTCATGAGAAAATTCATATCTCCCTCGTCGTTTGTCTGGTTGAGCTTAGATTTTAACACCAGGTCACTGACTCATAGATCTACAACTTTTCTGACAAAGTCGAGTCGAGATTATGCTCCGAAGAGGTTGACCTCGTCACATTTTCGAGTAGCGGACACCAAATAAGCCGAAAAAAACAACTTATTCAGTGACGTCTTGCAGCTTAAACGTATCGATCGCACTCGATTTTGATCGTATGACGTTCGTTATTTTTGCATTGCAACCGTGATTCAGAGGCGGACGATGTTGTGGAAGGTTCAGAGTCGAAATTTCTTGCCGAAGATATTGTTATTTTCACTTAAGCCGAAATTCTACCTTTTGCCTTTCATTTTACACTCCACTATATATTCTTTTGACCCACAATTTGTCTCATAACTTCAATCATAATTTACAAACACCAAAAAACTCTCGCAAACTCTCTCTAAAGGATCAAAGTTCATTCTCTCAATTCTTTCTCAAGAACACAACAACAACTTCATCAAGAACTCAAGAACACAACAATTCCGATCAAGCTTCCGGTAGCCGAGCCGCCACGAACCACCACCTCCGGTCAACTTCACCACCGTAAGACCACCATCTTCCGCCACCGGCAGCCGCGCGGCCTCTCCTCCTCTCCTCCGTTCATGATCGCGTATCACTTCCTTCGGATTCGCAATTTCTTCGTCGATTCTTCATTCGGTAAGCTTCTTAAACTTTAATTCATGAATAATTGTTGAATTGTTTCTTGAATTGAATTTTGAAGTTGAATTAATCTTGTGGAGATTATGTGCATTGATTCATGATTTGATTATTGATTGATTCTTGATTAATTTATCCTAATAATTGTTGTGGTGCATGATTGAAAAGGCTTGGTAAATTTGACATAGAATGATCGGTGAATGTTAGGTGTTTGACAAAATTCCTAAGAGAGCTAATTATTATAACTTGATATTGATTGAAGTGCTTGACTTTTAAATTCATGCTTGTTTCAATGTGCAAATTTGAAATAGGATAGGTTGAGGCTTAATTGTTGATGTTGTTCATGTGTCGCGTGTCGAGAATATGTTTTGGTCATAACTTCCTAACCGTAGCGCGTTTTTGCGAATGTGAATAGTGTAAATTGACTTTGTTGATTATTTTGGAGCCATTGGTGAACTTTTTAGTCGATTTCAGACAATTTTTTCCGGCTATTTTGCTACTGCCAGCCGACGAAATCGGCCAAAAAGTATCACTTCCAAGCGGAATTTTCAAAAACCGATTGCATATTTGAATCCGTTGGCACGTTTGCAAGTTACCATGCGATTTTCGTTCAATTCCGAGTCGGTGATTTTTGACGCATTTTTTCGTTTTAAGGCTTTTTAAGTTCGGTTTGGTGCGATTTTGATGCATTGATATTGTTTTGACTTGTACTTATGTTTGTTGATCATTTGCCATTCATTGCATGTAAATTTGTTCGATTCCGGTTTGAGTTTGCATGTTGTTTATGTTAGAGCATAAGTGCTGCCCCGTTTTGAAACGTAAATTTCAATGCATGTCCATGACTCGTATATTCATATTTCTACTTGATTTGGAGTTATGAGGCATAGGTGCAACTTCCGGTTGCACCTCTTTTTGGTTTCTAATGCGTTTGTTGAGTTCATGCAAGGTTCTCGCAAAGATCTTAACGACGGTCGTTTGGTTGGTATTCCACTTTATTTGTGGGATACCTTTGGATTCAAATGATATTTTGTGTCGTTGTTTTTGTTTCGATTATGGGGAATCTTCACAAAGAAATTATGGAAGATGAGCATTTATTTTGCTCATGTGAGATTACAAGGCTTGGCTTGAAGTTTTTTTGGATTTCTTTTATGTGAAAGAATCGACACTTCGACCAAGTAAGTAATCTCGATTCTCTACTTTAATGCATCATTCTAGTTGTATGCGACTTAGGATCATATAACTTAAGGTGCATATTGAGCCCTCCCACCTGAGGCATTGGATTTATTTGTGATATATATTGATATGTTTCGATTTCGGAGTTTAGGGATTAGGTTACGGATTAGAGAATTCGATTCCTTTCACTTTCCCTTAAAATATCGTTTTTGCCCGTTTCGTCGCAATTATTAAAAATAGTTTTAGGTGTGATAAAATTCTGGAAAAATTCATGAGTGATCCTCATCCTCTTAATTAATTTGTCATATTTTTTGTTTCCAGATTTGGGTGGTTTCAATATTTTATTTGGATTTTAGATCACAAGCTGTCCCAAAAAGGAAGGTTTTGGCATAAGGGACCGAAATCGATTTTTCCCCATAGGTGTGAGACCTATTTTTTGTGTATGATTAATTACTGTAATTTGTGACATTTTGATGCTCCTTAGGCATTTTTTTCATAATTTTAGATGCCCTTTTTGATCCACTTTGTGGAGTCGTTTTTTGGGTGATCATTCATTGCTACCTTGCTAGTCAAGTAATTGTTTTGACATTTTGGTGCATAATTTTAAGGAATACTTTTGGACCCTGTAAGATAATGACTATATAATTCCAGGGATTTAATTTCATAATTTTTAAAGGCTTTTTGCTATTTTTCCATGTCACCTAGATCCTAGGTTGATTCATGTGTCTATTTGTTGCATAACTTAAATGATAAGAAGGCATTCATGCCATTTTCTTGAAGGAATTTTTGGTAGCTTTTAGGAGTTGATTATAGGTCATTTTTATGTCTTTAATTCCAGTCATAGGTCATTTTTTGAACCATAATCATTTGGTTTGTTTTGGTGCTTTAAAGTGCATAGTTATTTGGACATACTTTAACTTAAACTAGCTTCTCTTCTCCTCTAAATAATAACATGAATTATATGGAAATCATTAATGCCTATTCATGCATTCTAAGTTCATCTCATACCTTGTATGCTACTGACCCATAATCATTTAATTCATATTCACATGCCATTCTTCCTTAACTTTCATCATGTGCGATCTTATGCGATTTTTGTTTGTTTCTTCTCATATCTTCTTCTCATTGCTCCATATGTCTAAACCATTGCATCCATGATTGTATATTCATTCACACATATTCATGAGCATTAACTACTGACTTTGATGTTCATTTCATGTACTAATTCATGCTTGTAAGCCATACGCATTCATACTTCATCCATAAACCCTAATTTGCATTTATGTGAACTTAGGTGAACTTTTTGTACATAGTTTGACATAGTTTGATCTTGTGGGGTATCCTAGCATCCTTAGGGATCTATATCATGTGGCTACTGACTTTAGAAGTCATGTGACCTTTAGGTACCTTCACCTTTAGACTTAGGTCTTATTTCAAACCCTAGTTCCATTCTAGGACGTTTATGGTACTTAATCGCTTTCATGCTTTGATTTTACTTCCAATATGCATTGTCATGCTAACTTTTGTTTTGTAGGGGGGAAGATTGAGGTAAGCATTACTTCATTCCTATCTCTTATTCATTTTAATTGTGTTTGCCTTAGCACCTTGTGCTTTGCTCTTAGGCTTTCCCCTTTCTTAGAGCAACTTAACTTCCTTAGGAAGTAAGTTAGTTTCTAACTCTTTTTTCTTCTTTTCCTTTTCTCATTAGGACTAGAAAACCTCATTAACCATAGGATCTCTCTTGTACATAATAACTAACTTAGGGTTGTGTCTTAGTCCCCTTAGTTTGTCCTTTTTGCAACTTGAGTCATTCTTTCTCATCTCATAAAGAAAAGCAATAAAATACTTAATAAAAACCGAACAATCTTGTACGACACGAGACTTTGTTGCGGAGTGTTTATACGCGTCCTGTTTCGGGGCGAGGTGTAAATGCTTCCCACGATGGATAGGTCTTAGTACAAGACAGTTCACAAACAAATTCAAAACATTTCTCTTAAAAGACAAAAAACAAATAACAAGCGACTATCCTGCGGGAACTTCTCTTCTCATCTCATTCACTCACAACGCGAACTCGCGACGACTTGTCTCACATGCAAGACGGTAAACGCACTCGTACCAGACGAGCCTGCAACACCTGAGCATAGGCATACGCAGTTCCAGCATAAAAAACACAAACAAATAGTTCCCGCCTTAGTTAGGCGAACTACGTCGACTCTGATCCTCATTATCCCGATGAGGTACGTAGGCAGCGGGGTAGGGCCCGTTCGAGCACATTCTTTATTTTCCCTACATTTCCCCCTTTCTTTCCATTTTCGTATTTCAGTTCTCTTCTCATTTCTCATTTCCATTCCAGTTAGCGGTTTTATTCAGCAGCATTCTTATGTCTCACCCTTTGAAACAAACAAGCAAGCGTGGATCCCGTCGGGTACGACGGACGATCTGGGGTGCTAATACCTTCCCAGGTCGTAACCGACTCCCGAACTCAGATCTTTGGTTCGCAAGGCCTTGTCCTTTCCTTCTTCCTCAGGTTTGTGCAACATTACCTTTCCCATTCATTCGGGATAAAAATGTCTGGCTGGCGACTCTAACCTTTCCGCGCCACTTTCGCGTTTGTACTAGGATGAAAATCCCGGGAGCGACAGCTGGCGACTCTGCTGGGGACCTAACCTGATTATTCCGGTTTCCCTTGTAGAGTCAATCCTAGCGCCTGTTTGGTTTTGCTTCTTTGGGTGTTTGTTTGTTGCTGTGTGCTTTAGTTTAGCTTTATTGTTTTCATTTACAGTTTTACTTTACAGCTTTACTTTACTGCATTTATTTACCGCTTTCAGTATTTTATTTTCCATGCATCATATTATACTAGACTGTTTGGCTGTGCTGGTTTTCATTTTTTCTGCGGAATGGGAGTTATTGTGAGATAAGCCAAATACCCGGCTTGAGTGCACCCTAGGATTAAAGTGGACATATTGTACTCGCATGTGACATGATGAGTGGCGATGTGTTTCACGCCCAGATTGCGACTGTCTTGGAAATATCTTGTGTGGGGATTTCCTCCACTTCGGGATAGGACCTTGATAGTTATGTGCATCTGGGGACCGATCATTGAGAACCTTAGTGGAAACAACCCTCTCTAGTGATGACAGTGGCAGACCACATTTGTTGGAAAACCCACTCGCATCCGAGGGTCCACTGGGAACTCACATAGGATGGCCTGGTTCTCTCATAGGAATCCAGTCAAGGCAAACTGTTCGTATGACGGTAGTATTGTACCCTTCGGGATGAATGTACTATTGTTTCTCGATTCAGTGCTTGAAGCTGGGGACCAATGAGGGATGCTTGTTTCCTTGGACTCAGCTGAGGCCTCCCTGATTAGTACATAATGCCAAACCGATTCCCTGATTTGGTCATGAGCCATTTCTCGGAAATGGTGAACGTATTATTGCTATTCGACTTTGAGAGTCCGTGATGTTGACCCGAGTAGCACACCCGTGAGATTGGGAGGGGTTTACAGGTTTGCAGGAACCCTAAACTTCAACATACCCACTTTGCCAATATTGTTCAGTGTTCTATGGTTCTTTGATTCTGAGATCTGGGATTTCTATTCAGAGAAATTGTTACTGTGATTACCATTATGACCTTGATATTGTGACTCTCCACAGATACTTGGCTCGTTGTTCAACTTCAACACCATCAGTGACTATTCTATTATGTGATTCAGTTCTACAATTATTGGGTTCTCAGTTATGGGGTTCTATACAGAGATGGTGCCGTTATTGGGGTTCTATACAAACAGTTGGTTCACTGCTCAACACCAACATCACACCATTGATTACACTTCTGTTGCATACATGACATCATAGCATTTCTGCATACATGTTCATTTATTTCCGAGGATCACATATCTGAATCATGTTGTTAGATTTTTCTGTATCAAGACTTGAATTAAAGCAGATAGATTCCTCAGAAATAATTGAACATGGCATTTGCATACATCCTTGCATTCTTGACAGGTGTTCAGATACAGATTATTTTCCTGACTTGATTTCTCATCAAAATGGACAACTTAAACCACAATCATCAAGGTATATATTTGAAGCAACTCCGGGCGGAGGTAACTGAAAGGAAGACCCAACTGGGGCAATTCAGGCCAAAGGTACAAGCTTTATTTCAAAGTCAGAAACTGCTGAAAGAGGAAGTCAACCAGGTGAAGACTCAGATGAGCTTGGTTATGTAAATTTTGAATGAAGCTATTTTCATCCCTATTGAGGGGAACTACGCTGCTCTGATTCTCCATTGGTCAATGGAGATACGTAGGCAGGAGATCGTGCAAGATCTTTCCGAGCAACTTTATTTATCAACTTCATTTATCAACCTCTTCCCTCCAGACGTCATTTGTCGGCATCCAATTTCAACTTCCCAAGAGAGTCCAGCGGGCAGAGCATAAGGGTAAAGGCCAAAACCACTTGAGAAGAAGTTTGATCATATTCTGATGACGTACGTGCAATAAGTTTCCTCATTTACGCAAATTTGGAGTGGTTGAGCTAACTGCATCAGGATCGTCTCCGACAAAGCTTCCTTTGGGGTTTCAATGCCAAGTATGACTATCATTCTGGGGCACCTGGCCATTTAATTGAAAATTGCAAGTCTTTCAGAGACAAAGGTGAAGACAAGGTCCCAAATTTGATTGACTCCAAGACTATTATGATTACGCTAGGTAAAAGTGAGGATGTGGCACCAAAACAGTAATGATATGAATATCCAGACTGCTGACTGCTGAAAAGTCTTCGAGAGCAATAAATCCAGACGGAGTCAGACCTCCTCAACAATGACCACCATGATGTGAAGGCTAGATGCAAGTACCACCCAGGGGCATTTAGGCATACCATTTGACAACTATGATGTGTTCAGGCACAAGGTGCAAAATTCGATCGAATCAAAGGTCATCATGCTAGGAAGTCTGCCCATATATTGAAATATCCTCATCAAATTGGCATCCTAGTTTGCAAGGGCATCTTCAGAAGCAATAAGTCCAGACGGAGTCAAGTCTCCTCAATGACGGCAATGTTCAGCTTCTTTACTGCATTTTCATTTATAGTTTATATTATTTGTTTAAACATTTGTATGCATGCATGAAACTTATTTGTTTTTGAATGATAATCATAATAAAATGCACATGTTTTTCTTGAAGTAATCCATTCGTATTCACTTATGATTTTGTGTATGTGCATTGCAATACCAACTGTTGTGCTTAAACTCTATCAGGAAGGATGACGAAATGAAAACGCAAAAATCTCTAATTGTGTGCTTTTGAGAAAGACCCTGTTGACGATGTACAGGCATTGTTTCAAATCCTAAACACCGGAGATATAAGGGAGATAGACCCTCGCCAACCCATTTGAGCCTTGAAGTAGGAGTTTCTTTTCGCATGAAAAAACCCTTGCATTTAACCCAGGGGCAGGGTAGGCGTCAGTTAGTTTGACCGAGCGTTCAAATTTCAAAAGGAGTGCGAATCTGAGGATCCATTACCTTTCGTTGTACCAAATCAAGAGGTCCAAAGACCAGAAACCACAATGGTTATCCCAATCAAGAGTCCAGAGACCGGAAACCACAAAGGTTATCTTTCCTCAACCAAGAAGTGAGACAGTCACGATCCTTTCAAAGCAATCAAGACAAACAGTGTCACACGATTTGTTCAAAAAAAAGAAAAAAGAAAAAATGAATAAAAAAGCCCGCTAAGTCAAAACTTGAAAACAAGCGACTTAGGCAAAAATTAGGGCATCCCGCTGGACTTCACAATCAAAGATTCACAAAAATCAGTCCAGGCAAAAGTTAGGGATAAGAAAAATAATGCAAAAGCAAAAGACGTAAAGGATTACACAAGAAAGATTCTTGAATAAGAACAAAGTCGTGTGATACAGACACGAAAGGCGAAGGGGCGACTGACTCCGAACAACAACCTGAGTGGTGCTTAAACCGTTAGTGTAATTGGTTCCTCAACCATCACAAAACCCTTTTTGAGAAATGAGCGCTTGTGAAAGCTAGCTGAACATGGGAATGGAGAACATCACGAAGATGGGTGGGCACAAATAAATTTCGAGCCTATATCCTTTGTTTCTATAACCGTGAACCATGCCACGATACAACCCTCAAAAGTCCTAACTGAAACAGGGTTATTTTTGAGAGCGTACTACCACGAGACCGCATTCCTGGCTCCTATGAGTGGTGTTGAAAGATCTTTGTTGGTATTGCATGTGCATGTTTTCTACTATTCAAAAAAAATTAATGTCGTATCTTAACCAGTGATTCGCTCACAAAGGTTTGCGACATCTTTTTCAGTAAAACTTCAAGATTAACATGGGTGTTGCATCAGAATTTTCATTCTTAGAATAAACATTTTCTGCTTGCATATATTTGTTGGGCATCATAAAGATTCACATACGAAACTTCAGTCCAGAAGCTTAATCTTGCCAAAGTTGAGAAGTCTGAAACTTCCGAAGGGCCAGCATATGAAGATGCACTTTTCCAAGAAACTCCATTGAGTAGGGACTTTCCCAACAGTCGTGGTAAGAGCCAATTAATCCGGGGCAATCATGTCGAGCAATCTCTTCAAAATTCAGCCAAGCTGGGGCAATCACTTCGAGATTCAAATCTCTCAAAGAGCCATTAGTCTGAGGCATGTATTCTAAGTTCAGCCAAACAGGGGCAATTACTTTGAGATCCAATCTCTCAAAGAACAATTGATCTGGGTGTTTTCTTCAAAGCACAGTCATTCAGAGGTAATCACTTCAGGACTTGTATTGGAGCAGGCCACCACAAGAGCATGAGAAGTCACTTTTTCCCGAAGACGGTAAATCCAAAGCACCTATCCAAAGTCCAAAATACTGGGGCAGAATATTTCACGGTGATATGAGGTTTTTCATGAATCCTCGCGAGGCAAATCTCTTTCATAGACCATGCAGTCTGGGGCAGTTATTTCGAGATCCGACGAATCTCTCCAAGAGTTTGAAGATACCGAGGCATTTCATATGCCATGTTTTCTGTAAAATCCTCTTGAGACATTTACTTCTGATGGACCTTAATCTAAGGCGAGTTGAAAATTGCAAAGAACCATTGTTCACTCATGATTAGTTGGCAACTTATCAACCCAGGGCTAGGAGCAAAGTCATTGTCAGCATAGTACTTCAGGAGTTGTTTCATCGGCGGACTTCATTGATCAAAATTCCTTAGCAAGTCTCATTAGACAATCCCTTCTCCGTTAGTGCATCAAATGGAAGGTTACTTCTTGAGCATATCATCGCCTCTCATCCCCAGCATGAGACGCCTTACATCTCTCATTCCTAACATGAGAGGATTTATCTCTTATCCCCAGCAAGTGGCAACTTGAGCTCTTATCTTCAACGGGAAGCTTTATCATTGACGTTATCTGTCATCCACAGTAAAGTGGAAGCTGAAATTTCTCCCAACGAGGTAGCAGAAGGTGGATGTCATCCCGAAGCAGAAGTTTCCCTTCAGACAGGGGCAATTCCCAGCAGTATAAGGAGTATCTTTCCTCCCCAGCAATTGCTTCCTCAGCAGTGTCATGCCTTTGGTTCCCAGCCAAGTCAGGAGGTCCTCACTTCCCCGTCAGAGTTCAAGAAGAGTCCATCTCCAGCAGGGTCTTGATTCTCCAATCTCAAAGTCCAATTTATTTTTGGCAGTGGCGGCTGTTCAGAGTCGGTGAATTATTAGCAGCTTTCCCCGCAGAGTTGTTTCCTCCTTATCAGGATGAACCAGATCAATGCAGTGATCACTATTCCTCCCCAGTCAAGCTATCTGGGATACTTGCAGTCTCCTTATCAGGAGATCTCTTTACATTTGCATACGTATAATCATCATTACATTTGCATCCTCCAAAGCGTAGCATTTCCATCGTCATGGAGCATTACGCCATAAATTCAAACATATGCATGCCAGCATGGGCCGGTTTTGAGGTATATTACGAGCATCTTCTCAACCTGAAGTACTCCGCACAGAGGATACCAATATCATTTTTTAGACATCCTTGTCTTTTTCAAGTCAATGTTTGTCACTCATTCCGCGTCTTGTTTGGTACAATAGTTGCGTCGCAGGTTCTCGTTTTGTACAACGGTCCTGTTTGCTTGGGCTCTTGTTTATGTACAACGATCCCGTTACCGCCTTCGGCTGGTATACCTTTGCGTCTCCATTCGAGGATGGTTTCGTGTTAGATCCGAGGATCTTTTGGATTGTCATTCGAGGATGGCATTTCTTTTCTTCAAGTCCTTCCGAGGTTGGTCTTGTTGTGTGGCTATTATTCGAGGATAGTAGTTCACTTTTTGAGCTTATTGATCGAGATCAGTTTGTCTCTTTTGCAAAGTCTGTCTGAGGTCAGCTTTGTGTTTGGTTATCAGTCGAGGCTGGTATACCTTTGCGTCTCCATTCGAAGATGGTTTCGTGTTAGATCCGAGGATCTTTTGATTTGTCATTCGAGGATGGCATTTCTTTTCTTCAAGTCCTTCCGAGGTTGGTCTTGTTGTTGTGGCTATTATTCGAGGATAATAGTTCATTTTTTTGAGCTTATTGATCGAGGTCAGTTTGTCTCTTTTGCAAAGTTTGTCTGAGGTCAGCTTTGTGTTTGGTTACCGCCTGCGGCCGGTATACCTTTGCGTCTCCATTCGAGGATGGTTTCGTGTTAGATCTGAGGATCTTTTGATTTGTCATTCGAGGATGACATTTCTTTTCTTCAAGTCCTTCCGAGGTTGGTCTTGTTGTTGTGGCTATTATTCGAGGATAGTAGTTCACTTTTTGAGCTTATTGATCGAGGTCAGTTTGTCTCTTTTGCAAAGTCTGTCTGAGGTCAGCTTTGTGTTTGGTTACCGCCTGCGGCCGGTATACCTTTGTGTCTCCATTCGAGGATGGTTTCGTGTTAGATCCGAGGATCTTTTGATTTGTCATTCGAGGATGACATTTCTTTTCTTCAAGTCCTTCTGCGGTTGGTCTTGTTTGTTTTGTTGTTGCTATTATCCGAGGATAGTAGTTCTTTTTTTTGAGCTTATTGATCGAGGTCAGTTTGTCTTGTTTGCAAAGTCTGTCTGAGGTCAGTCTTTGTTGTTGATGGTTATCGCCTGCGGCCGGTATACCATTGTGTTTCTATTCAAGGAGGGTTTTAGTACTGGATCCGAGGATCCCGTGTGAGTGGTCATTCGAGGATGGCATTCTTCCCAGCATATTTCCACCTGGTTCTATTTTCGCTACCTATTCAGAGGTCAAAATAAAAAAAAAACATAAATAAATAAATGGGAAGATGGCATTTCTATTACCCTCAGTGTGCAAATTTTCAGGTTTTATTCGAGTATTCAATCACTTCATACCTTGAATGTCTAAAAGTTGTTGCAATTACCCATTCAGGTCTGCAGTTGATTGAATAGGGGCAGCTGTAATACCTCAAAATTTGCCCTCTCATTTTCATGCCATTTAGCATATCCTTTCATACATTGCATTGCATTTAGATCACAATTGCATCATAAACATACATGAACATACATCTCCATTTGAGCTTTCACAGGTTGCGACTGGCCTTTATTTCTTCATGCGGCACGTGCACAATAATCTCAGAAGAAGCCAAAAGTTCTCGGTTGATTCAGAGGAGTTTAAGCTGAATATCAGTTTTATGGTGCAGTTTGCAAAAGTTGTAACTTATGCTCGGAAACTCATTTTGGCTTGAAACTCAATAGTTTATACCGTTTCATTATTCTCTACAACTTTTGTGTTCGGCTCGGAGGCCAATTCATCAAGGAAAATGGCGGGATTTATTTGTTTCTGAAATTTCGGTTTCGCCGATTAACTGTGCTAGCGGTATTCAAGAGTTTGTAACTTCTTATTGGGTCAACATGTCTGAGAGATTTATATGCCAAAAGTTCCGTCTTGATATCCTTTCCAACTTTTGAGTTTTGGCCGAGAACTAATTCTTTGAAGAAGATCTCAGAATGTGCGAGTCTTTAGAGTCGACATAGTGAAAAACAGTGTTGAACCGGTGAGTTTTGAACACTAAAAAATTCATAACTCTTGGATCGTTTATCGAATTGATGTCGTTTCGGTGCCTAAAATTCCGTTTAGATGTTATCTTCATTATGTGAATTCAGTTTTGGTTCGGTCCAAGCGGAAGGATCTCGAAAATGCGAATTACCAATAAGGTTCTTTGATGCACTGCATTGTCTGTCAGATTTTGTAAAATTCATAACTCGGTCAATTTTCATCGGATTGCACCCGTTCTTGAAGCGTTGGTTCAAAAATTTTATCCTCTTCAAGTTCAAAGACAAATGCGAGTTTGAACGGTGCTCCAAAGATTATCGTTTTGGTTTATTTCACAAAACTGAAGTGCTGAACCGAAGAAAAAGGCTGAAAGTGGTTTCATGAGAAAATTCATATCTCCCTCGTCGTTTGTCTGGTTGAGCTTAGATTTTAACACCAGGTCACTGACTCATAGATCTACAACTTTTCTGACAAAGTCGAGTCGAGATTATGCTCCGAAGAGGTTGACCTCGTCACATTTTCGAGTAGCGGACACCAAATAAGCCGAAAAAAACAACTTATTCAGTGACGTCTTGCAGCTTAAACGTATCGATCGCACTCGATTTTGATCGTATGACGTTCGTTATTTTTGCATTGCAACCGTGATTCAGAGGCGGACGATGTTGTGGAAGGTTCAGAGTCGAAATTTCTTGCCGAAGATATTGTTATTTTCACTTAAGCCGAAATTCTACCTTTTGCCTTTCATTTTACACTCCACTATATATTCTTTTGACCCACAATTTGTCTCATAACTTCAATCATAATTTACAAACACCAAAAAACTCTCGCAAACTCTCTCTAAAGGATCAAAGTTCATTCTCTCAATTCTTTCTCAAGAACACAACAACAACTTCATCAAGAACTCAAGAACACAACAATTCCGATCAAGCTTCCGGTAGCCGAGCCGCCACGAACCACCACCTCCGGTCAACTTCACCACCGTAAGACCACCATCTTCCGCCACCGGCAGCCGCACGGCCTCTCCTCCTCTCCTCCGTTCATGATCGCGTATCACTTCCTTCGGATTCGCAATTTCTTCGTCGATTCTTCATTCGGTAAGCTTCTTAAACTTTAATTCATGAATAATTGTTGAATTGTTTCTTGAATTGAATTTTGAAGTTGAATTAATCTTGTGGAGATTATGTGCATTGATTCATGATTTGATTATTGATTGATTCTTGATTAATTTATCCTAATAATTGTTGTGGTGCATGATTGAAAAGGCTTGGTAAAGTTGACATAGAATGATCGGTGAATGTTAGGTGTTTGACAAAATTCCTAAGAGAGCTAATTATTATAACTTGATATTGATTGAAGTGCTTGACTTTTAAATTCATGCTTGTTTCAATGTGCAAATTTGAAATAGGATAGGTTGAGGCTTAATTGTTGATGTTGTTCATGTGTCGCGTGTCGAGAATATGTTTTGGTCATAACTTCCTAACCGTAGCGCGTTTTTGCGAATGTGAATAGTGTAAATTGACTTTGTTGATTATTTCGGAGCCATTGGTGAACTTTTTAGTCGATTTCAGACAATTTTTTCCGGCTATTTTGCTACTGCCAGCCGACGAAATCGGCCAAAAAGTATCACTTCCAAGCGGAATTTTCAAAAACCGATTGCATATTTGAATCCGTTGGCACGTTTGCAAGTTACCATGCGATTTTCGTTCAATTCCGAGTCGGTGATTTTTGACGCATTTTTTCGTTTTAAGGCTTTTTAAGTTCGGTTTGGTGCGATTTTGATGCATTGATATTGTTTTGACTTGTACTTATGTTTGTTGATCATTTGCCATTCATTGCATGTAAATTTGTTCGATTCCGGTTTGAGTTTGCATGTTGTTTATGTTAGAGCATAAGTGCTGCCCCGTTTTGAAACGTAAATTTCAATGCATGTCCATGACTCGTATATTCATATTTCTACTTGATTTGGAGTTATGAGGCATAGGTGCAACTTCCGGTTGCACCTCTTTTTGGTTTCTAATGCGTTTGTTGAGTTCATGCAAGGTTCTCGCAAAGATCTTAACGACGGTCGTTTGGTTGGTATTCCACTTTATTTGTGGGATACCTTTGGATTCAAATGATATTTTGTGTCGTTGTTTTTGTTTCGATTATGGGGAATCTTCACAAAGAAATTATGGAAGATGAGCATTTATTTTGCTCATGTGAGATTACAAGGCTTGACTTGAAGTTTTTTTGGATTTCTTTTATGTGAAAGAATCGACACTTCGACCAAGTAAGTAATCTCGATTCTCTACTTTAATGCATCATTCTAGTTGTATGCGACTTAGGATCATATAACTTAAGGTGCATATTGAGCCCTCCCACCTGAGGCATTGGATTTATTTGTGATATATATTGATATGTGTCGATTTCGGAGTTTAGGGATTAGGTTACGGATTAGAGAATTCGATTCCTTTCACTTTCCCTTAAAATATCGTTTTTGCCCGTTTCGTCGCAATTATTAAAAATAGTTTTAGGTGTGATAAAATTCTGGAAAAATTCATGAGTGATCCTCATCCTCTTAATTAATTTGTCATATTTTTTGTTTCCAGATTTGGGTGGTTTCAATATTTTATTTGGATTTTAGATCACAAGCTGTCCCAAAAAGGAAGGTTTTGGCATAAGGGACCGAAATCGATTTTTCCCCATAGGTGTGAGACCTATTTTTTGTGTATGATTAATTACTGTAATTTGTGACATTTTGATGCTCCTTAGGCATTTTTTTCATAATTTTAGATGCCCTTTTTGATCCACTTTGTGGAGTCGTTTTTTGGGTGATCATTCATTGCTACCTTGCTAGTCAAGTAATTGTTTTGACATTTTGGTGCATAATTTTAAGGAATACTTTTGGACCCTGTAAGATAATGACTATATAATTCCAGGGATTTAATTTCATAATTTTTAAAGGCTTTTTGCTATTTTTCCATGTCACCTAGATCCTAGGTTGATTCATGTGTCTATTTGTTGCATAACTTAAATGATAAGAAGGCATTCATGCCATTTTCTTGAAGGAATTTTTGGTAGCTTTTAGGAGTTGATTATAGGTCATTTTTATGTCTTTAATTCCAGTCATAGGTCATTTTATGAACCATAATCATTTGGTTTGTTTTGGTGCTTTAAAGTGCATAGTTATTTGGACATACTTTAACTTAAACTAGCTTCTCTTCTCCTCTAAATAATAACATGAATTATATGGAAATCATTAATGCCTATTCATGCATTCTAAGTTCATCTCATACCTTGTATGCTACTGAACCATAATCATTTAATTCATATTCACATGCCATTCTTCCTTAACTTTCATCATGTGCGATCTTATGCGATTTTTGTTTGTTTCTTCTCATATCTTCTTCTCATTGCTCCATATGTCTAAACCATTGCATCCATGATTGTATATTCATTCACACATATTCATGAGCATTAACTACTGACTTTGATGTTCATTTCATGTACTAATTCATGCTTGTAAGCCATACGCATTCATACTTCATCCATAAACCCTAATTTGCATTTATGTGAACTTAGGTGAACTTTTTGTACATAGTTTGACATAGTTTGATCTTGTGGGGTATCCTAGCATCCTTAGGGATCTATATCATGTGGCTACTTACTTTAGAAGTCATGTGACATTTAGGTACCTTCACCTTTAGACTTAGGTCTTATTTCAAACCCTAGTTCCATTCTAGGACGTTTATGGTACTTAATCGCTTTCATGCTTTGATTTTACTTCCAATATGCATTGTCATGCTAACTTTTGTTTTGTAGGGGGGAAGATTGAGGTAAGCATTACTTCATTCCTATCTCTTATGCATTTTAATTGTGTTTGCCTTAGCACCTTGTGCTTTGCTCTTAGGCTTTCTCCTTTCTTAGAGCAACTTAACTTCCTTAGGAAGTAAGTTAGTTTCTAACTCTTTTTTCTTCTTTTCCTTTTCTCATTAGGACTAGAAAACCTCATTAACCATAGGATCTCTCTTGTACATAATAACTAACTTAGGGTTGTGTCTTAGTCCCCTTAGTTTGTCCTTTTTGCAACTTGAGTCATTCTTTCTCATCTCATAAAGAAAAGCAATAAAATACTTAATAAAAACCGAACAATCTTGTACGACACGAGACTTTGTTGCGGAGTGTTTATACGCGTCCTGTTTCGGGGTGAGGTGTAAATGCTTCCCACGATGGATAGGTCTTAGTACAAGACAGTTCACAAACAAATTCAAAACATTTCTCTTAAAAGACAAAAAACAAATAACAAGCGACTATCTTGAGGGAACTTCTCTTCTCATCTCATTCACTCACAACGCGAACTCGCGACGACTTGTCTCACATGCAAGACGGTAAATGCACTCATACCAGACGAGCCTGCAACACCTGAGCATAGACATACGCAGTTCCAGCATAAAAAACACAAACAAATAGTTCCCGCCTTAGTTAGGCGAACTACGTCGACTCTGATCCTCATTATCCCGATGAGGTACGTAGGCAGCGGGGTAGGGCCCGTTCGAGCACATTCTTTATTTTCCCTACATTTCCCCCTTTCTTTCCATTTTCGTATTTCAGTTCTCTTCTCATTTCTCATTTCCATTCCAGTTAGCGGTTTTATTCAGCAGCATTCTTATGTCTCACCCTTTGAAACAAACAAGCAAGCGTGGATCCCGTCGGGTACGACGGACGATCTGGGGTGCTAATACCTTCCCAGGTCGTAACCGACTCCCGAACTCAGATCTTTGGTTCGCAAGGCCTTGTCCTTTCCTTCTTCCTCAGGTTTGTGCAACATTACCTTTCCCATTCATTCGGGATAAAAATGTCTGGCTGGCGACTCTAACCTTTCCGCGCCACTTTCGCGTTTGTACTAGGATGAAAATCCCGGGAGCGACACAACCTTTAGGAGAGATAATCACAACACCAACACCATTACCAAGCGCATTAGAAGCTCCATCAAAAACTATAGTCCATCGGGATCCTTGTCCAGGTCCTTCATATTGTCTAGGTTCTTTAGTAACAATCATAATATCCTCATCTGGAAATTCAAAATTCATAGATTGATAGTCATCCACTGCTTGATGAGCCAAATGGTCAGCTACTACACTTCCTTTGATTGCTTTTTGAGTAGTATACTGTATGTCATATTCTGTCAAGATCATTTGCCATCTTGCTATTCGTTCGGAGAGAGCAGGTTTCTCAAATATATACTTGATTGGATCCATTTTTGAAATAAATAAGGTGGTATGAGTCAACATATACTGTCTTAGTTGGCAAGCAGCCCATGCCAAAGCGCAACAAGTTTTCTCGAGCAGTGAGTATCTTGTTTCACAGTCGGTAAACTTTTTGCTAAGGTAGTATATTGCCTGCTCTTTTCAACCAGACTCGTCATGTTGCCCCAACACACACCCCATTGAGTTATCCAATACTGTCAAGTACATAATCAAGGGTCTTCCTTCAACTGGTGGCATCAATATAGGAGGTTCCTGTAGGTACCTTTTGATTTCATCAAAAGCTGCCTGACATTCATCATTCCATTCCAATACTTGATTTTTCTTCAACAACTTAAAGATTGGTTCACAAGTAGCAGTCAACTGGAAAATAAATCATGCAATTTAATTCAGTCGTCCCAAGAAACCTCTAACTTCTTTCTCAGTACGAGGAGCAGGCATCTCTTGTATAGCTTTTACCTTTGCAGGATCTACTTCAATACCTTTACCACTGGCAATAAAACCCATAAGTTTACCAGATCTAACTCCAAAAGTACATTTTTTGGATTTAACCTCAACTTGTATTTCTTCAACCTCTCAAACAACTTGTGTAGGTGATCAAGGTCTTCTTCATTCTGAGATCTGGCTATCATATCATCCACATATACCTCTATCTCATGCTGAATCATATCATGGAACAAAGCTACCATAGCACGCTGATATGTTGCCCCAATATTCTTCAAACCACATGGCATTACCTTATAGCAGAAAGTGCCCCATTGTGTAACAAATGTAGTTTTCTCCATGTCTTCAGGTGTCGTCTTAATCTGATTATACCCAGAGAATCCATCCATAAAAGAGAATACCTTATATTGAGTAGTGTTGTCTACCAGAATATCAATATGTGGTAGTGGAAAATCATCTTTAGGGCTGGCTCTATTTAAATCCCTGTAATCTACACACATGCGTACTTTACCATCTTTCTTAGGCACCGACACCACGTTTGCAACCCATTGTGGATAAGAAGTAACAGCTAAAAACCCCGCATTGAATTGTTTCATCACCTCTGCCTTAATCTTTTCTGACATATCAGGACGCATACGACGAACTTTCTGTTTTATTGGACGACAATCCTCTTTCACTGGTAGACGGTGAACCACAATATTTGTATCCAGCCCCGACATATCTTCATAAGACCAACCAAAAACTTCCACATAGTCATGTAACATCTAAATCAACCTGTTCTTGATACCATCTTCTAGTTCAATACTTATCTTGATTTCTTTCCTGTTTTCCTCGGTTCCTAAGTTCACAACTTCAATTGGTTCCTCATGTGGTTGTATAGTTTTCTCTTCTTGTTGTAGTAATCTTGCCAACTCTATAGGTACTTCACAATCTTCCTCCTTTCCATCCTCGGCTTGATAAATCATATTTTCAAAGTCATAATTGGCAATAGCAGAATTGTTATCAATAGGATCCAGAGGGGATGAATATCTGCATTTAGTGATGTGGGTGTGTGTAAGAACACATAGCTTTTTTTTTATAAAAGGAAAAAAAGAAAGACAAAGAGCACAATATTTACGAAAGCGAGAAACGTCAATTGATTTTATTGAATGAAAATATGCAAATGAAATGAAAACCTTAACAAGCATGCCATTGTGCCCCGGGCAAGGCATAAGGCTTAAAAGTATTTAGTTGTTCAAAAAATAAATTTAGAAGAATGAAATAGCATTTACTCCTGACTAAAGGAGATAGGAATAACGTCTTCAGCCTTCCAATTGTTGAGTCTATCCCCCATGGTAGGAAAAATCCAATCGTCCAGGTTGTAACCTTCATCATAATCTTCCACAGCATTGACTTGGTCCTTTATGAATCCTCTATGAGTGATACGAGCAACACGAGCACGACAAACAATTGGTTCCTCATGTGGTTGTATAGTTTTCTCTTCTTGCTGTAGTAATCTTGCCAACTCTATAGGTACTTCACAATCTTCCTCCTTTCCATCCTCGGCTTGATAAATCGTATTTTCAAAGTCATAATTGGCAATAGCAGAATTGTTATCAATAGGATCCAGAGGGGATGAATATATGCATTTAGTGATGTGGGTGTGTGTAAGAACACATAGCTTTTTTTTTATAAAAGGAAAAAAGAAAGACAAAGAGCACAATATTTACGAAAGCGAGAAACGTCTATTGATTTTATTGAATGAAAATATGCAAATGAAATGACAACCCTAACAAGCATGCCATTGTGCCCCGGGAAAGGCACAAGGCTTAAAAGTATTTAGTTGTTCAAAAAATAAATTTAGAAGAATGAAATAGCATTTACTCCTGACTAAAGGAGATAGGAATAACGTCTTCAGCCTTCCAATTGTTGAGTCCATCCCCCATGGTAGGAAAAATCCAATCGTCCAGGTTGTAACCTTCATCATAATCTTCCACAGCATTGACTTGGTCCTTTATGAATCCTCTATGAGTGATACGAGCAACACAAGCACGACAAACAACCTTCTGAGTTTCTGCAGTAAAACCCAAACCAAACTTGTCAGACTTGTAAGGAATGTCAGGAAGCTGACCCCAAATAGTAAAACCACCTTCTTCAACCATAGCTCTAGCATCTTTGAGGGAGGCCATTGTAGGAGGCACTCTAGTAATCACATGAACTCTTTTAACAACAAGGAGAGCTTCAGTAGTAGGAATGACCCAAGGAACTACTTCAAATATCTGGCAAGGAGTCTCAACAAATTCACCCTCCATCTCAACATATTTAAAAGTATTCACATGACTGACCATGTATTCTTCTTCACCATAAACAGTGACAATCTTTACTTTCACCAGATATTTTAACTTCTGATGTAAAGTGGAAGTCACAACACCTACCCCATGGATCCAGGTGCGCCCAAGCAGACAGGACTATGCAGGACGAATATCCATCACATAGAAAGTGGAATCAAAAACTTGAGAGCCTACTTTGACCGGAAGATCCACCTCTCCATGCACCATTCTTCTTGAACCATCAAATGCCCTCACCACCACATTACTTGGTCTTAACACTACATCCTTCAAATTGAGTTTGTCTAGAACCTCCTTAGGTAATACATTCAATGAAGAACCATTATCCACCAATACATGAGACAAAGTAGTGCCCTACACTCAATGGAGACGTGCAAAGCTCTATTATAGTTTCTGCCGACAGGAGTCAGATCAACATCAGTAAAACCCAAGCCATTATCACTAGTTAGATGAGCAACACCATTTTCAAACTGGTCCATAAAGATTTCATGTGGCACATGAGCAGTCTTCAAGAATTTGATTAAAGCCTTGGCATGGGCTTCAGAATACAATAGCAAAGATAACATGGAGATTTTGGAGGGAGTATGCCCCAACTGGTCAACAACATCATAATCACTTTTGCGGATGATCTTCAGTACTTCTTCCATTTGCTTAGAGAGGTCTTCACTAACCGGTGCTTCAGCTTGAACATGTTTAATTACTGGTCCTTTGCCCCGAGCCTCAGTACTTGGCCCAGAGTTAGAGATATGAACTGGAGTAACAGCAGTCTTTGAGGTGTCTTCTGGAGAGAAAATTCTTCCACTCCTGGTAACCTTACTGGATCCAGCAATATTGCCCACATCAAGATTAACATCAATAACATGTGCATCAGTCAAAGGATCTTGTTTGACAACATGGATATAAACATCAGAACCATAATTCCAGGGTATAGCCTTGTCAGAAGTGTATGCGATAGGACCAGGAGTAATAATAATCATTGGAGCTACCTTTGGCTCAGCAGTAATCTTCACAGGACCCTTAGAAGTGATCCTCACTGGACCATTGGAAGTAATCTTCACATGAATCCTATTAACCATAGCCACATCTTCAATTTTCAAATCTTGAGCCAAACCTCCACACAGACTCTCTATAGAAGGGGTCCTTTCAAATAGTATAGTATAGTTATCTATCAGGCGTTGAATAACTGACCTCAAGTTCCAACAACTATCAGGTTTATAGGCACAGTAAAAACAATCTTCTCTGCAACCCGGAAATAAACCGGCTTGCACAAGTTTCTTCTTGACAATAGCTAGAGGAGTAGTTATTTCAGCCACAATACGAACATAAACAACCTCATCAACAACATTAACAGTCTTCTCATGTTTAGGCATAGGAGCAGTAATCACATTAGGAGTTTCCGGAGGCTCAAACTCAATTTCCCCATTCTCAATCATATCCTGAATTTTGTTCTTCAATGACCATCAACTGTTAGTATCATGGCCAGGGCTATTAGAATGGTATGCACACCTTGCATTGGGATTGTAACGAGAAGAGGAAGTATTGATATTTTGTGGTGGGTCCTTCAAAGTAATCAATTCTCCTTTAAACATATGCTGCAAAGCCTGAGCCAATGACATATTGAGCTTGGTAAATTGCCTCCTAGGCTTGGGATGACTATTTTGTTGCTGCTCTTGTGGTGGAGGTGTAAGATTAGAAATCAAAACAGCTCCCACAGATTGGTTACGGTCATTACGACCATGCTGGCTATACACAACATTGGATTCCTTCTTCCCATGAGGGAGCTTCTTGGTGATACTTGAAGAAGCAACTATCTGAATCTTTCCACTTCGTATCCCAATTTCCACATGTTCTCCAGTCATTATCAGCTCAGTGAAGCCAGATGATGAGCTTCCAATGAGATGACTATAGAAAGGACCAGTCAACGTACTCATGAACATATCAACTAATTCCCTGTTAGTCAAAGGGGGGTTGAACTCTACTTGCCAGATCTCTCCATTTCTAAGCATACTCCTTGAAGCTTTCTTTGGCATCCATGGACATGCTTTGGAGCTGCATACGAGTTGGTGCTAAATCAGAATTGTATTGGTACTGCTTATAGAAAGCCTCAGCAAAATCATTCCAGCTGCGAATGTTGGTACTCTCCAATTGATAATACCATTCCATTTGGGATCCAGACAAACTCTCTTGAAAGAAATGTATCCATAACTTCTTATCAGGAGTATGGGGTTGAATTCTTCTGACATAAGACCTTAAATGCAGTTTTGGGCAAGGCACACCATCATACACCACAAAAGTAGGAACCTTGAAACCCAGAGGGATGGAGACTCCAGAAATCAAACTCAAATCTTCAAAGTCAAACCCATAATTCTTTTGTAGTTCCATAGCATTCATTCTGTCTACCAGCATCTTATACTTTTCCTCACTAGCAGGGTCATGATAATAGTTTTCCTCAGAATCAGAATCTTCCACAGTATCATGGAGACTGCCTTCTTCTCTCTTAGAATTTTCAGACTCAAGATTCTCAACCTCTTCCTCTGTCTTGACAGGACCTCTGAATCTTCTACCCAGGTTGATGAGGCCCACTATTTTCTAGTGTTCTTCTTTTTCTTAGTAAAAAGTGCCTTCAGCTCATCTTGTCCCCTGGACAAGTTCAGAATCATTTCTTGAAATTGTGCATTCTGAGTCTGGAGATCCTTAACAGTTTGTTCGAGAGCCATTTCTGCTGAAATAAACAGCGAGAAGATGAGATACCTGTTCATAAGAAACCTGTGATGCAATGATATGGTATGTATATGCTTATGCAATGTTTTCAAGGACCGTAGGATTTAAATTTGTTTAAAAGAAAACAAGAACAAAATTTTATTAGTAAATACTTAATATAAGTTTTTCCCCTTGGGCTTACAAAGAAATAATATACAAAAGATAAATATATGGGGTTTTAAGTCTCCCGTGGACGCTTCCTCTTTGCGTGGAGGTACTTGTTGAGGTTTTGCTCCTCGTGAAGTTGCCTTGTTAGCTCCAGAATTCTTTCTTGACCAGCTCTGAAATGAGTCTCAAAAGTATCTCTTTGCTCCTTCAACTGAATCCAGGACTTTTGCAATTCTTCCGAATCAGTGGGCATGTCTGGATGAAGAATGGTATAAGGAACGTCTCCTTCAACAACAGGCTCCATAGTGACTGGTAGAACAGCAGGATATGGCATCATAAGAGTCTGAGCACGAGATCAAACCCATCTGAGATAAGGCTCCATAGGAATAGAATACTTTGGCTCCAAAATGTTGTTGTCAATGCTATTCACCTTGTTCCAAGCTCGTATAAACCTTTGATGGTAACCATGAAGATCGTTGTCATAGTCGAACATAATACCCTGAATAAGCATGTCATGAGGACCATTACTCCGAGCATAACCAAACTGACGTAGTGCTAAAGAAGGGTTGTAGGTAATTCCCCCTCTTATGCTAAGGAGTGGCACATTAGGGAATTCACCACAACGGTCAATGATAGTAACATTCTCCATAGATCGAGAGCACCAATGAATGTCTGAATGAGAAAGTGACATGATCCTTTTAGACCACCTGAACCCTTGTTCATTCTTCATCACTGATCGAGGAAGGTGAGAAATAAACCACCTAGACAATAAAGGTATGCAGCACATCAGAGTTCCTCTCGTCTTTGTAGTACGAGTGTGAAGAGAATGTAAGATATCTCCAAGTAATGTAGGCACTGGATTACGAGTCAGAAATATGTTGATGGCGTGTATGTCTATGAACTGGTCTGGATTAGGGAACAAAACTAAGCCATAGATCAATAGGGCTAGGATCTCCTCAAAAGCATCATAACTCATAGCCTTCAAGAACACTTTAGCTTTCTCCATCAATACCTTAGCAAGAATACCCTTAACTCCGCCTCTTGTTTATAGGATAATGTCTGATTTCTTCAGATGTAGGGCTGCATCAATGACTTCAAGTTTAGGCTCCTTCTCTAAGCCTGTGAAAGGTCTCTGATCAAGGATAGGTATACCCAGTAGTTTGGAGAACTCCTCCATTGTAGGAACCAGCTTATAGTCGGGGAATGTGAAACAATGATGTTTAGGATCAAAGAACTGGAATAGGACACTCATCATGTCTTCATTGAACCCCGAAGTGACTAAATCCAGTAGGTGACCATGCCTCTTGATGAACTGGGAGTTTTCAGAAACTTGAGAGACCAATTCCTTAAGCTTAGAAGGTATCCCTACAAAGTTGATCCGGATAGTATTCCTACGAGCAGAAGCCATGACCTGCAACAAAGAACAAAGATAAATCCTTTGGTCCTTGAAATGGTTAGTGAAAATGCTATGCTTATGATGTCATGATGTCATGATGTTATGCTCAATCACAAACATGTGGCACACACAAACAAGTCACACAATAGCCCTAGGTTTGAAGGCTTGCATGAGGTTTAAAGGTAGGTACCCTCCCCTGAAGTTTAGTTGGTTCATCCTGTCCTACAAAAGTAACCAGGTTCTAAGGGATCTCAATACCACTGATCCTTCCCAAGGGTGGTTGTTCAGTAGGCAACTTACTTGCCAACCAAAACCCTCCAAGTTTAGGATCTCAATGAGCATAGTATCGAGTATCAACCAACTTCAGTCTTCACCAAAGCCGGCTACCTCACTACTTTCTAAAGGCCAAGATGGGATAACTAGGGTTCTAAAAGTTAGTTAGTGTATTGACAACATATGGAAGCCCCATATTATCCTTAACTTACTTAAGGAACATAAGCACCAACCAAGAAATCACACTAACTATGGCCACCAGATCAACCATATCGGTATACACTGTACAGTTTTCTTGGTCTATTGCCATTTACCTAGGGTACACTAGATCTGGGTTAGGATCTTTCACACATAAAACTCAACAAGTAATATAAAGCAAACAATTTAAAGTGATCTAATGCCTAAGGGTACCCCTCTTTTACTTAGTAACTCCCCAGCAGAGTCGCCAGTTCTGTAACACGGTGGGAGAACTGACTTTCTATAAATGTTGCGGATAGCAAGAGTCGCTACCGACTTTTATTTTATCCAAGTGGAAAGGACATAAAAGAACAGGAAAGACGTATTTTAAAAGACTTGGGTTCGGGGGGTAAGTTATATAAAGGGAAGGTGTTAGCACCCTTTATATCCATGGTTATCCATGGGCTCTTGGTTACTTAGCTCACTTTAATTGTTTTTGAAAAAGTGTAGTGTGTGATTAGAAAATTTTTCTAAGTACTTTGTAATGACCCTCGTATGGGTGTATACAAAGCCTCATTTGAAAATGTTTGAAAATATTGTGAGGTGTGAAAAGTATTTTTGAAGGTGAGCAAGTAACTATGAGGTACCTACCCTAGACTAAGTCATTCATGTTCTTATATGTCCTTTCAAGGGTAAGACTATCCCTATTATTAAGGAATAGGTAGTCATTACCTTGGATTTGTTTAAGGGACAAGCGTAGGGTCATCGTATGGTCAATGAAGGCAACTTAAAGGGTGTCTTTAGAAATTCGTAGGGACGATCATCATTTATTCAAAGGGACAAGATCATTATTCCGTAGGCAACCTCGAAGGGACTTGATATTTTAAATCTGTAGGGACTTGATGATTTATACTTGAAGGGACTTTGCTTAAGACACCCCTATATTCGAGGGACTTGACCATTTTTATTTTAAGGTAACCAAGAGGAATACCCTAGGAAGTGCAAGATGGCGATCAAAGATCGACTTACGTGTGTGAGTGTTTTATTTCAAATATTTATCTTATTTAAAGTTAATTATCTAATTTAATTTTAATTACAAATAGTTTCGCACTCCCTATTTACTAACCACACAGTTAAATAATAATAATTAAATAAAGACGGAAAAATAAATCTAAAGATTATTACAAGGCTTTGACAGATACATAATAATTGGATAAAATAAATAATAAGAATAATAAAGTAAATATAATAATAATAAAGAAAAATAGTAAATATAAATAAGTAATAATAATAAAGTAATAATAATAAAGTAATAATAATAAATAAAGCAATAATAATAAAGTAATAAAGAAATAATAAAAAGATTAGAATTTTAAAAGAAATTATCTTAAGTTAAATAAATTAAAATTTTAGAGATTATTAGAAAAATATAAGTTTAAATGGTTTAATAATAATAAGAATAATATGTTAAAAATTTACACAAATCAACAAAAAAAGGTTAAAAAAATATTTTAATTAGGGTTAGGGAAAATTAGGTTAAACACTTTTAGGATTAATGAAATATTAGGGTTAGTTAAAAAATTAGGGTTTTAAAATAATTAGTTAAAATAAATTAGTTTTATAAAAAGTTATATACAAATTTAGTATTAAGGAAATAAATAGAATATTTTTGTTTAAAATATAATAAGAGAAAATTATTTACAAAACTATTATTAAAATAAGTTATTATTAGTTTTATTTTTTAATTAAGAAATCAGTTAAAATATAATAATAATTAAAAGAATGAGAAAAAGAAGAGATAAGACCAAAATGCAGAGCTGGGTATTGAACACACGACCCTGAGTTTCCAGCCAACAACCTCCATCGACTAGGCTATGCCTGCGCATACGTTTATAATCTGAAACAAAATCTATATCAAATAAAACAAATAAAATAACTGAGTTATAAAAAAACTTGCTGGAGGCAGGATTCGAACCCACGCCCTCTTGTTCATAAGCCAAACCTTTAACCACCAGACCACACACGCCATTTGAAATTATGATACAAACGAATATATATAAAATAAAAACACTTTTTAAAATCAGAGTTTGGCGCCTTCGAACATCATCTTCCTCAAATTACCTGCGAATTCACTTAGGCTTTTACCTGCGAATTTACCTGCAAACACATTTTCATAGGAATTCCTAGTTTTTTTCTACAACCATGAAACTTGTAAAAGTTTGCAAAATTGAATACACATATATGATTCCCACACCATTAGCAACTAGATTATGTCATTATAACTCATTTATATTCGTTAATTCACAAAACCCCAATTTGAGCTTCGAAACCCTAGTAATGGTGGTACTCGATCCCGACCATGAAACTTCATATAATTAGCCCAGAAAGCATCGTTGCATCCTCATAAACACAAAACAATGGTTAGATACACTTAAATCGAACATACATATCAAATCGAAAAAGCAAAATAAACAACAATATGAATAATTCAGTTAAGGTATTAGAGCACGAATTTGATGTTTATGGTGATGGAGATATGTTATGGAAGCCTTAAAGGTTCAATTGCAACCTTAAAACTGCCTGAAAGATGTCCAAAGAGAGCAATCCGAATTTGATTTTTTTGTGAATTTTTTGAAGGTGGTTCTTGTTCTTGAAGGCTGAAATTCATGTCCTTGTGCACTGGTTATCTTCATGTACTTATAAAAGATTGAAATTAGGTCAAAAATCTGATGGTTTGTATGGGCTTTTGGGTAGCTTGAATGTGAAGAAATCCCCTTACCAATTTGGTCAAAAAATCAAATATATTCATGCCATAATGCCTTAGCACGAAATTGGAACTTCTCAATCAACTTTAAATGACCTTTAAGAGTTTCTAGAAGAGAGATCCAATTAAATAATTGTATTTTTATATTTTATTTTGATTTAAAATGAATTTTAATGAATAAAATCCAAATAAATATAAAATAAATTATAAAAATCTGAATATATAAGAATTGGGTCGTTTATGATGTCATTGTAAAGATTGGATTGCAAAATAATATGCCCATTTGGAAAAATTTGGTTTTAAGGCCTCATTTTCTTCATACACCCTTCAAAGATTTCCCAACTTTGACAAGGTACAAATCCTTCAATTTTAAGGCTATGAAGGTTTTCTTGGACATTTTGGAAAGCTTAAAGAGTCATATAACAAGCCTCTTATGTCTCATGTCCATATCATTTACCATTTTCAATTTATGCCCTTTGGAAGATGTTGACATTTTGTTGACTTTTGAAATGACCTGTAATGTTTTAGCTCATACCTTCCAAATGAAGCATTTTTAGGCTTGGCTTGTGAGACATAAAGTTATAGTGAATTAAATTTCCTTAAAAATGAGATTTGATGGGAAATTTTTGATGAAGCATGTGAAAGTTATGGCTGGTCAAAGTTCAGTTGACTTTTCTTAAGAAAACCCTAATTTAGAAACTCCTGATTCTTGATGATCTGAAACTTCCTTGATGAATCATGATCAACCCTTGATTAAATGATGCATTTTACTTCATAAAATTGATGTTGGCAAAAAATCTTGAAGTTTTACTTTAATTTGACCACAGTTGACCTCAGTTTGAGTTTTTAACTGCTTTGACTGATTTTTACATATCTGATCATCTGACTGGGCAAACTCTTTGGGAAAGCTTTGAAACTTGACATGGGGATTCTTGAATACATGTGGGATGTTATGAAGCTCACTTGAAGCCTTGAAAGTCATTTTAACCTGAGGAAACTCAAAACCCTAGTTTTGGGCACTTTGCTTAGGAGGAGGCATTGTCTGGGAAAATTTCCATACTTCTTGACCAATTGGGAGTCTTGAGGACCTTATGATCATTTAGAAGTCTTGAGAGAGGTTTTCTTGATTGTGGGAGGGCAAATTTTGGGGTGCAACACATAGTGACCTGATCAAACATAAAACACACTAATAACCAGGGTATGTTGAGGTCAAGGGTTCCTGCAAACCTGTAAACCCCTCCCAATCTCACAGGTGTGCTCTGGGTCAAACATCACGCACTCTCAAAGCTGAATAGAAATAATACATTCACCATTCCCGAGAAATGGCTCATGACCAAATCAGGGAATCAGTTAATCATTATGTACTACTCAGGGAGGTCTCAGCGTGAGTCCGGGAAAAACAAGCATCCCTTATAAGTCCCCAGCTTTGAGCGCTGGAATCGAGAAACAATAGTACATTTAACCCGTAGGATATTATGCTATCGTCATACGACCAAATGCTTTGACTGAGTTCCTATAAGAGAACCAGACCATCCTATACGAGTTCCTAGTGGGCCCTCGGGTGCGAATGGGTTTGCCACATAATGTTGTCTGCCACTGTCACCACTTGAGAGGGATGTTGCCACAAAGGTCCTCAATCATCGGTCCCCAACCGGACATAACTATCGAGGTCGTGTAATGAAGTAGGGAAGACCCCTATATCAAGACATTTCCAAGAAGTCGCGAATCTGGGTGTGAACGCACCAATACCCCCATGACAAGATACCATGGGGCCACAGTGATTGCTCACGCTAAGTCCTAGGGTGCTCTCAGGCCGGGTGCTTGGCCAATCTCATCTCACAAATCACAGGTAAACCCCTAAGTCCCGCCAAACAGAAAAAACCAGTTCAGACAGTTCAGTATAATCTATTATGCATGAAAATAAATACTGAAAACTGCAAATAAAGCTGTAAATAAAACCGTAAATAAACAACAGTAAAATACACAAGCAACAACAAACAATCAAACACACAAAGAAGCATAAAGATGAAAGCCCTATGAGAGACTCTCAAGGGAACCATAGATTCTAGGTTCGATCCCCAGCAGAGTCTCCAGCTGTCGCTCCCTGGATTTCCATCCTGGTACAAACGCGAAAGTGGCGCGGAAAAGGGTATAGTCGCCAGCCAGGCATTTTTATCCAGAAGGAATGGGAATGGTAATGTTGCACAAACCGAAGAAAAGAAAAGGAAGGACATAGGTCCTGCGAACCAAAGAAACTGGGTTCGGGAGTCGGTTACGACCTGGGAAGGTATTACCACCCCAGATCGTCCGCCGTACCCGACGGGATCCACGCTTACAAAGAAACTGTTTCAAAGGGTGAAGAAATGAAAGCTGCTGCAAAAAGAAAGACTGGAACTGGAAAAAAGAAAAGAAGGAGGGAAATGTAGGGAAAATAAAAGAGTGCTTGAACGGGCCCTACCCCGCTGCCTACGTACCTCATCTGGACATGAGGATCAGAGTCGTCATAGTTCCCCTAACTAGGGGTGGAAAGGATTGCTTGTGTTTTAAAACCTTGAACTGCCTATGTCAATACTCAGGTGTTGCAGGCTCAGACGACGAGTGTGTTACCGTCTTGCAAAATGACAAGTAGGAGCAAGTTTGCACGTAAAAAGTGAAGGTGATGAGAAGAGAAGTCCCGAAGGAGAGACGTTTATTCGTTGCCCAGTGTTTTTTATGAGTTTTTTAGGAGTGTGACACAAGGAAGTGAAGACAAATCCTTTCCTAAGGATGTATTCCTATTACCACATCCCTAGATAGGATGAGTAACAAGTCCACCAAGAATGAAGAAGATCCTCAAACTTGTTTCCCAAGAATAGGGTTTGAATTCACAAGCTTGTTTGAAATTATTAAGTATTTTTGTAAGTTAAAGTGAAGAAATGTTTTTTATTTTTTTCTTTGTGAAAATAGTCTTATGATTGAACTTGTGCATCATGCTAGACAAGCTTGTACCACCACCAAGATGGGGTGAATACAAGTGCCCCATGGAATAAGGCCATGTATCAAAGACTACTTCAACCTTTATTAAAGTGTTTTTTATGTTTTGTATGAAGATGAGAAGAGAAGAACCAAAAGGATCTCAAAGGAAAAACATCTAAGGAGAAAGACTGATCCTAATATTATCATGTAAAGGTATCCTAGGTTAGTGAAGTTTTCTTATCCTAAAGAAGTAGGGAAAGAAGAAAAGTAGAAGAAATGAGGTAGAAAGAAACTGAACCATGGTGGCCTAAGCACATCTCAATCACAAGTTAAGGAAACATAATAAAAATGGAGGAAGAAGTTAAAATGTGAAAGAAAAAGTGTGCGAGTGGAGAAAGAGCAACATGAGATAATCAAACAATGCACAAATAGAGCCTACATCAGTAGGACTTCTAGATGCAACAACATGCTCCAAACATAGAATTAGGACTAGAATGAGACGCGAAAAAATAATAGTTTCAGTGGTACCTAACAGAGAAGGTATGTTGCCTCTTCACTACGTGCAAGAGAAACTCAATAAGAAATATCAAGTCCAAAGCGAAGTTAACAGTCAAACACAAGCGTCCATTATCATGATATTGGTCTAATGTAAAGTTTCAGCATCAAAGGCGACCAACAAAGAGAACCATAATTAACAAGAATATTTATCAGGATGAGTCTTCAAGTCCAAGGAACAATCCAACACAAGGCTATCGCCGAAGTCAAACAATAATCCTACAAAATATCGAGCACAAAACTAAAACAAAAATTAAACATAATTCTAATAAAAGATTAATCGAAATTAAAAATTAAAGCTACAAAATTAAACTCAAATTCTAATAAACTCTAAATCCTTACTAACATTTAGTTAAAAAAAATAGTTAACAATTAATTGGACAAAATCTAGTTAAAAATAAAACAAGAAAAATAATGAGAATATGCAAAAGAGAGGAGGGTTGGCGCTAAAATGGAAGTGTGGATAACAGTCCCAAAGTCTAAGGCCCAAATCAAATTTGATCTACCAAGGAATGCAGTAGCAAAATGAGGGTGCAAATGAGAATATATGGTGCCCAACAGCCCAATCCTTTCCATAATAATCCAAGAGACTGCAAAGTGAATTAAGATGTTCAAAATTGATATTTCTATTATAACATAAAATAAATAAATAAATAAAAGAAAAACTAAAAAGGGTTTGATGTACGAAGGGTGAACATAAACAATAGCATAACAAAAATAGGGTCTCTCTTCTCCTTCAATATCGCGATTCTGCACAATCCATTCTCGAAACCACCGTCGCAAGCGCTAACCAGTGTCAGATCAGAGTTCACCGACGGATGATTTGTAAATTGATGAAGAGGTCGTCGGATTCTAGGCTTTGCGACAAAGATGGCGAGAGGCACTTGGTGGTCGGCGATTTGATTTTTTACGGTTCGTCACTCTCCTTCTTCGTCTCCACTTCGTCGGAGCCGTTGCTTTTTCTTACACTTGCGGTTCGCGGTGGTAACGGTGACGGATTTTCCTCTGGTGATTTGTCTCGATTTCGCAAAGATCTTCAATATTTTCTCTTCATCTCCCTTTTGTGTTCTGTTTTGTTGTTGGTTTTGGTTTTGTTAGGATATATGGCTTGTTGATGGGTTGAAGATGAGAGTGTGGATGGATGAAGATGACGATGTCGGTTTTTGTTGTTGTTGGAGGTTGAGATTTGAAGGTTGTGGTGGTGATGATTCAGTTTTGTAAGGTTTGAAGGTTTGTTTAGGTCATGTTAGGGATTGATCTATATGAGTGAGTCTTTGAAGGTGTTGGTTTGTGTGAGAAGAAAACAGAGGGTTGAAGGAATCTGGTTTCAGTTTTGTTAAGGCTAACACGGCGGAGGAAGCTGATGAAAGGGGTGGTGTTTTGTTGAAAGGTGTTTCATTTTAATGTGCAGAGTGAAGAAAGCTTGTGGAATTGTGTTTGTTTTGCAAAGCGGAAGTTTCAGAAATAAGGGAGAGTGTCGGCGAGAAAGGATGGAATCATGTTTTTGTGTGTTCTCCGTTGTGATTTTTCTGTGATGGCGGTTGTATGCGAGATGTATGAGGTAGAATTTTGTTGTAAGGCATGGTCCTCTACGTGTGTGTGTTGTACTGTGTGGGGCCATATGAAATTGGTGGTAAAATGGAATGAGGTTCGTTTGGAGGTTATGTGAGTGAAGGTGAACATTGTTAGCAAGTAGAATGTACATGTGTATTTTTATGAAACTTTGTGTGCAAGTTTGGACTGTACTGACAACAATTGCAATTTATTTTCTTTTTCTCTTTTCAAGTTTTTTTGTGTGCAAATAAATAGAAAGGGTAATGGACTTAATGTTATATGTAGGCGGGATTGTATGAATTTTGACCATGGGCTTTGGTGATAAAGAGAAAAAAAAATGGTAACTGAGTTTATTGACAAATGGAGTTTGAATTTAGAAAATAGTTTAATTTTTTAAATGAAAAATAGGGTAAATGGATTATGATGGAATTTAATAAAATAGATAGAAATATGGATTATGAATATGGATAGACACGAATATAAATGCCACTGATGCACACACCACATTCGAGCTTCTTCCAACAATCTCTGATTAAAAAAATGAAATTTCATAACCACTGAATAATTCGTCACTGAAGCAACGACCACCTCACAAACCACTTGAATTTGTCTAAATCAAATCTCTGGAAAATAAATTCGCAGATGAACCACTATTGAACAGATGAATAGACGATCTGATTTTCTGGACCAAACCTCACACGAACTACAACTTGATAACCTGAAGAATTCCACCACACAACTTGACCTTGCATACTGTATACATACAATTTCGACACCATGGGTTTGATAAAGGAAAGCCTTAGTAGCTGATGGATTTATCAACTATGTTCCCTACACGTCATCATTATCTGACATGGCAGTTTCTCAGCACTCCTTATCTCATTATACTTTAAATAAATGATGTGCGTGGCTTTGAAGATTTTCGACAGGATTGGGTCACTCTTTCTTCCAAACATGTTCAGAATCTTGAGAAGGTTTGTGTTGATTTGGTTCATGATATGACAAACAATTGTATGTCGAAAGCGTGGACGAGTTACCATTTAGGAAGTTCTTCACATCACTACTAGGAAATCCTCTTGTGTTTTCGACAAGAGATATGAAGCCAGGGATTCGACGAAGGAGACGTTGGTACTATTTGAATTTCAAATGAATTCGACATGGCAAGGAGATACGTCGTTTCGTCAGTTTAAAGGGCAGTTTTTATGAATAACGGTTTCGTCTGATAGAAGATACGTGGAAGATTCTTAGAGATTGTTGACATGCAGAGCGCCAAGTGGCGAATTCTTAGGAATTGACCGTTGTTCGAAGGTTATTTTATTTGTATATAAATAGGATAGTTTTCTTTGTGTAAAGTGTGTGAAATTTTGTACAATATTTTTGTGAAGATTACTCTAATACTCGTGTGTAAGAGAAAGGAGAATTATCTGGAAAAATGTACGTGTAAACACCATTTAATTGTCAGTTATAAAGATTAGATTATCATTCATTCTTTGTTCAATTTTATGCTTTTATTTACTTTCAAGCAATCTACTTTCCAACAATTTACTTCCAAGTTAATTTGTATTTCAACAAACCTTTAATGCAAACTTTAAGTTTCTTTGTTAGTTTCATTAGACAAACATTTCCATATTGTAATATAAACAAGAACAGTCTTGTTAAGAAACCGTTCGACAGAACATATAAAAGAAACAATAAGAATCATACATTAAGAACCTATCATTAGATTTTAGCACATGTGTCCTAGGACTTGTGTGGTTGGTCCTGCAAGTAACCCATTTCCAAGGAATTGGTAAACCAGAGGTTGTTCGCCAAAAACACCAGCGAACAAATTAGCACGCCCAGTGGGACAGTGCTAATATACTAAAATGGATTCTCAATCCAAAAGAGTTTTATTACGTTGTATGATTTTACGAAGTGGTAAATTAGCCGTGACTGACATAGAGAGACCTATGCGAACTAGAGTAAGAAAAATGGCTATCCCACCACCAGTAAATACTGACGAAATTCCAGTTTCCAATGATATTCCTTCGACAGGAGGGAATATGGAAACACTCCACGTTTCAGAAGGAGGAAATCCCTCATCATCTGGATCGATACCAGGGGTGTCATTTTCTCAAAGCGGACCCAGTTCCTCCAACATAGGGCATTCGATACCTATGGGAACCCCTCCTCCTAGAGGAAATAACTTTAGGCCCTATCAAACAAAATTTTCTACGCCTATGTCTGGAAGAGAACAACCTTATGGAATACCAACTTCAGTGATGAATAGTTTGTATAACGCAACACCTTTGTATTCTGATGCTATAGCCCACATGTCTTCACCATTACATGGTTCAGGTTATGGTGGGAACGTTAGTAGACCAAACCAACCCCCACCAGGATTCCACGTGCCAGCAATTACAACTAATTCTGCGCAGGCAATATGTTAACAAATGGACGAAAACAATCATGAAATGGTCCATAGGTTGACTCAACAAATGGGGGAAATGTTTAACCCTTTAATACAAAGCACTACTCAGACAAATCAGATATTGGCAGCATAAATGGTGCGTATTGTTGAATTCTTTGGAGTTCCCCAAATTCTACAGAGAGAACCTGTGGTCCAGAATCCAGTAATCAATGTCGAAGAAGAACCAACAATAAATTAAAGACCTTTAAACAACCCTCAGGAAAACCTAAGACTCCAAGAGGAGGTTGTCTAACATCCGCGTGTCGAAGTCCCTATCCAACAGGAGCCTAGGAGGTTGTTAGTGCAGAGAGGTCAAGACGCAGATGGCATTTTACAACGAAGAATGCAGTACAATAATCCACCTGTCGAAAACAATTTGGCAGTCATGGTCGAGAGAATAATGGCGCAAAATGGAGCAAACGTGGGATTTCATAGGCCCAGTTATGCTTCCTCACTCTCTGAATATGTTCTACAACAAGAACTACCCCCAAGGTGGAAAATCCCCAAATTCACAAAATTTTCAGGGAATACTAGTGAATCCACCATAGAACACATAACACGTTACTTGATCGAAGCGGGCGAAATAACACGTAATGAAAATCTAAAGATGAAATATTTCCCAAGTTCTTTAACAAGAAATGCATTTACTTGGTTTACGTCCTTACCAGCGGGTTCCATACATACATGGACTCAGTGGAGAGATTGTTCCATGAACAATTCTACATGGGACAAACTAAAATAAGCCTGAAAGAATTAGCAAGCGTTAAAAGGAAATTCTCAGAGCCTATAGATGACTACCTTAATAGATTCAGACTGCTAAAAGCAAGATGTTTCACGCAAGTGACGAAACAAAAGCTGGTCGAAATGGCTGCAGGAGGTCTAGACTATTCAATAAGGAAAAAACTAGATACTCAATACTTAAAAGATATGGCACAATTAGCAGATAGGGTAAGGTAGATCGAAAGGCTAAAAGCTGAGAAGTTTAGGGCTAACAAGGGTAAAAAAGAAAGGGTGGCCTATGTAGGAATGTGCCAAGAAGATGATTGTGACGAAGACGAAACAGTCATTTTAGACGACCAAGAAATAGACCTGGCAGAATTAAAGCATGGTCCACCATATTCTTGCAAAATGTTAACTCCGTCGAATGGAAAAAATCCTGTCGAACCGGAGAAGAACAATAAATTCCCTAAAAGAACATATACATTCGATGTTACCAAGTGTGATGAAATCTTCGATTTGTTGGTAAAGGATGGTCAATTAATAAAACCACCAGGTGTTAAAGAACCCCCTATTGACCAACAGAAGAAGAGAGGTTTTTGTAAGTACCATAATTGCTTGGGCCATAAAACTTCTCAATGTTTTCTTTTCAGGGATCTAGTGCAAAATGCAATCCAGGATGGAAGGCTGAGGTTTGGAGACAAACCAAAACAACAAATGAGGATTGACACCAATTCTATGCAGATCCTGGAAGCCAATTATGCTGAACCATTCGACATGAACATGGTTGAAATGGAGAAGATGTTTGATGATAACTTCGAGATGATTGAAGCCACTGAAGGCTTCGACACCTACGTTAACTTGGTGGGGATTAATGAAGATCTCCCTGTCCAGCCCAACATGGAAGAAGTATCTGAAGACAAATTAACCATGCCTGTATTGATCAAGGTTACTGATGACCTTGAGGTAAAGAATGATGTCAAGACCACTGAGGGTTTCGATGCTCCAAAACAGGTTAGGACTACTGAGGGTCTCAGCAATGCCACCAACGTTGAGATTACTGAAGATTTCAACAACCAGAACAAAGTTGAGGCCACTGAGGGTTTCGACCATCAAGACAAAACCAGGGTTACTGAAAACTCTGAGGGTATGAAGAAAGAAGCTACTGAAGGATTCAACAAAAGAAACAATAACTTGGCTGAAGAAGGAATAATATGGGACACCTTGGGAGAGCCTAGCGGAAAGTTTGACTATCTGGTGAAATACACCGCTCCTGCCAGTACCCATGTGGACATCAACAAAATCCAGCCAACGGGTTGGGGAGACATTTTTGAGAACACTGAGGAAAAATATGATGTTTCCCTCAGCATTGAGAAGAAGGATCCTGAAGGCCTCAAAAACAAAGACAAAACTATTGAAGATGTTAATCCTAACCAAACAAAAGAAGAGAATACCAGGAACCTCACCAATACTGTTGAAACTACAAACGAAAGTACTGCAGAAGTCAGGGTGGGAACTGTCAAAGAAGCCCTCATTGAAAAGATGGATAAGCTAAGCCTTGCTGGAGGAAAGAAAATAGATATCAATATGGTAGAAACCTCTCAGAAGAGTAATGAGAGGAGTGAAAAAGAACGCCGACAAGAGGAATACCAAAGGACAGCCTATCCAAAAGAAGATGAGAACTTGGAAGAATTCATCCAAAGGTGTCAAAAGAAAAAGACTGAAGTAATGCTATGCCTAAGATGCAGCGCCGTCTTCGACAGAAAAGCAGCAGCAAACTTGGAGGTTGTGGAGAAGACTAAAACAAAAGGAAATTGGGGGCCAAGGCCAACAGTCGAAACATGTAAGTGTGATCCAAGAAAAGGACAGTACCACTTTCAGAACACTGGGGGCAGATACTACAACAGTTACAAACCATCTGGCAAGGTACCTGGTGATAGATGGGTGCAACCCATTAGAGATGCCCAAGGACCAAGAAGATGGAAGAATTTCGAGGTCCAGAGAGGATCTTCAGTCGAAGTAAAGAAAGAAACTGGGAAACAGAAGCCAAGACCATACCCTTCAGAGAACTATAAAGGAAAAAGCCCCATGTCAAAGTCTCAATGGAGGAGATTCCAGAGGCAGAAAAGGGCTGAGAGAGACGCAGCAGAAGGACTCAACATCAAGAAGAAAAATGATGACGAAGATAAAGCGGAGTCCAGCAGAAACACTCAGGCAGAGAAGGACAAATCTCCAAAAAGGAACAACACCAACAACATGTTGCAGCTGTCAAAACTCACCAACATAATATCAGAGGGTGACGAAGCAACTGACAACTTTGAGTCTGACGAAGAAGGGTCCTTCAACGTAATATGCAATGTGGTTTCAGTCCTCCCTAGAGACTATGACAGAGTGATGGAAATCGAAGACAACGAAGAAAATATGATAGATAGTACTGTGGGACCAAGGCTTGTGTGTTATTACATTATGAACAATAGTTGTGTCGAAGTACAGAATGCCTTCTTTGAGAAGCCAGACGAATCAAGGAGGGGCATTTGAAACCTTTATTCATAAAAGGGAAGGTCGAAAATGTAGGCGTCAACAAAATACTAGTAGATAGGGGAGCTGCAGTAAACCTAATGCCCCATTACATGCTAAAAAAGATTGGAAAAGATGAATCTGATGAAAAACCACACAACATGGTTCTGTCGAACTATGAAGGAAAAATGGGCTCAACTATGGGTGTTATTCAAGTTGATTTGACAGTTGGCACTATCACCAGGCCAAAAATGTTTATAGTTATAGCTTCCAGAGCCAACTACAATTTATTGTTGGGAAGAGAATGGATCCATGGAGTAGGAGTTGTCCCTTCGTCCATGAATCAGCGCATAGTCATCTGGCGCCCTGATGGCATCGTCGAAAACATCGAAGCAGACGAAAGCTACTTCATGACTGAAGTGAACAATGTGAACAGTCGAAGCTTCGACAGAAATCTGGCTCACATAGCTCCTTGCAATCCAGCTGAGTTTGATCTGAAAGCATCAGACAATGCCTATTGTTCCATGTACCTACACCCAACACATGGTTTTCAGTGGGACAAGGAGGTAATTCGTGAAACAAGCCATGTATAGGGAACCTCTAATATAGAGCCAGCTGGCTAGGGTAGCGAGTTCGACGATGGTGATGAGTGAAGCATCAACATTGAATAAATTAATGGCCTACATGGCCGAAAATAAACTAAAAGCGGCTCTAGAGGCCGAAATAAAATATATGGCTGTCGAAGCCAGTGAAGAAAATTTAGGCCCACCATGCCCTCCCCAGGGTATTGATGGAGAAGATAAAGACAACATAATAGACAAATGACAGGATCAAAAGCTTGATGCCATTTATGATGACGAACCTTTGGGGTTCCAAAAAGACCCAATATCAACTAGCTTGAAGATGGTGGCACATGACCCTTTGGAGGAAATCAATCTAGGGATGGGAGAAGAAAAAAGACCAACCTATATAAGTGCTAACATGGACCCCCAGTTCAGAGTCAAATTAGTCCAGTTGCTGAAAGAGTTTAAAGAATGTTTCGCATGTGACTATGACGAAATGCCTGACCTCGATAGAAGCTTGGTCGAACTAAAACTTCCTATCATAGAAGGAAAGAAGCCTGTAAAGCAGACTCCATGGCAGTTTGCACCAGAGGTCCTGTCGAAAATAAAAGAAGAGGTCGAAAGACTTATCAGATGCAAATTCATTCGCCCAACCAGGTATGTCGAATGGATTGCAAATATTGTACCTGTGATAAAGAAAAAGGGCACATTGAGGGTGTGCATTGATTTTCGAGACTTAAATTCAGCCACTCCTAAGGATGAATATCCTATGCCAATGGCAGAAATTCTAGTAGACTCTACAGCAGGCCATGAGTACATGAGCATGCTAGATGGGTACTCTGGCTACAATCAAATCTTCATTGCAGAGGAAGATGTTGCCAAAACAGCCTTTCGTTGTCCTAGAGCAATAAGGACTTACAAATGGGTAGTTATGCCCTTTGGTTTGAAAAATGCTGGAGCTACATACCAAAGGACCATGAATTATATTTTCCATGATTTCATTGAAACATTAACGCAAGTATATATCGATGATATTGTAATATAGTTTGTTTCAGGAAAGCATCATTTAGACCATCTTCGACAATCCTTTGAAAGGATGAGAAAATTTGGTTTAAAGATGAATCCCATCAAATGTGCGTTTGGTGTACAGGCTGGAGATTTCCTAGGTTTTGTGGTCCACAAAAAGGGAATCGAAATAAACACCAACAAAGCTAAAGCAATAATGGAGGCAAAAACACCATCAACAAAGAAAGTATTGCAATCGCTGCTGGGGAAATCAATTTTCTAAGAAGATTCATTTTAAACCTCAGTGGGAAGACGCATGCTTTCTCTCCTCTGCTTCGACTCAAAAAAGAAGACTCCACATGGGGGCAAGAGCAGCAAGATGCGTTCGATAGGATAAAAGGATACCTATCCAGTCCTCCAGTCTGGATGCCTCCTAGTGGAAAAAGAAGCATGAGGTTGTACATATCAGCATCCGACAAAACTTTAGGAAGTATGTTGTGTCAAGAAGACGATAATGGTGTCGAAAGAGCCATTTACTATCTCAGCAGAGTCCTAAATGATGCTGAAACTAGATATAGTGTAATAGAAAAATTATGTTTATGTGTATATTTTACTTGTACTAAATTGAAGCACTATATAAAACCAGTTGATGTATTTGTATCATCTCATTTTGACGTAATAAAATATATGTTGTCTAAATCCATTTTACATAGTCGAATTGGAATGTGGGATCTAGCATTAATTGAATATTCCTTGAAATACCTACCTTTGAAGGCTGTAAAAGGGCAGGTGGTTGCTGACTTTATAGCCGACCACTCCATAGATGAAAATGACATAAAATACGTCGAATTGCAGCCATGGAGACTATGTTTTGATGGTTCCAGCCACAAAATGGTGTAGGTATTGGAATATTAATTATTTCTCCTGATAAAATTCCAACAAAATTCAAGTATAGGGTTGAAAACCCATGTTCAAACAATGAAGTCGAATATGAAGCTTTAATTGCTGGACTTGAAATCTTGTTGGAATTGGGGGCAACAAGAGTCGAAATAATGGGTGACTCAGAACTAGTAATAAAACAATTGACCAAAGAATACAAATGTGTCAAAGAAAATATGATATTGTACTTCGTTATAGCCAATAGACTCCTCAAAACATTCGACACTGTGATTTTTAAACATATTCCTAGAATAAAAAATCAAGAGGCCAATGACTTGGCTCAAATTGCATCAGGTTACAAAGTGTCGAAAGAAAAACTGGAGACTGCTATTGAAGTGAGGGGAAGGGTTGTATCGACAAAATTATCCCCATCAGATTTGGAAACAATAAGACTTGGTTATGGGGATGATGAAAACTTTGAAATCTTTAACATAGATAACTCAGAGAAAGAAGATTGGAGAAAACCCATCAAAGAGTATCTCCAAGACCCAAACCAAAAGGTGGAAAGAAAAGTAAGATACAGAGCTCTAAGCTATGTACTCTTTGGAAATAAATTATTCAAAAAGACTGCAGAGGGAGTTTTGCTAAGATGTTTAGGAGAAGAAGAAACCTACATAGCTTTGTCGAATGTACATAGTGGTACATGTGGTGCACACCAAACAGGGCATAAGATGAAATGGTTGTTATTTAGACAAGGTTTATATTGGCCAACCATGCTAAAGGATTGTGTCGAATTCGCAAAGGGTTGCCAAGAATGTCAAGTCCATGCAGGCATACCACATGTCCTTGCGAGCGAATTGCATTCGATCATAAAACCTTGGCCATTCAGAGGTTGGGCCTTGGATTTAATTGGAGAAATTCGACCAGCTTCGCCGAAAGGACAAAAATACATCTTAGTAGGAGTCGATTACTTTACTAAATGGATTGAAGCCATACCATTGGTGAATATGGATCAGAAGGCAGTCATAGAATTTATTCAAAAATATATAATCTATAGATTTGGAATACCAGAAACAATAACCACTGATCAAGGGTCTGTGTTTACTGGTAGGATCATGCAAGCTTTTGCAAAAGAAACAGGGTTTAAGTTATTAACCTCTACACCCTATTATGCCCATGCAAATGGACAAGTCGAAGAAGCAAACAAAGTGATAATAAATTTGATCAAAAAGCATGTAGGTAAAAAGCCTAGAAATTGGCATAAAACCTTGGATCAGATTTTATGGGCTTGTCGAACGTCACCCAAAGAGGCCACTAACTCTACTCCATTTAAATTGACATATGGACATGATGCATTACTTCCAGTCGAAATCTATTTGTAGTCCATACGTGTTCAAAGACATCATGAGATTCCTTCAGAAATGTATTGGAGTATGATGATGGACGAATTAGTGGATTTAGACGAAGAAAGGCTACGCGCGTTGGACTTGATAAGGAGACAAAAAGAAAGAGTTGAAAAGTCTTACAATAAAAAAGTAAAGTTTAAATTCCTTTGTGTGGGTGATTTAGTGTGGAAGGTAATACTTCCAATGGATCGAAAAGACAGATTAATGGGAAAATGGTCCCCCAAGTGGGAAGGGCCTTTCAAAGTTTTAAGTGTTTTTTTCGAACGATGCTTATGAAGTCGAAGAAATAGGCAAAGACGAAAGAATATTAAAAATAAATGGCAAATACTTGAAAAAATATAAACCAATTCTGCAAGAAGTAAAAATAAAAGTAGAATAATTGTATTAATTGTTTTGCCAAATAAGCACTGAATTCATTACAAAAGAGGCCTTCTAGGGTTGCTAAACAAAAAGAAAATACATAAGCCTATTTCCTATTACAAAGTTTTGACTCTAAAGGAAAGACTCCTTGAGCTCTATGAATTTCCTTTTTTGGACTGAAATTCGACAGTCACACATACTTTTGTTATAAGACATCTCGTCGATCTCTTTGCCCAATTTTTGAGCCCTGTCTGCGTGATGAAGCCCTACTTTGATCTCCTCTTTGATTTCGTTTACCCTAGGTTGCTGAAGATTCGCTTTGCGCTTTTGTTCTTGAGCAATTTTGGCTTCAAGCTGGGCTATTTGCTCCTTGAAGTTTTGAATGTTTTTATCACACTCAGCCACCTATTGGAAATAAGCCTCAAAGAGTTTTGATAACTCTGAAACCTTTTCAGTCGAAGCTTCCACAACATCCCACTCAGCAGCCTGGGTTTCTTTCTTTTTGGAGATTGTTTGGATGTAATCCTGTCGACGATTGAGATCTCCACTAACCACATCAATTATCTGAGCGAGGTCCATTACCAGACGAGTTTCGTCAGCACTGGCCTCCAAGACATTCACCTGTTTGAGGAGGTTTTTGAGTTCAGTTTGCTGAGTGGGATCCTCCTCCAAAAGTTTGAATAAATTGACACCAAGCACTTGGGCCTTAACTTCAGACATGATGGAGTTGAGAGTCTTGACCTCAGAGGTGGCCCCAGAAGTAGTCGAACTGCTGGAAGAATCTTGAAAGTTGTAGCGATTGCTGAGCATGGCCCTCAAGTATTCCAAAGGCTTCCTCGTCTTCAGGTTTTCAAGCTCCTCACGTGATAAGATAGTCAAACCAAAGGATGGAGGGTTGCTTGGTATTGGATCAAGAGTAACGTGAGCGCTAGGCCCAAACTCCCCTTTCGATTGGCCTTTGCCTGCTGTACTCTTGGCATTAAGGTTTTCTTTACCAGCATCTTGGGGTTTATGTTGCTCTTCCTCCTCTTGGACGTTGGACCCAACATCAGCTTGTTTGCCCTTGTCGTCTTTAGAGGGACTTTCTTGGTTGGCGGTAGACTTTGGCTGATCAGGAGAATTGTCTGCAGAACCTTCCTCCATGGTGATGTCGAATTCAACCATGGTTTGGGGTTCCAGCCTACCACTTTTGGGCGTATTTTCTTCTTGGGCCTTTTCGGTTCCACCAAGAGGGGAGTCTTGCAGATTGATGGGATGCTCCTCAGTATGGATTTGAACCTGAAACAAAATAAAAGTTCAAAAGACGAAGAATATACAAAGGTCAAAGTAAAAGTTTGTCGAAGGTAAATTACCTGAGGGATTATGGGGTGGAAGCTAGAATTTCCACTATCCGCGTCTTGTGCAAGCTTTTTTATTGGGCTTGCAGGAGGGGTTTTCTTCGACGTCACCAATGATCTTTGAGAGGCGACCGTCTTTATTTTGGTAGGCTTCTTCCTCTTCAAGGGTTGTATGTCTGGAGATTCGTTACCTGAATCTTCAGAAGGCACCTTTACTTCCTCTACTTTTCATTTTTGAGGAGTAGGTGGATTTCGACTTATCTAAAATATCAAAGAAAGTTCAATAAGCTTAACTAAAATAATTACATAACTGAGATAGTCTCTTTGCAAAAGGATAGAAAAAGAACCTTTTTTTGTGGAGGTGGATTTCTTGGTGGACTTGACAGGTTTGTCTTCGACAGCGCTCTTCTTACCAGTAATCTTAGCAGCTGAAAAGAGAGAGAAGTTAGAAAAAAGAAGAAAATAAAACATAGATATTGAATACAAATATGAATTCGAAATCACGGTTACACCTTCAAGAATGGTAGATTCCACGCGAACATGTTCTATTCCAATATGAAGGTGCCATGGGTAATCATCCATATGATATTTGGTTGGAACCACACGCTCAACAAGCTTTTTTTGTGACTCTTGAAGCAATTTTAAGTCGGAGCCACATACAAACCAATCTGGAAAAGGTGGGCTCAGAGCCACACCAAAACTAGCAGTTGGTAGAGGTGGAAACTTTGGTGGATAGATAGTATACGCAAAGTTATAAGGCCCCTCTTTGAGGATGTATGAGGGTAATACCGACTTCTCCAATTTTTCTATAAATTTATGCTTCAGAGTCACAGCTGCTTCGCCTATGGTTCGTCTAAGATCATCTGGCCTATAAATTGTTTCAAAATATTTTTGAAATTTTTGAATCTCTTTAACATGTTGTTGGGTACCTTTCTTGGTTCGATCCTACATGAAAGCAAAGGAATTGGTCAGAAGAGTGTTGAAGTCAGATGCATCATAAAACCTGGTGAGATAATACTCTTTCCACCAAACGTCGAACTCCTGAGTGCATAGGAAGACCGGTCGAAAAACCACTGGCTGAATCTCCAAAGCAGCGTCATGTAGCTTTTTTGAAAGCTCCATACTCTTTGACTTAGTGGAGGTTGAGTTGTAGAAAATGATGGATCCTTTTTTGGGATAGAGGGACCTTGGCTTCAGTTGTATCAGCCCAAATTGTCGAGCCACTAAATTTGGCTGATAAACTATTAGGGCCACCTTAGAATTGGACATGGTGGGGTAAGAGGGCAAGAGCCTGGGTGTAAGGAACAATTTCCAGATGGCTAGAAAATAGTCCTCTTCCTTTTGGTGTTCCACAGGGAGTTGTCTGGTGAACCACTTGGGTCCGACAATCCTATTGGCGAAAGGTGCCATGCTTTCCTTGAAGTTTTAGCTCTTAGTGAACATATTCACGTAATTCATAAAGGATCGTCGAAGACCTAATCCCTCTTCAGAAGGAGTCAGTCACGCCAATCTTGCCCATTCGACGTGTCTATCCTTGACATATTCTTCGTCCACTAGACCTTTGTTAGGAAGACCAGATTCGAAAGTGGCGTTGAGCCATAGTTGAAGAAGCCAAAAGGGGCCTGCCAAACTGAGGTTTCCCTTGTCTTTAACTTGCTTGAGAGATTCGACACTCTCACTGAGGGACTCATAGAGGTTGGCCAAAATCAATTCACTAAGACGCAAGTTCTTGCCAGCATGAAGTTGATTGGCTAAGGGGATGTACTTCTTCACCACTTGAAGGGACCTCGTGCAGAACACAAATCTCGATAGCCAAAGGGTGAGGAAAGCTATGTGTTCTACGTCTGATACCTCAGCAGAGTCTTTGACATGGTAACGAGAAATAAAATGGGAGTATGAGGCGAAGCTAGTCTCAAAACCAATAGTATTTTTGTCCAATACAGTTGGATCGAAAACTGCCCCTAATGGACTAAGGCCCACTATAGCAGCTAGGTCGAAGAGAGTAGGGGTCATCATCCCACAGGGAAGATGAAAGGTATTGTAGGTGTTGTCCCAAAAATATAGGGAAGTAAGTATCATGTTGGTACAATAGTTAGGGCCTTCTCTCGATAATTGGATCAAGTCATAAATACCAATTTTCTTCCAGATCTTACCTTTGACTTTTTCGACCTTGTCTACCCAGTTTACATATTCATAAGGGTCTTTCGACTAGGGACAACTTCTAAAAATCCTAGGCTGATTCAGATAGGTCAAATTTAGGGCAGCCATTTCAGGGTTTTGTTCAGCAGGTTCTATTGATTTATCACTAGGCTTGGGTGTTTTTTCTGCACCTATGGGCTTTGTACGATAATAAGTGGGAAAAAACTCTTTAAGACGAGTTTGGTTAGTGTTAGGGTTAGGAAGAGGTACTAACATAGTGTGGCACTTTCCAGATATTGAAAGAGGAATGAGTACTTGAGAATAGTAGATGCTGGCTTTCTCTCTCTCATTTGGGGGTTCCGGGACGTATTGTTGGTTGCCCACAATCTTTGGTCCAAGAATCTTGTGTGCGCGGGGGAGAGCTGATGTGTTCTTGTCTTGTTGTTTGCTTGAAGTTGCCATTGTTGATGATGAAGAAGTTTGAACAAGAAGAAGTAGGTTCTGGGTATGTGAGAAGAAAGAGAGTTGAAAGATGTAAGTTATGGAAGCGAAAGTTTTTTAGAAGAAATAAGAGGGGTATTTATATTAAAAGTTGGGGAGAAAACGTTTGAATTTTTCAAACGGCTATGACACGTGTTGACACGTTAGTGGACATGGAAAGATAGTGGAAGTTGGAAAGAGTATGGCAGACCTAGGTTTGTAGAGTCATGGGGATCATGTCCAAGAACGTGGGCTAGATGTGAAAGGTTGGGGAATCTGATGATTACTTTTTATGATTTGACAAAAAGTGAGATTTTGGGAATCAACGCATTTAATGCAAGACAAAAGCAGGATCTCAAAGATCAGTGCATTTAATGCAAGACATAGAGTCGAAATGAAGGTTTCGACAGCAAAGATGCTTTCTCCAGAAGTCAGTCGAAATACCTTTGCTGGGGGGCAATTTGTATACATACAATTTCGACACCATGGGTTTGATAAAGGAAAGCCTTAGTAGCTGATGGATTTATCGACTATGTTCCCTACACGCCATCATTATCTGACATGGCAGTTTCTCAGCACTCCTCATCTCATTATACTTTAAATAAATGATGTGCGTGACTTTGAAGATTTTCGACAGGATTGGGTCACTCTTTCTTCCAAACATGTTCAGAATCTTGAGAAGGTTTGTGTTGATTTGGTTCATGATATGACAAACAATTGTATGTCAAAAGCATGGACGAGTTTCCATTTAGGAAGTTCTTCATATCACTACTAGGAAATCCTCTCGTGTTTTCGACAAGAGATATGAAGCCAGGGATTCGACGAAGGAGATGTTGGTACTATTTGAATTTCAAATGAATTCGACATGGAAAGGAGATACGTCGTTTCGTTAGTTTAAACGACAGGTTTTATGAATAACGGTTTCGTCTGATAGAAGATACGTGGAAGATTCTTAGAGATTGTTGACATGCAGAGCGCCAAGTGGCGAATTCTTAGGAATTGACCGTTGTTCGACGGTTATTTTATTTGTATATAAATAGGATAGTTTGATTTGTGTAAAGTGTGTGAAATTCTGTACAATATTTCTGTGAAGATTACTCTAATACTCGTGTGTAAGAGAAAGGAGAATTATCTGGAAAAATGTACGTGTAAACACCATTTAATTGTCAGTTATAAAGATTAGATTTATCATTCATTCTTTGTTCAAGTTTATGCTTTTATTTACTTTCAAGCAATCTACTTTCCAGCAATTTACTTCCAAGTTAATTTGTATTTCAACAAACCTTTAATGCAAACTTTAAGTTTCTTTGTTAGTTTCATTAGACAAACATTTCCATATTGTAATAAACAAGAACAATCTTGTTAAGAAACCGTTCGACAGAACATATAAAAAAATAATAAGACTCATACATTAAGAACGTATCCTTAGAATTTAGCACATGTGTCCTAGGACTTGTGTGGTTGGTCCTGCAAGTAACCCATTTCCAAGGAATTGGTAAACCAAAGGTTGTTCGCCAAAAACACCAACGAACACATACACACTGCCTGAGAAATCAACCACTGAATTGAAATCAAAGCTTTTGAGATACTGAGAAAGAAGAAATGCCTGAGATTTTGGGAAGAGAAGAATAACATTGTAACTTGATGAAGAAGAGACCCTTTAATACCAATGAAGCGGGGAAATAAACCCTACTTCCGTAATAAAAGCAATAAGAGAATGATGCCATTGATGCCGCATAACCAAAAACCTTGAATTCTCCTGCTAATCCAAAAATATGATGTGAGACCCTAATTCCTCAGAAAATATCGATCCCATGCCTCAGGAGCCTATGAAAATTATATGACCTAGAGTATGATCTAAAGGAAGATGCGAATGAATGCAAAACGAAAAGCAGAAAAAGATAGAAAACCAAAGGGCAAATTTTGGGGTGTTACACGCGGCTAATCTATAACTGCTTGAATCTTGGTAGGATCTGGGGTTACACCATTACTTAAAATAATATGACCTAAGTAATCAACATTAGGAACAAAAAAAACACATTTGGACATTTTGGCATAAAATTGATGAGATAAAAGCAACTTTAAAATCAACTTTAAGTGGTGAACATGGTCCGAAATGCAAGAACTGTATATTAAAATATCATCAAAGAAAACTAAAACAAACCGCCGTAGAAATGGACGCAACAACTTGTTCATCGCATATTAAAAAGAACTAGGAGCGTTAGTCAACCCAAAGGGAATTACTAAAAACTCATAGTGCCCATCAAATGTACGGAAAATTGTTTTTTGTGTATCCGCTGGCGTAACCCGAATTTGGTGATATCCAAATCGAAGATCGATCTTAGAAAAAAATAGTTGTTGATCCCAATTCATCAAAGAGTTCATATATGGTAGGTATAGGAAAACAATCACGTATAGTTACAGCGTTAAGTGCTCGGTAGTCAATGCAAAACCTCCAAGTACCATATTTTTTTCGAACTAGGAGAACCGGTGAAGAATAAGGGCTTTGGCTGGGTTTGATGATACCCTCCTTAAGCATATCATGAATAATGGCTGTCATAGCATCTTGTTGGGAATGAGGGTATCTGTATGGTTTAACATTCACAGGAGGAGTATTTGGTAAAATGGGAATATGGTGGTCGTGGGGACGAGGGGGTGGTAAGCCTTGTGGTTTTTGGAAAACAACAACAAAAGAAGTGATGAGTGAGGAAATCTGATTGGGTAAGGATGTCGGCAATGTTTCCAAAGGAGTAGTGTTTAGAGTAGTTGGACTGGTGGGCTGAGGTGAGGTGAGCTGGTAAAGTAACAAATGTATGGAAGCAACAGAGTCTGTATGGACAAGGTGGCAGATTTGGTTAAAATAAGAAACATTAGGAAGGGATTTGGAATCACCAGTAAGAGTGACCTCATTTTTTTGGTAGTTAAAAGAGAGTTTATGTATTGAAAAATCTGCCATGAATGGGCCTAGGGTTCTCAACCATTCCATTCCAAGAACAACATCAACTCCTTCAATAGGAAGTAGATAGAATGGAATTGTGAATAAATTGTTTTGAAGAGTTATTGGGACTTGTAGACATAGACCCGAGAAATTTAACTTGGAACCATTGCCAACCATTATAGAAAAATTGGGAATTGTAGTGTGGAGCTTGAGATGGTTAGCAATCCTAGGCTGTAAGATGTTATGAGTACTACCTATGTCAATCAAAATTGTGACCGGAAGACCACGAATAATGCCACGAAATTTGAGTGTTTTAGGAGATAGGTGTCCACAAGTTGTTTGTGGGGATAATTGGAAATAGGTCTCCTCCGGTTATGGTGTAATGATTGACTCTTCGGCAGAATTTGTGGTGTCTTAAATGAATGAGTCTTCATCATCAACCAATAACAACAAGAATTTTCCTGAAGAGAATTTGTAACCGAGAATGAATTTGTCATTACAGTTAAAACATAGGCCTTGGGCGCGTCGCTCTTGTAGTTGAGCGCTTGAAAGACGTCGAAAGGGAAATTTAGAAGGTTGGCCGGTTTTGGCAGGTGTGAGTTGTGAAACAGTAGGTTGGGGGTTAGGATTGGCTTTAGGATAAGTGTTGGAAAAAGGTTTTTGGTACTTGGGTTTGGCTTCACTTAATTTTGATTCAATGAGTTTAGAGAGTCCAATAGCTTGGAAAATGGAGGTAGGTTTGTGTATAGCAATTTCGTTTTGAATTTCCGAAATTAAACGAGAAATGTAGCAATTCAGAAGAGCCTCATGTGATAGACCAACTACATGGTTACCCAACTTTTCAAAAGTAGCTTGATACTCCACAACATAATAAGTTTGTTTAAGTTTAAATAATTCTGCTTAATGATTAGCAAACGTAGAGGGACCAAATCTCAGTTCTAAAGCTTTCGTGAAAGAAGCCCAATCTGTTAGAAATTTATTGTGGTACGTCCATTTAAATCATGCTAGGGCTTCACCCTTCAAATAAAAATACATCATAGATAACCTATTTTCAGAAGGTAAATTATAAAAATTAAAGAACTGATCAACTTGAAATAACCACTCCAAAGGGTTGGAGCCATCAAATAAAGCAAGTTCTAGCTTAGAGGTTCTAAAAGGGGGTAAAGGTGGAATTTGGTTGTAAGGGATTTGGGGGGAAAAGTTTGTGGAAAAGATACAGGCTGTGTATAAATGAGTGCAGAATATAAATAGGTTGGGTAAAATGTGGGAATATGGGTTGTGGGAGTGTGAGAATAGGTAGTCACGTTAGGTTGGTAGGAAAGGTGGGATGCTGTAGTAGAGTGACGTGATGAGGTTTGGGTGGGGGAAATAACAGCAGAAATAGGAGAAGTCAGCATAGGTATTGAAAAATTTGGGGTTGTACCTGAAGAAGAAGCTGTTGTGTGAGCATGTGGCACCATAGATGTAGAAGTTCTTTGTAACAACAACTTATTGAGGGTAGCCATAACAGATTCATAGCGAGAATCCTCTATTTTTCGTTCATTCTCCAATCTGTTGTTAATGAGACCAAGGTTTTGCTAAGTTTTTTCCAGATCTGAACGAACAACATCAAATTGTTCCTCTAAATCAGAATGGATCTGATTTATAGCATTATCAATGTGAATGTGTGAGGTTTGGACAACCTACTCTACAATTTCTTGAGGAGTAGGTTGTGGGGGTTTTGGGGGGGCCATGAGAACAAGATGAAAGCACCAATGATGCAAGGGGATTAATAATTACTACCAATTTAAGGTTTATCAATGAACAACACAAAACAAGATAAAAATATAAAATTCTGATTTCATTCATACCACAAACAATAAGCTAAAGTAGCTTAAATACAATTGTTCCGGACTGCCCCAAATTACGGATTTGGGCTCAAGCACTCTCTCACGCCCAATCAGCCCAATAACCCGTTGACGGCTATTCGACATATCCCTTGCTCGACACCAGTACCATCTAGCCAACCGGCAAGCCGAGCGAGGCAAATATTGCTCCAACAACTAGTTCCTAACCGTTAGCGGTTATTACAGAATCCGCAATCCACGCCCAATAATACGGGCCAATGGTCATCCACTTGGACCAATATAAAAACCCTCTCATTTGAGAGGGTCAGGTATTAAAAAAATTTCACCCTAAATCTCGTACTTGCTCACTCGTTGCTCGCTTTCTGACTTTAGCATCGGAGTGCCTTCGCAGGTACACCCCTTTTTCCACCATCAACCGAACTTCATCCACGGTGGTGCCGTCTGTGGGAACCTCAACTTCCCCGTTCTTCTTCCTCAAAGAATCTCAAGAACCAAAGTTTACTATCCAAAAAGATCCATGGCCACTCACGACGTCCTGTGCGAAGCCCGAACTGCTGATGGTGCCCTCATTACCCAACGGGGGAGCAACCTAGTCACCCCTCACACGAAAAAACCGTCCAAGATCGCCAAGACGGAAAAACAACTTCACCTTCTCCCGAGCGCGACCAACCGCTCAAGAGTCAATCAGAGGTCATTCCTTCCATGCTCGCACCCGCCGGGTCAAACTTCGTCGCGCTGGTTGAAACGCTCAACCAGACCCACCTCCTGCTCCTAGCACACGGTAAGAAGATTGTCTGTCTCGAAGAAACCGGTCGTCGATCATCTCGATCTCCTAAAAGGCACCGGTGACAATGCAGCCCATCCCCATGTAAAAAGAAGGATAAAGGCCACCACGATGAATCTTCTATCAGGATTCGAGATCGTTCACCTCCTCGTAGACGTCGATCCCCTGTACTAACCAAGACTCGTCAAGGTCCACATGATGATGATCGACGTTCTCCTCCCTAGAAAAGGTGACGATCCCGATCACCATCTCCAAGACGATCAAGAAAGAATAGGTTGAACTCTCCGTCCCCGCGACAGAACAGAAAACACCGTTCAAGATCCCCTTCGTTCAACTCCAGTGACGACGATTCCAGAGGTCCCCTCTCCTTTAAGATTATGACTACCAAGCTACCAAGAGGGCTCGAGATATCCCCACCCCTAGGTTTGTATGACGGAACAACGGATCCCGACGAACATATTGAGAACATAGATGCCATGCTTGATTACAGGGGCGTCCGAGGAGCGATCAAATGTCGTCTCTTTCCGACCACCTTAAGGAAAAGGGTAATTACTTGGTACAAAAGTCTTGAGCCCGAATCCATCACTTCCTAGAGACAACTTGGTTGGACTTTTTCCAGGCATTTCACCGACTCCTGACGCCATCCCAAGACGGAGGCATCTCTCGAAGCCTTTATCCAAGGAAAAGAAGAGTCCCTCAGAACCTATATCGAGAGGTTCAACAAAGAAGTTGTCCAGGTCTCGACCACGAACGACATGAAAAAGTATTTGCTGGAGCGCGGGCTCCGCCTGTCCACTGACTTCCACCGAGTAGTGGGCATCGAAACGCCCACCACTCTAGACGTTTTCCTCCTGAAGGCGCAAGCGTACATCCAGTACAAAGAGAAGCAAGCGGCCAACTCCATTCGTGATGCCAGACGTAGATAAGATGCCAACCTTTCCAAAGCCGATGAGCCCTCGACATCTCGTCAGGAGGTGACAAAAGAAAGGAAGACCTCCCTCGTGAACCGCGGGAGCAAAGAGGACTAGTAGGTCGCTTTCGTGAGTATACTCCTTTCTCGGTGTCGAGGGAGAAAATATTGTCCGAGTGCGCCAATTCAGAATTCCGGCAAGCGGGGGTTCGCTTTCCCAAGCAGCTTCCTACCAAGCCGTCACTGACAAAACCAAGTACTGCAGGTTCCACAAAAGCCACGGACACAATACTGAGGATTGCATTCATCTGAAAGATGCAATCGAAATACTCATAAAAGACGGCCACCTCAAACAATTCAGGAAATCCAAAGAAACCTCTAGGCCGGAGGCGCAGGAGTCTATAAAAGACGAGGAAGCAGTGGTGGTGCCCGCAGACACCAACATGCAGGTCGCTCTCAACATCTATCACCCTGAAGATTTCTTTCTGCCTGATCGTCAAAAAAGTCTGGGCTATCGGTCTTCCCATATCCCCTGGGAAGCATTCCCCTCTGCAATGGTGATTTCAGGTGGATGATTTAACAAGATCACGGTCGGTTCTGTGAAGAGGAAGTTCGACCAGCTAATCGCAAAGGGACTGGCCCTGAATGCTACGCTAGACCCACCTAGAGATAACTCAATGCCCATCTCCTTTTAAAAAGAGGAACTACTTGGGGGAGCACCTAACGCTAGCATCCCAGTGCTCATTCGGGCCCAAATGGCCAATTTCGACGTTCTAAGAATACTAGTCGACCAGGGCAGTTCTTGCGATATCATGTATTCGCAACTGTTTGCGACACTTCAGTTGAACGAGACTCATCTGATGTTGTACGTGGGATCCGACCTGCAGGGTTTCAACGGGCAGTATCTTTACCCTGGGGTTATGTCGACCTCATAGTCACTTTTGGGGCCGCAGAAACCGCCCGGTCAGTCCGCGTCCAATTTTTGGTCGTCGATTTCCCTTCCCTGTACCAATGCATTCTCGGTCGACCAACGTTGGCCGATCTCCTGGCCGTTCCATCAACTGTCCATCTGAAGATGAAGTACTACACGGCGTTGGGGAGAGTGGCCACCCTGCACGGTGATGTCGAAGCTGCTCGTCGTTGTTTCGAGGCAGCCTCTAAAGGCCTTAGCTCGATATCATACTAGCCCAAAGCTTCTGCCTCAACATCCTCCGGAAACACAGAAACGCCCACGCCTTTCTCTCGGGTCGACTCCATCGACCTAGATTGCAGGTTTTCGAACGAAACCGAAAGCTCCCAGCAGCCATCCACTTCGTTAGCCCGACCAATCCCCGACGGTGAGTTCAAGCTGATCCCTCTAGGGGAAGATCCGAACAGATGCGTGAAGATCGGGGTCCATCTCCCAGACCTGGCAAAGAAACAACTAGAGGCATGCCTGAAAGGAAATGCAGATCTATTCGCATGGAGTGCAGCAGAGATGCCCGGACTTGACCCGAACGTGGTCTGTCACCATCTCTCCATCGATCCTAATCACAAAGTCGTTGCCCAGCGAAGGAGGAAACAGTCGACAGAAAAAACTAAAGCGACCGAAAAAGTTGTAGAAGACCTCCTAGAGGCAAACTTTGTAACGGAGGCCAGGTAGACAACCTGACTCTCTAGCGTTGTACTTGTGAAAAAATCTAATGGAAAGTGGAGAATGTGCGTTGATTATATTTATCTCAACCGGGCTTGCCCGAAGGATGCTTATCCATTGCCAAATATCGACAAATTGGTCGATAACTCGACCGGTTTCAACATACTATCATTTATGGATGCCTATTCGGGATACAATAAAATCCCCATGGCCGTGACCGACAAAAAACACACGGCCTTCATGACCGAATCAGGCAATTACTACTATAATGTTATGCCCTTCGGCCTGAAAAACGTGGGCGTCACTTATCAGCACATGATGAACAAGGTTTTCCAAGCAGAAATTGGAGACATGCTTGAAGTATATATGGACGACATGATCGTTAAATCTCAGCAAGAGACGGATCACGCTTCCCACCTACGAAAGGTGTTCGACCAAGCTTGAAAATGCAAGATGCGCTTCAACCCTGAAAAATGCACGTTCGGAGTTCGAGCGGGAAACTTCCTCGGGTTTTATTTGACCGAGCGGGGAATCAAAGCCAACCCTGACAAATGTCGGGCGTTCACGGAGATTCCTACCCCAAACTCTAAGAAATATATACAATCATTAAACGGAGTACTCGCTTCCCTCGCCCGGTTTGTGGCCAAGTCCGCCCAGCACACACTCCCATTCTACAAACTCCTTCGTAAAGAATCAACTTTCGAATGGACCGACGAATGCGAGCAAGCCCTGACCCACTTGAAAAAAGCACTATCCGAGCCCCTGGTACTCTTCAGGCCTAACGAAGGTGAAACGCTATACCTCTACCTCGCCTTTGCAAACGAGGTGGTGAGTGCGGCCCTTATTTGTGAACTGCCCGAAGGGCAAAAGCCTATTTACTTTACAAGTAAAGCCTTGAATGTCCCTGAGCTCAGATACCTGCAAATCGAAAAGGTAGAGCTGGCCCTCCTCTTTGCAGCAAGAAGGTTACGACACTACTTCTTAGCCCATACTATTGTCGTAAGGACGGACCAACCCATCAAGCAGATGCTCGAAAGGCCGGATATGGCCGGAAAAATGCTAAAATGGTCGCTAGAACTATCCGAGTTCGACATCAAGTTCGAGGGAAGGCAGGCCCTCAAAGCTCAAGCCTTGGCCGACTTTGTAGCAGAGCTTACCTTCACCGAACAGACTATAACATCCCCAACTTGGTGGATCATCTTCGTGGACGGAGCGTCTAGCTCGATAGGCAGTGGGGCCGAGGTGATATTGGAGAACAAATAAGGAACCATCATCGAAGTATCCTTAACCTTTTCTTTCCCCACATCCAATAATCAAGCAGAATACGAGGCCTTCCTGGCCGGTTTACGCCTTGTAGACGACCTTGGGGAAGAAGAAATTGTAATATGCACAGACTCCCAGTTGGTCACCAACCAAGTGCGAGGTGATTTTCAAGCCAAAAAAGAAAACATGACTGAATACTTAGCTTTGGTCAGAGAGAAACTAAAATGATTCACGTCCGTAGAAGTCAGGCACGTCCCGCGCGAGAACAACACTCGAGCGGATATATTGTCCAAACTAGCAAGTACCAAGAAGAAATGAGGCAACAAATCCGCCATACAAGAGATACTCCCTCGACCCAGCATTGGGCAATCTTCATCCCCGGTAGATGTCAACATCGTGGGCGACGCTAACTATTGGATGACCTCAGTATTCAATTACTTGACCAAGGACGAGTTACCAACAAACCTAAAAACGGCCAACATCGTACGACGTAAGTCTTGCTCATATAACATGGTCGGGGGAAAATGTATCGTCTAGGTTTCTCTATGCCACTCCTCAGGTGCGTCGAGGAAGAAAACATTCCACACGTATTGAGAGAAGTCCACGAAGGGACCAACGCACAACATCCAGGTGGGCGATCGATAGCCCGCAAAATCCTACGAGCAGAATACTACTGGCCAACGATGCAGAACGACGCGAAGGAGCATGTTAAAAAATGTGACAAATTTCCCGGTAGATGTCAACGTCGTGGGCGACGCTAACTATTGGATGACCCCAGTATTCAATTACTTGACCATGGACGAGTTACCGACAAACCTAAAAACGGCCAGCATCGTGCGGCGTAAGTCTTGCTCATATAACATGGCCGGGGGAAAATGTATCGTCGAGGTTTCTCCACGCCACTCCTCAGGTGCGTCGAGGAAGAAAACATTCCACACGTGTTGAGAGAAGTCCACAAAGGGACCAACGCACAACATCCAAGTGGGCGATCGCTAGCCCACAAAATCCTACGAGTAGGATACTACTGGCCAACGATGCAGAACGACGCGAACGAGCACGTTAAAAAATGTGACAAATGCCAACGGCATGGTGACATACACGTAGCACCTCCTACCGAGTTAAAATCACTATCTTCCCCATGGCCGTTTTCCTGGTGGGGGCTAGATATATTAGGAACCTTCGTCATCGGCACCGGCCAAAACAAGTATCTCATCGTGGGCGTCAATTATTTCACTAAATGGATAGAAGCAGAGGCCTTGTCCAAAATCACTGCACTCAACATATTATGCTTCTTCAAGCGGAACATCCTCGCCTGGTTCGGGGTGCCGCTCGCCATCGTAACAGATAATGGGACCCAGTTCACCGACAAACATTTCCAGGAATTCGTAACCTCGGTGGGAACCAAACAACACTTCGCCTCGGTCAAGCACCCTCCGACTAACGGGAAGGCGGAAGCCGTGAACAGAGTAATCTTAAGAGGTCTGAAACGAAGGTTGGACGAGCACAAAAACGCTAGGTCGAAGAGTTACACAATGTTCTTTGGGCGTACAGGACCACACCTCATTCAACAACCAGGGAATCCCCATTCCGTCTAGCATATGGGACTGAAGCGGCCATCCCCATAGAGATTCACATACCGTCCAGGCGAACAAAATCACCTATGGACCGAGACACCAACTCTGAAACGCTGAGAGTAGATCTCAACTTAGTCGAAGAAATCCGATCGGAAGCTGCTCTTCGAGAAGCTACACTCAAACAAAAGATAGCAGCTCGACATGACACAAAGGTTATTAAGCGAGCATTCGAAGTCAGAAGTCTCGTCTTGAGGAGAAATCACAAAGACTCCCGAGAAGGGAAGCTGACACCAAATTGGGAGGGCCCATATCGCGTCCGAGCAAATACCGAAAATGGAGCCTATTACTTAGAAAATCTTCAAGGGGAAGAGCTCGCTCGGCCGTGGAACGCCGAGAAACTTAAGCAATACTACATCTAGTATTGCAGTCGCCCTGCTCAACTCCCAAACGAGGAGCAGATGGTACGACCAAACCTGCGTGCCTAGGTACAAGCATTGCAGCCCAAAACATTTGATCGATAGGACCCCCTCACAAGGAGGAAGGTAACTGTCACACAGACGGATACTCAAACGAATCCGACGTCGCCTAAGTACCACGACCAGGCAGAACCGCGACTCGCGATGGGACGTTCAAGCCACGAAATCCGAGCAATGATCTTGACCTGGATACCGACCCGGAGCCAGCCTCTATACATCTGACCGGTTCCCTTAACCGATGGATCACACTTTCTAACGAGCATTTACCCCCTATTCAACCACTATATCATATTCCTTATGTCGGTCAATTATATGAGCGTAAAATACTTAGCGAAATCATACATTTAAAATAAAAGTCCTCCAACGGACGAGCAGTTATACGTGGAAACAAAAACACTGCAAAGATAATAAAATGACCACCCAGGCCGGAAACATTCTTTGAGAAATTGCGACCCCGAAGGGCCGACTTGTTCAAAATTACATAAAACGGGGACCAAGTCCCCGAGCAAAAACAAAAAATTACATATATTTGGGCATGCGGGCCAAACTAATTACCCTCCTCCTCTTGGACACCAGGTTGGCCCTCATTCTGAGGTTGTTGAGCTTCAGGCTGGACTGGTTGGTCAGGCTCACCAGGCTGAGAGTCGTCAACGATCCTATAGTCAGGGACTACAATCCGACCGTCCTCGACCTTGTATAAATAGCTGATCCGATCAGTATCAAGATCCAACTCCGGATGGAGAGTCTTGAACTGATCCACGATGTTTTGAAAGCTTAGTTTGGTCGTGTCCCTCAGTTCTTCCAGATCCTGATCTATCCGGGCAAGGAAGTGCTCCATACTCATCAAACATTTGGTGTCTTCATCCTCATCCTCCTTGGGAAAGAAGGAATCTTTCAACTTTTTATTCTGGTCGACGGCTTTCCTCTTATCCACCTCTAGCTTGGCAATCACGTCAGTCTGCACCGTCAGCTCTTTGACCGTAGCCTCAGCATCCTCGGCAGTCTTCTTCACTTTTTCTTCTGAAGCAGCTAGGAGGGACTTCAAGCGGTTAATTTTGGCGCTCCTGCCCAGAGTTTCCCTCGGCCAACATCGAGGCCATGGATAGCACCCGCATGACAGAACTGGCATCCTGCGCCAGGAACAACCTTCGAGCAGGGCAATCCATCTGCTTAAAAAACAGTGAATCCGCCCGTTTGACCTCCAAGGACGTACCCTCGGAGAAGTTACGTTTCACAAAACACGATGGCAACACGTGTTTGGGTTTCGGAGGAGCGTTGGCCGTCAAGTCCAGAACGGTCGTTCCGACTTTGTGTTTTTTAAGACTCGAACCCGAAGTCACGCCCGGAGATCCTTGAGCGACCGGGCCTGAGCCATAACCACTCGTATCGTTGCCCACCAGTCGGGTATGGACAATCATAGCTTTCCTCTTGTTGCCTTGTCTCAACTTGTCCTAGATCTTGTCTAGAGAATTCGCCATAGAACCTGCAAAATAGAAGAAAGAGAAAAGGGTCAGGTCGGCTACGAGCATAAAATCACAGGACAAATAAACAAAAAACAAAGCAAGTACCAAACAGTTTAGACACTTCTTGCCCGCTTTTACAAGCCAGGAGAGTTGTGATGTCAATCAGCGGACGCTCCACAACCACTTCCCCGTCAGAAGCTAACATTACTTTCCCCTCTCCGTCAAGCATCGGGGTCGGAGTGAAAGAAGACACCAGCTTGCGAAACTCCTCGAAGCTGGTTGAATCATCCTCTTCGGTTGCTTCGGAGTCCCCCAAGGAGCTTTCGGGATCGGATGAGACAGTTTCCAAAGAGTCTGAATCCTCTGACGTGTCTTCGTCCGAGGAGATGTCGTAGGGATCGACGAGCGCATTTTCACCTGAAAAGTAGAGGAAAGGTGTCAGTGAATTCAATTAAAATATCAAATCCACCCTTCCACTACCTATCAAGTGAAAGGGCGTGCAACGGCCCGGGAACGGGGTCCCCGACCCACCAAAGCCCTCGAGTGGTCGTTTCTCGAGACGATCGATCAACGCTCGACAGGGAATCATAAAAACGCAGAGTTCATGACGAACATATGCTCATCACTAAACCCTAAGCCTCGGTCGAGCTTCGACCGAGGTCTCCGCCGATTGGAAACTAGGGTTCGGAACAGGCGGCGTAACAGTGACTACAGCAACTTAAAATTCATCTAAAACTACCCTAATCCATTGTCTAAAAACAAAACCTAAACCGCATGCATGTTTATTCTTGAAAAAATAAGACAAAAAATCGGGAAAGAACTCTTACCAGGAGCGTGAGACATGATTATGAGAATCTGTGTTGATACGCACGGTGGTCGGCAGAAGGACTGCGGTGGTCGACGGTCGTCTAAGGTTGTCGGAGAGTCGATCAGAATGGTGTAAGGAAGATGAAACGAAAAAGGTGACAGATGAGGTAATCCTCCTATTTATAGGGAAGGGGGCACGTGCAGCTGAAGCGTGGCCCCTATCCCTAGGCAATGATGGCCTATTCGCTAGTCCCTAGGCTAGCCGTCAGAATATTAAATAGACAAAAGTCCCAAGACACATCACCTTTTCGTTTCTTCTTCCTCTTCACCGACCGACTGATGGGGCGCCCGTCCGCCGAGCCCCCATTGATATCCCAAGAAAGGTCGTTCGTCGGTCAAAAGCTAGTCCATCAACATTACAGGTATCTCCGAGCAGACAGGCATCCTTAAGTCATCGCTTCCTTGACCAGAAACAACGACTTGGGGGCCTCCTGTTCCGGACTACCCCAAATTACGGATTTGGGTCCAAGCACTCTCTCACGCCCAATCAACCCAATAACCCGTTGACGGCCGCTCGACATATTCATTGCTCGACACCAGTACCATCCGGCCAACGGACAAGCCGAGCGAGGAAAATATCACTCCAACGGCTAGTTCCTAACCGTTAGCGATTATTACGGAATCCGCGATCCACGCCCAACAATACGGGCCAATGGCCATCCACTTGGACCAGTATAAAAACTCTCTCATTTGAGAGGGTCAGATATTAAAAAATCTTCACCCTAAATCTCGTACTTGCTCACTCGTGCTCGCTTTCTGACTTTAGCATCGGAGTGCCTTCGCAGGTACACCCTTTTTTCCACCATCAACCGAACCTCATCCACGTCCGACGCCGGCCACATCAGATCCTGATCTTTAGGTACGATCAACAACCCTAAAAGGGACATGGGTCAGCATAAAGGGCCAAGCCCAAATACAAAATTACTAAACTTAAATAACTAATAAAACTATTATTTAATTTAATACATAATCATTTAAATGACTGAGCCTTTTTGTGGGACGTTTGGGCCTGCTATCATGGAGTATGATAGTTTTTTTAAACTATGATTGTCGGTGAAGACAATGTGAACATTCTTGGAGTGGTGTAGCTTCAAGTGACTACACTCTTTATGGTGGAGTATGATTGTCGATGAAGACAATGAAAACTTATGTATTATTTTCAATCAAGGTAGAGATTGTTGGGGTTGGTTGAAAATATACATGTTGAAGAAGTCTCACATGCTTAGTTTTGTGAATGAAGAGAGAGTCCAAGACTATATATATGATACAAGTTCTTTGAAGTCTTACATCACTTAGTTTCGAGAAAGAAGAGAGAGTCTAATGTCATATATAAGATTCAAGTTCTTCATTATAGGATGCACCAGTCAAAACACTTTAAGTTTGTATATGATTTTCCTTGTTCTCTTACACTCTTGTATTTGAGTGTTGCGAGATGTAGTTAAATATTTGTTTGAGAGTGTGATTGTATTCTCTGATTGTCGATCTATTGACAACGACCGTAATTTTTTCTCTGATTTTAGAATTTTCTCGTTGCGTTCTTGTGTTGTGATTATATTCATATTTTTTTCTCTATATTTTAATTGTTTTTTCCCAACAAAACCATTACAACACTAAATTCTAGTCCCATATTCATATCTTGTCGTGCTAACCACTTCACTGCAAAACGAGGAGATACAAGAAAGTGAGAGTTATCTTCCATTTAATCACAAATTTGACCATATGACATATCAAATGGAAATTCCCAACACTTAAAAACAAAAAATTGAAGTGTACTTCACTTCAACCCACCCTTTTGCTACCAAGAAGACAAGAAAGAATGTAGGGGCCCTAATGAAAATAGACAAGTATGTATGTATGACACAATTTGTGATCCGATTGAGCAGAATATCATCAGTCAATAAAGAGAAACATAAACTGCCATAATCTGAGAATCTGTCTCCCATGCAATATCTATATTCATTCATTTCTTTGAATCTTAGTTACTTTGGACCAAGTCACATCCTTCTCGAATCTATAGAAAAATTCAGTCTTGAAAGAAAAAGCAAAGATAAAGAAAAAGCAATAAGCTGCAGAGATTGCTCATTTGCCTTTAGTCCTGTTGGATGCCTCAATTTGGTACCTCTCATTAATTTTATCATTAATCATGTCTTTAGGATTTGCCAAATTTGGTGATTTTAACTAAAATTAACTTACTAACTCACAAGAAAAACATCATGTCTATTTCAGCCCTATATATATAATTGATAATAATAATTAAAAACTCACATATAGTTATTATCAGATTTTAGACCGTACATTTAACCTAATAATATCGACATTTGTGAGTATCAGAATTTTAAATCCTAGTGATGACGTTTAACCTAATAATATCGACTTTTATAAGTATCAGAATTTGAATTCTAGTAATGACGTTTAACCTAACAATATCGATTTTTGTCATTTGAAATAAGATTTATGTTTTGCAGACATTAATTAAACAAGATTAATAACCAAGTGGCACCATTATAGGTCCACATGACACAAGAAAGGAAACCATGATGTTTACATTAATCAATGAAATGAAATGTGTAACCTTTAAATTAGGGAAAGTGCTTTGTTGAACACTAGGCACTTAAAAGAAGGTGCCACCATAAAGAATTCCTAAAGACTACTATACTAGTAAAAAAAAACAAAAAAAACTAAAGCCTAATTATATGATGCATGGAGACTATACATTTTTTTACTACATAAATTTTATATAAACATAATGGAATCCAAAATTTTGGTTAATTCATTACCTAAAGACTAGATTTACAACAACAAAAAGTTACATTTAAAAAGAAGAAAAAGAAAGAAACAAAAAAGACAACAATAGGATCACACTTGTAGGCTTGAAAACACTTAAAATACTATGTAACAACAATAATATCTTATACAACACACTTTGAATTCTTCAACACAAAAAATCATCATTTCTTCTATGATTTTTTTCCCCTTAAACTAGTTGTGGAGCTTCAACATGTTCATGCTTGATTAGGTGGTTGTCTATATTTTGCTGCTCTCCTGAATTCATATATCAAATACAAAAATATTTAGAATAATAAAAAGATACAGAAAATGTGATATATATTATACGAATATAAATTAAATAACAAAAACTAATTTTTATATTTTTAATTTTAAAATATAAAAATTAAAAAATATTTTTATTTTTTAATTTTATATCTTAATTTTAAATTTTTATATTTTGAATAAAACTAAAATAAGTTTTTTATATTTTTTTATTTTTTTAATGTAACCTAAAATTTAGACTACTTAATTAATCAACATCAATAAACAGAAAATTTTATTTTATTTATTTTGAATTGGATTGTTGAATTCAAATGTGTCTAAAAGTTTTTCATGATCCTAAATAAATTAATCAAGCTTTTCATAGAAAGGAAAAGGAACTACCTAATTAATTTTTTTCATCTTCTTTTCCCTCCAATAACTAAAGTGGTACAGTTCTTCACCCAATGTCTTTTTTTGATTTCTCATAAAAATAAGAGAAAGATTGTTTCTTAAAGAAGCTTTTGATAAAGAGTGAAAACTATCACTCTTTCTTGAGTGTCTTCAAGTATTACCAGCTTTCTTTTAGTAAAAGATAAATTGTGCAAACCTAAACCTAATGAATAAAATAAAATAGAATTTAACATGCATTATTAATATTAATTTATCTATAATTCAAAATTAAATTATTAATATTTTAAGATTTTAATAATATCACATCACACAAATGTTGCGTACGATTTTACTCAGACAAATATTATTATAATTAATAATGACAACTGAAATTGAGAATGAAGCTACGTGAACACAAAAAAAAAAGAATAACATTTGCTTAAGAAATTTTATAAGAATTAAAAACGAAATTGATATATTCATGAAAACATATATTATTATTAAATCCTAAAATATTATAGGTAGCTATCTAAGGATCGCATACATAAATATTAAATATAACTCTGACACTCTGTCATATCAATATCATAAATAAATTATACATAATTTTAAATTAATATCAATGTTCGACTGATATCATAAATATAAACATAATCATAAGTCAGTGTCAATGTTCGACAATGACATATTTGTTTCAAAAGTATTGTAGTACGTAGGAAGTTACGCGTAATATATAAAAAATATATATATGATATAAATGTGCATATATATACATACCTGTTATGTATTGGATCAGGTCCATTTGGCACTCTTCTCTTGCTAACATAGACAAGTTTAGAATTTGAATGAAGAACATGTCTGTTGATAGCAACCAACTTTAAATGCTTGGAGATAACATTAACATTCATAGGAACAAGAATTGTTCTTTTTGTTTGAAGATTCATTGTTGAGATAGTAAGAAACATAAAGCACATGATTCCTAAAGATAACAAAGCTCCAAGGAACAACCTTCTAAAACATAAAACATCCATGTTTTGATGTGTTTTATGAGTTTTCACACAATGGTAGTGACTTGAAAATGAAGGCAAAGGCAAATGCAAATGCATGAGAGTGTTTCAACAACATTGGTAAGAGAGAAAACTTGGAATATAAAGAGGAAAATATAAAGGGAATGAAGTAGAGTGTTTTGTGGGAGAGAAAGTGAGAGAGATTTTAAGAGAGCATGGATGGAGAAAGATGAAAGGGTAGTAATGAATCAGAAAAGTTAGTTATTTGAGAGTGTTAAAAAAAAGGGTCCACTTGAAGTCTCTTTTTGTTGAGTTTGTGCATTTTCATGCAAACTACAAAAGGGGATCTCTCTCACTATGATATTTCTAACTCACAGATATTCTTTTATGGTACTTACTTTCAAGTTATGTGTTATGTAACAACAAACCAATTCAAAACAGAACACACATGAGACAGAGGAAATCTTTGCAAGTTGGTGTGTGGACAAAACAGAGGAAATTTCTACTTAACTCTTACTAATCTAGTTGTTAACTTTTTAACATTGTGTTTTTTTTATGAAAAATAAATTTGATATCCGACTATAGGACCGATTAATCTCCATCATTTACTAATGGAGATTTATTTAAAAATAAAATTTTGTTTTAAACTGACCCGACACAAAAATACTAAATTTTAAATTCGAGTGAAATTCAAGGTATCATATATTTACAAAAATGATATGTAAAACTAAATAATATTATAGTTTTGTGACACCTGATATATTTTAGAATGATTCAATGCCATGTTAAACTCAAGTGTATACACATTGTTTTGTGAATGGATAGTTTGGTTTATATTTATTATCAAAGTTTAAATTTAATATTTTATTTTACATAAAGTTATTTATATTTGTTTCTTATTGGAATTAGAGGTCATAGGAAAAAGTGAGTTAATGGTCTATTACAGTGGTTTGCAAGTTCCGTTGTAGTGAAAAGAGAACTGATATATAAGGTTAACATCCAAAAGTTCAAATCAGTAAAAGAATGAGAAGTGAAGTTTGAATAGAAAAAAGTTTTGAATTCTTGGGAATTGACACACATTTTTTCTTTAAATGAGGGAGATATTTGATAACTACACATGTGAAGAATGCCGAGGAATGTGATTAGCCATTGGATTAATCTGGATTGTTTGTGTGACGTTTCTCGTGAGGGGTTACTTGCGGTGCGAAGGAAAAAAGGGGTATACCTGTTCCCCATCTAGTAGCATTATTACATAGTAATCGAGTTTTCATCTTTCGGGCCTTGTAGACGATCCGAAATAGTTTCCTGTCAAGCTCTCATCTTTGCTCTACAGGGTGGGGGTTTGTGTAAGCTCATAATTTCGACACTTTGAAATTTGAGACATGAAATCATTTCTTTTGATGAGAGGATGATCAGTAGATAGGAAAAAGAAGAAGTGAAGATATTCAGGAGATGTTGACAAGGTTAAAAACTCAAAGTGCTTCGACAGGAGGACAAATAGTGTTCTGGCAGGCCAAGTTTGGAAAATTGTTTATAGTTGGGCATTTGACAAGATGAGTGTATCTTTCGACACTTCCACAGAAGAGAGTTGTTTGACAGAAGCATTGTTTGGCAGAGTTTGAAGGGTTTCTTCTTCTTCGAGACTTCGACAAATGAAGAGGTACAAGGCTTCGTCACCAAAGGGAAGAATTCAAATTCAAAAGTTACAACCTTTGGCAGTTAGACACATGGAAGTTTCAGAGAAGAAAATTGCATGCAGGCTGACATTTGCCATTTAGTTAGAATCTTCCCGTTTTAGGCAGTTATTTTGTTTGTATATAAATAGGATAGTTTGTGTTTGGAATGTGTGTGTGAAAACTTATACAAAAATCCTGTAAATACTCTAAGTACCCAGTGTGAGAGAAAATGAGTCTGATATTTGGAACAATGTATGTGTTGAACACCATTTCTCTTTCAAGTTATTTGAATTATTAGTTTGTTTCATCAAGTTATTTTATCTTCAGTTTTATTTACTTTTCTGCAAAGTTTTACATCATTTCGCCATTTTCTTACTTTTGTTCAAACTTTAACTTTATTTTACTTTCAAAATCAAAGCATTTAACACTTTGACATTATTAACAAAACAAACCACAAATCATTAACAACACTAAGAGTAATTCGACAAAACAATTGCACATGTGTCCTAGGACTTGTTTGGCTGGTCCTGCAAGTAACCCAGTTTTATAAGAGATTGGTTAACCAGAGGTTGTTCGTCAGAAATCACAGCGAACAAATTGGCACGCCCAGTGGGACCAGTGCAATTAATAAGAACAATAGAGAATCCTCTTAGTCAAAACGTTCCTTGCTGCGTTGTATGATTCTTAGAAGCGGTAAACTAGCCATAACCGACGTAGAAAGACGAAAAAGAACAAGAGGAAGAAAGATGGCTAACTTGCCAAATACTTCAAACAATCCTAACGAAACCATTCCAGTTTCCAATCCTATCCCTTTGTCAGAAGGAGTAGCAGTTTCTGGCCCTGTTTTAGAACAGATTAGGCCTCCACCAGTGGATTCGATACCAACAGGTTCAGGGTCCCAAAATGCGCCTAGTTCTTCCACCATGGGACACTCAAGGCCCATGGGAACCCCTCCTCCTGGAGGAAACGCCTTTAGGCCATTTACTAATTTTTCCATGCCCATGTCTGGGAGAGAACAACCATATGGAATGCCAACTTCAATGATGGCAAACTTACATAATTCATCACCATTATTTTCTGATGCTATGGTTCAAATGTCTTCACCATTGCAAGGATCAGGATATGGTGGAAATGGGAGTAGATTAAATCAGGTTCCACCAGGGTTCCATATGCCAACCATGACGAACCATTCGGCGCAAGTAATTCGTCAACAAATGGATGAAAGTAACCATGATATGGTGCAGGCATTGACACAACAAATGGGGGAAGTGTTTAATCCTTTAATACAAAATACTACCCAAACAAACCAGATATTGGCAGAACAAATGGCACGCATTGCTGACTTTTTTGGAGTCCCTCAAGCACAGCAAAGAATGCAATTGAATCAAAATCCTGCCAATAGGCCTGTCGAAGAGGAACTTACCATAAACCAAAGGCCATTAGGAAACCCTCAAGAAAATCCCAGGGGCTAAGAGGTAATAGTCGAACAACCTCATGTAGAAGAACCCATTCGACAGGAACCTAGGAGATTATTAGTCCAAAGAGACCAAAATGCTGATGAAATATTACAGCAGAGAATGCGTTACAACAATCTGCCTGTCGAAAATAATATTGCAACCATGGTTGAGAGAATAATGGCGCAAAATGGAGTAAACGTAGGATTACAAAGGCCTAGTTATACTTCCCCTTTGTCTGAATATGTTTTGCAACAGGAATTACCACCAAGGTGGAAAGTCCCCAAATTCACCAAATTCTCAGGGGATACTAGTGAGTCCACCATAGAACACGTAGTGCGTTATTTGATAGAGGTGGGAGAGATTGCTAATAATGAGAACTTAAGGATGAAATATTTTCCAAGTTCTTTGACAAAAAATGCCTTCACTTGGTTTACTTCTCTGCCTGCAACTTCAATATTCACATGGACCCAATTAGAAAGATTGTTCCATGAACAATTCTATATGGGACAAACCAAGATAAGTCTGAAAGAATTAGCAAGTGTCAAAAGAAAATTCTCTGAACCTATAGATGATTATTTGAATAGGTTTAGATTGTTAAAGGCTAGATGTTTTACACAAGTGCCGGAACAAGAGTTAGTCGAAATGGCTGCAGGGGGTCTGGATTATTCCATAAGGAAAAAATTAGACACCCAATACTTGAGAGACATGGCACAACTAGCAGATAGAGTAAGGCAAATAGAAAGGCTAAAAAATGAGAAATTTAGATCAAATAAAAACAAGAAGGAAAGAGTGGCCTATGTAGGAATAGTTCAGGAAGAAGATTATGACGAAAACGAATCAGTCATTTTCGACCAGCAAGAAATTGATTTGGCAGAACTAAAACAAGGCCCTCCATATTCCTGTAAAGTTTTAGCTCCGTCGAATGGAAAAAATCCAGTCGAAATGGAAAAGAATGACAGGTTCCCTAAAAGAACCTACACATTCGACATCACCAAATGTGATGAAATTTTTGATTTGCTAGTTAAAGATGGTCAGTTGATAAAACCAGCAGGCACTAAAGAGCCTCCTGTAGACCAACAGAAAAAGAGAGGTTTTTGCAAATACCATAATTTTTTGGGTCATAAAACTTCTCAATGTTACCTTTTCAGGGATCTTGTCCAGAATGCAATCCAGAATGGAAGGTTGAAGTTTGGAGACAAAGCTAAGAAACAGATGAGGATTGACTCCAATCCCATGCAGGTTGTGGAGGCCAACTATGCTGAACCAGAAATGGTGAATGTGGTCGAAATGGAAGTCATGGCTGAGGAAAGTTTTGAAATGGTAGAAGCCACTGAAGGTTTCGACGCAAACTTCACCATGATAGAGGCTGCTGAGGGCTTCGACACCTATGTAAATGTGGTGGAGGGGGCTGATGACCTTACTGACCAGACTGAGGAAGAAGAAGTCAAAGCTGCTGAAGGCTTCGACAAAGAGAATGCCACTGAAACTACTGAAGGTTTCGACGAAGGGAACACAGTCAGGGTTGGCAGAAGTTTCGACAAGAAGAAATGTGACAGAGATGCTGAGCATGGAGTGGTATGGGACACTCTAGGAGAACCCAGTGGAAGGTTTGACTTCATGGTGAAGTATTCAGCACCACCAAGCTCCAAAACTGACATCAGCAAAATCAAACCCACAGGATGGGGAGACTTTTTCAGAAGTGATAATGAGGAAGAAGATAACAAAGCCCTCATTACCCAAAAAGAGGCCACTGAAGGCCTTAGTCATGGCAAGATCAAGGAGACAGAGATTATTGACAATGTCCACATTGTCGAAACAATAAATAGAAGCACCACCAAGACTAAAGAAGATTTTGCCGAAGGTGTTGTGCAGAAACCCCCTCATGGGATTCTGTGCAGAACAATGGAAGACCCAAAAGAAAAGCCAGTTGCACAATGCTGCAAGTTCATCCATAGAAGCTTGCACCCAAAAGGCAGGGTAAATCAGTTAGAAGAGAATATCCCTGAGGAAATGATGCTAGTCGAAAAAATGAATAAACTGAAGATTACAAGTGAGCAGAATGCAGGGATTCATATGGTAGAAGTCTCTCAGAAGATAGGTCCAGACACCAACAGAAAGAACTATCAAGAGAAGCATCAGAAGCTGGTTTACCCAGAAGAAAATGAAAGTCTTGTCGAATTTATCCAGAGGTGCCAGAGGAAGAATGCATAAGTTATGTTCTGCCCAAGGTGCAGCGCTGTGTTCGACAGGAAAGCAGCTAATGATTTAGAAGCAGCAGAAAAGATCAAAAAGAAAAGGAACTGGGGAGCAGTCCCACCAGGCAGAAATGAAAGGTTCGACCCAAGAAGAAGGGAGCATCATAACCAAGGAATGGAAGGAAGACGTTACAACACCTATAAACCATCCAACAAACCGAACGATGACAAGTGGGTCCAACCTATAAGGGATGCCCAAGGTCAGAAGAGATGGAAAAGTTTTGAAGTGAATAGGGGTGCCTCAATAGAAGTGAAAAAGGAGGTAGAAAAAGCAAAGCCAAAGTATGTCTCTGAAAACTACAAGGGGAAGAATCCTATGTCCATGTCCCAATGGAGGAGGTTTCAAAGGCAGAAGAGAATTGAAAAAGAAACTGTAGAACACAAAAGGATTGGGCAGAATAAAGCTGAGTCAAGCAAGGGTGTGCAGACAACAAGCAAAGGGAAATCTCTGGCGAAAGAAGAACTCCCTCAGAAAAATAAATCTAGTGAGACAACAGAGATACAGAAAATAAGCAACAGAGTGCCAGAAGATGAAGAAGTTACTGATGACTTCAGCTCAGAGTCTGATGCGTCCTTCGACGTAACATGCAACGTGGTTTCTGTGTTACCCAGAGACTATGACAGGATAATGGAAGTGGAGGACGAAGAGGATGATATGGCAGATGATAGCATAGGGCTTAAGCCTGTATGTTACTATATAATGAACAATGTCTGTGTCGAAGAGCAAAATGCTTTCTTCGAAAAGCCAGATGATGCAATGAAGGCTCATTTAAAGCCTCTATTCATAAAAGGGAAAGTAGAAAACGTGGGTGTCAACAAAATCCTGATAGATGGAGGAGCAGCTGTGAATCTAATTCCTCACTATATGATAAAGAGGATTGGAAAAGATGACTCAGACACCAAACCTCACAACATGGTGTTGTCCAACTATGAAGGTAAGGTGGGGACAACATTGGGGGTAATACAATTGAACCTGGCTGTAGGAACCATTACCAGGCCTACAATGTTTGTGGTGATAACATCAAAAGCAAATTACAACCTGCTGTTGGGAAGAGAGTGGATCCATGGAATTGGTGCTGTACCATCATCCATGCATCAAAGGATAGCAATTTGGAGGCCAGATGGGATTGTCGAAAACATAGAAGCAGACCAAAGTTACTTCATGGCTGACGTGAATAATGTCACTAGTCGTAACTTCGACAAGAACTTGGCCCACATAACACCTTGCAATCCTGCTGGTTTCGACCTAACAGCCTCCGACAACGCATACTGTTCCATGTACCTCCACCCTACGCATGGTTTCCAGTGGGACAGAGAAATAATTGGGGAGACAAATTACACTTGGGGAACTGCCCATGTCAACCCAACTGGGTGGGGGAGTGAGTTCAGTGAAAATGACTGAAGCATCAACAATAGAAAGGATTACGGCTTATGTCGCCGAAAAACAACTCAAAGCGGCCCTTGAGGCCGAAGCAAGAAGTATGGCTATTAAAGCCAACACACAAGTTGTCGAAGAACAACATCCTCAAGAAAGTATTGAGGAACAATGTGCAAAACAGAGTTTTGAAGAAAACTCTAGTGGCGAATGGCAGAATCAAAGGCTTTATGCCATTTATGATGACGAACCCTTGGGGTTTGAAAAAGATCCAGTCCCAACCAATATGAAAATGGTGGCACAGGATCCCTTAGAAGAGATCAATCTGGGACTGGGGGCAGAGAAAAGGCCAACTTACATCAGTGCCAAGATGGATCCTCAGCTCAGAGTCGAAATAATCCAACTGCTGAATGAGTTTAAAGACTGCTTCGCATGGGATTATGACGAAATGCCTGGTTTAGACAGAAACTTGGTCGAATTGAAGTTGCCAATACTGAAAGGGAAAAAGCCAATAAAGCAGACTCCCAGACGCTTCGCACCTGAAATTCTGTCGAAAATTAAAGAGGAAGTCGAAAGACTTCTAAAATGCAAGTTCATCCGTACAACAAGGTATGTCGAATGGATTGCTAATATTGTTCCTGTGATTAAGAAAAATGGCAAACTTAGGGTATGCATTGATTTAGAGATCTAAACTCAGCTACCCCTAAGGATGAATATCATATGCCAGTAGCAGAAATGCTTGTAGATTCTGCAGCAGGCCATGAGTATTTAAGTATGCTTGATGGATATTCTGGTTATAACCAGATTTTCATTGCTGAAGAAGATGTTCCAAAAACAGCTTTTCGTTGTCCAGGAGCAATAGGAACATATGAGTGGGTAGTCATGCCCTTTGGTTTAAAAAATGTTGGAGCTACTTACCAAAGGGCAATGAATTCTATTTTTCATGATTTCATTGAAACGTTTATGCAAATTTATATAGATGATATTGTGATTAAATCTGCCTCAGGCTCAAACCATATTGACCATCTTCGACAATCCTTTGAAAGGATGAGGAAGTTTGGTTTAAAAATGAATCTCCTTAAATGTGCTTTTGGTGTGCAGGCAGGTGACTTCTTAGGCTTTGTGGTCCACAAGAAAGGGATTGAAATTAATGAAAACAAAGCCAAGGCCATAATGGAAGCAAAAGCGCCATCGACAAAGAAGGAATTGCAGTCTCTACTAGGGAAAATTAATTTTCTCAGAAGGTTCATCTCCAACCTTAGTGGAAAAACACAGGCCTTCTCACCTCTACTTCGACTAAAGAAGGAAGGCTTCACTTGGGGGCAAGAACAACAAGATGCTTTCGACAAGATAAAAGAATATATGGCCAGTCCTCCAGTTTTAATGTCTCCTTGTCGAAAACGAAGTATGAGGCTTTATATCTCAGCATCCGACAGAACATTGGGAAGCATGCTTTGTCAGGAAGATGAACATGGCGTCGAAAGAGCCATTTATTATCTCAGCAGAGTCTTAAATGATGCTGAAACTAGATATAGTATGATAGAGAAACTATGTTTATGTGTATATTTCTCTTGTACAAAGTTAAAGCATTATATAAAACCCATTGATGTATATATATTTTCTCATTTCGACGTAATAAAACATATGTTGTCTAAATCTATTCTACATAGTCGAATTGGAAAATGGGCTTTGGCATTAACTGAGTATTCTTTAAAATATATGCATCTCAAAGCTGTCAAAGGACAGGTGGTTGCTAACTTTATAGCTGACCACTCCATAGTTGGAGATGAAATAAAATACGTCGAAAGAGAACCTTAGAGATTGTATTTCGACGGTTCCAGTCATAAGAATGGAACAGGTGTTGGGGTACTAATTATTTCTCCCAATAAAATTCCAACAAAGTTCAAGTACAAAATAGAAGGCTGCTGTTCAAATAATGAAGCAGAATATGAAGCTTTGATTGCAGGACTTGAAATATTGTTGGAATTGGGGGCAACAGAGGTCGAAATAATGGGTGACTCTGAGTTGGTAATAAAACAATTGACAAAAGAATACAGATGTGTCAAAGAAAATTTGATCATGTATTTTGTAATAGCCAATAGACTCCTCAAGAGATTCGATAGTGCAGCTTTTAGACACATTCCTAGATTAGAAAATCAGGAAGCAAATGACTTGGCTCAACTGGCATCAGGCTACAAAGTGTCGAAAGAAAATCTGGAGAAAGTTGTCGAAGTAAGAGGAAAAGTATTATCCACTAAACTGTCCCCATCAGATTTGGAAACCATAAGACTGGGATATGGTGATGAAGAAAATTTTGAAATTTTCAATGTAGATGATCCAGAAGTAGGAGATTGGAGAAAGCCTATTAAGGATTATTTACAAAATCCAAACCAGACAGTCGAAAGGAAAATAAAGTATAGAGCCTTAAGTTACGTACTCTTTGGAAATGAGCTGTTCAAAAAGACTGCAGAGGGAGTCTTACTAAAGTGCTTAGGAGAGACTGAAGCTTATTTAGCCTTGTCGAACGTGCACAGTGGTGCATGTGGTGCACACCAGGTAGGGCACAAGATGAAATGGTTATTATTTCGGCAAGGGATGTATTGGCCAACAATGTTAAAAGATTGTGTCGAATTTGCAAAGGGATGTCAAGAATGCCAAATTCATGCAGGCATACCTCATGTGCCTGCAAATGAGTTACATTCTATTATAAAGCCTTGGCCATTCAGAGGTTGGGCTTTAGATTTGATTGGTGAAATTCGACCAGCTTCGTCAAAGGGGCAAAAATATATTTTAGTTGGAGTAGACTACTTCACCAAGTGGATTGAAGCCATACCACTGACGAATGTAGATCAGGAAGCAGTTATAGACTTCATCCAGAAGCATATAATTTATAGGTTTGGAATACCAGAAACTATAACCACTGATCAAGGATCTGTGTTTACTGGAAGAAACATGCAGGCATTTGCAAAAGAGACAGGTTTTAAGTTGCTAAATTCGACACCTTATTATGCTCAAGCAAATGGACAGGTCGAAACAGCCAACAAGGTTGTGATAAATCTGATAAAAAAGCATGTGGGTAAAAAACCTAGGAATTGGCACAAGACTCTGGATCAAGTCCTTTGGGCCTGTCGAACGTCTCCTAAAGAGGCAACTAATTCTACCCCATTTAAGTTGACTTATGGGCATGATGCAGTGTTACCAGTCGAAATCTATTTACAATCAATACGAATTCAAAGGCATCATGAGATTCCATCTGAGATTTATTGGAGTATGATGATGGATGAATTAGTTGATTTAGATGAGGAGAGGTTACGTGCTTTAGAGTTAATAAAAAGGCAGAAAGAAAGAGTCGAAAAGTTTTACAATAAGAAAGTAAAATTTAAAGCCTTTTTAGTTGGTGATTTAGTTTGGAAAGTAATTTTGCCCATGGAAAAGAAAGATAGATTGATGGGAAAATGGTCTCCTAAATGGGAAGGACCTTTCAAAATTTTAAGATTTTTTTCAAATGGTGCATATGAAGTCGAAGAAACGGAAAAAGACAGGAGAGTGCTGAAAATAAATGGCAAATATTTGAAGAAGTATAAGCCAACATTGCAAGAAATAAAGATAGAAATGGAATAAAATTGCAAACAAAAGCTTGTCTTCGCCAAACAGATGGCGTTAAGTAACATTACATATGTAAATTCAAAAAATTCTTAAAGTAATAAAATTCCCTATTTTCTATTACAAACTACTGTTGGAGAAAAGTTACTTTGAGTTCGTCAAATTTCTTCTTCTGAAGCTGAATTCGACGTTCACAGAGACTTTTGCTAACAGTCAGTTCGTCAATTTCTCTGTGAAGTTGTTGGGCTGTTTCGCATGTTGAAGACCTTTCTGAAGCTCCCTGTCAATTTCTTCTTGGTTGGGTTGTTGGAGGCTGGCTTGACGTTCCTTCTCTTGGAGGATCTTCTTCTGAAGTTCGACAATCTGAGCTTGATAAGCCTGGATGTTATTTTCGCACTCAGCAGCAGCTTTGGAGTAATCTTCAGAAAGTTTGTTTAGCTCTGAGATTCTGTCTGTCGAAGAGGCTACAACATTCCATTCTGAGACTTGTTTTTCAGATTTGGCTGTGATGTTCTGAGAAAATTCTTTTTGGCGAACCAAGTCAGCACTTACAGAGTCAATCATAGACATCAGGTCCATCACCAGACGACTCTCTTCAGTCGAAGCCTCTAGAAGATTGGCTTGCTTTAGGAGTTTCTTCAAGTCATATTGTGCAGAAGGGTTTTCGTCCAGAGTTCCAAATAGGTCCACCCCAAGGATTTTTGCCTCAATTTCAGCCATGATAACACTGATGGGTTGAATTTCAGAGGTAGCCCCTGAAGCTGTTGAGCTACTGTGGGAAGAGTCTTGAAAGTAGTACCTGGAACTGAGTAAAGCTTTCAGATAGTCCAGAGGTTTTCTCACTTTCAAGCTTTCAATTTCCTCATGGGACAAGCTTGTCGAACCCGTATTTAGAGGGGTTTCTGTTGGAGTTTCTGCTGAAGTGGGAACAGCTTGGGTACTTCCTCCAGGGTTCAAGTTTGTGTCTGGTTGCTTCGACAGATCTGATTCTTCTTCTTCGACAGCTTCTTTATCAGCCTCTGTTGTATCAATTGGCCCTTGAGGTTGTACATCCTGGTCTGGGGCAGTCTTTTCTTCCACAGTAAAATCTGGACGAAGAGGAGAATTGTTGTCAGAAGATTCAGGGTCACTGATGTCGAAATCACTGAAGGTCTGAGGGCCATAAACACAAGCATCCGGGGTGGTTTCTTCCAGAAGGCGTTCAGCTAAAGTCTTTTCAGAATCAGAAGGGATAACCTCTTCTTGAACCTTAGAAGTTTCTTCGACATCAATGTTAACCTGAAGTAAACAGGAAAAGGAAGTTTAAAAGAAGAAACAATGCAGTTAAGACTATGAATATTGTCAGTCGAAAATAATACCTGAGGAATCTCAGTGTGAGTGCCTGAATCCCCACTTTTCTCACTTCTTGAAGGGATTTTGGTGGTTGGACTGCTAGGAGGAGTTCGTCTATGGACCAGGGATCTCTGGGAGGCCACTATCTTTATTCTCATGCCTTTGTTTCTTTTCAGAGGTTGAGGCTCATGGGATTCATCCTCAGATTCTTCGACACTCACCTCTTTTTCTTCTTGTTTTCTTTTTTTGGCTGGTGTGCGAGTTACCTGAGGTATGCAAAAAGGAAATGTATTCAGTATAGAGAATATTGAAATTTATATAAAAGAAGAAGAGTGAGACGTCATTATTGGTCGAAACCTTTTTAGCAGCTATGGGTGATTTTTCGACCGGTTTAGAAGAGGTCCATTCACCAGAAGTTTTCTTGTTGGTGATTCTAACAGCTGAAAGAGAAGAAGATGAATGAACATTGATATAAAACATAAAAAGTTAGAAATAAGAAGAGGGATTTAATTTCTTCGACACCTTCAAGAATAGGTTCTTCCACACTAACGTGTTCTATTCCAATATGAAGGTGCCCAGGGAAGTTACCCAAATGATATTTCGTCAGAACCACACGTTCGGCAAGTTTTTTGCTAGACTCGCGAAGCAGTTTTAAGTGAGATCCACACACAAACCAATCTGGGAATGGAGGGCACAAGGCCACACCAAATTCTGCAGAAGGGAGTGGGGGAAACTTTGGGGGAAATGTAGTATAAGCAAAGTTGTATCGTGCATGTGGTGGAATATATGAAGGCACCCCCAACTTATCCAACTTTTCTGAAAATTTTTGTTTTAAAGTCACTGCTGCTTCACCTATGGTTTGACGAAGATCATTTGGCCTGTAAATAGTTTCAAAATATTTTTGAAATTTTTGAATTTCTTTGATATGCTTATCTGTACCTTTCTTCTTCTTATCCTGCACAAAAGCAAAGGCATTCGTCAGGAGTGTGTTGAAAGTTGTTACATCAAAGAATTTGTTAATATAATACTCCTTCCACCAAACGTCGAAGTCTTCAGTGCACAAGAAGTTTGGTCGAAATATGGTGGGATGGACCTCCAAAGATTTGTCAAAAAATTTGTTATACAATTCTAGACTGTTCTCAAAATTTTGAAATGAGTTGTAGAACAAAATAGAGCCTTTCTTGTGGTAGATAGGTTTTGTCTTCGTCTGGGTTAGCCCAAATTGTCTGGCCACCAGGTTAGGTTGATAGACAATGAGGGAAACTTTGGTGTTATTAAGGTTGTGATGGGAGAAAAGATGTCTTGGTATAAGAAAGGCTTCCCAGATGGATATATAGGAGTCTTCTTCTTTTTGGTTTTCTAATGGGAGTTGCCTAGTGAACCATTTAGGACCCACAGTTCTGCTGGCGAAGGGTGCCATGGAGGGAGTAAACTTGTAACGTTTGGCGAACATCATTGCATAGCTAGTGAAGGCTTGTCGAAGACCTATTCCTTCGTCAGTGGGTGTTAGTTGAACCAGCCTGGGCCATTCGACACGCCTGTCTTTCACTTCTTCTTCGTCAACTGGTCTCTTGATAGGGATGCAGGCTTCGAAGGTTGCATTCAGCCACAGCTGTAAAAGCTAGAAGGGGCCTGTTAGGCTGATGGTTCCTTTGTCCTTGATGGTTTTCAGGTTGCTCACGCTCTCACTCAGAGATTCATAGAGATTTTCCAGAAGCAATTCACTTAGACAAAATGCAACTCCATTGTGAAGTTGATTGGCCATGGTAATATAGCTTCTGGCAACCTGGAGTGATCTGGTGCAGAAGACAAATTTGTCTAACCACAAAGTGAGGAAAGCAATATGTTCTCTGTCGGAAACTTCCTCAGTGCCTTCGCCTTGGTGATAAGCAATGAATAAAGAATAACCAACGTGTTTGGTGTCGAATCCTATGGGATCTTTGTTTAGGTGATCAGGATTAAAGATTTCTCCTATAGGACTAAGGCCAGTGATGGTTGCTATGTCGAAAAGAGTGGGGGTGACCATACCACAAGGAAGATGGAAGTTGTTGTAGGTACTGTCCCAGAAATACAAAGAAGCCAGCAACATATTCTGGCAGTAGCGTGGGCCGTCTTTCGACAACTGGATCAGGTCATAAATACCTGTCTTCTTCCAGAATATTTCCTTAGCTTTTTCGACTCTAGTGAGCCAAGCTAGATAGTCTGAAGGGTCTTTTGTTAGGGGAGGGCTCCTAAAGATCCTAGTTTGATTTAAGTATGACAAGTCTAATTCTGTCGAAGCTATTGGGATCTCAGGTTTCTTAGAAGATGTTTCGACAGTTTTAGGGTTCTTATTAGCACCTATGGGCTTAGAGGTAGAATAGCAAGGATAAAAATCCTTTAAACGGTTTGGGTCAGCAGTGGGATCAGAAATAGGACCTAACATTGCATGGTGAACTCCAGAGACCAAGATAGGGATTATTACCTGAGATTTGTAGATACTGGCTTTTTCCCTCTCATTTGGAGGTTCTGGGATGTACTGTTGTTGATTCACTTGCATGGGTCCAGACAATGTGTGAGCAGGAGGGAGATTAGCAGTCTTTTTAGCTTTCTTGGCACTACGGTCAGCAATGTTCTTTGGGGGCGCCATTGTTATGAGAAGTGTAGAGATGGAGTAACAGAAAGCTTAAAAGGGTTTTTATGGAGATTTTCTTTGATAAGGGAAGAAGAGTCTGGGAGTGTAAAAAGGATGAAAGGTTTTTGGAAGAGGTTATTTATAGGAAGGTGACAGGATATAAAAAATAAAAAATGAAAAAGAAAAAGACTTTTCAGTTTTAGTCATGGGGGACGTGCATCTGATCAATGGTGGTGATTAAAGGTGACGGTTGGTAGGAAACCCATGATTTAGCTAGAATATAGGGTTATGGAAGGTTGTGTAAACGTGGGTTAGATAAGATGGTTTTTCAGAAAGTTGAAATCATGGTGTTTCCTTGGGACTCAACAAAGTCACTTTATAATTAATGAGACTGACATGGTGTCAGAAGTTATTTCGACAGCAAAGGATATTTCTCCAAACATTAGTCGAAAACATCTTTGCTGGGGGGCAATTTGTAAGCTCATAATTTCGACACTTTGAAATTTGAGACATGAAGTCATTTCTTTTGCTGAGAGGATGATCAGTAGATAGGAAAAAGAAGAAGTGAAGATATTCAGGAGATGTTGACAAGGTTAAAAACTCAAAGTGCTTCGACAGGAGGACAAATAGTGTTCTGGCAGGCCAAGTTTGGAAAATTGTTTATAGTTGGGCATTTGACAAGATGAGTGTATCTTTCGACACTTCGACAGAAGAGAGTTGTTTGACAGAAGCATTGTTTGGTAGAGTTTGAAGGGTTTCTTCTTCTTCGAGACTTCGACAAATGAAGAGGTACAAGGCTTCGTCACCAAAGGGAAGAATTCAAATTCAAAAGTTACAACCTTTGGCAGTTAGACACATGGAAGTTTCAGAGAAGAAAATTGCATGCAGGCTGACATTTGTCATTTAGTTAGAATTTTCCCGTTCTAGGCAGTTATTTTGTTTGTATATAAATAGGATAGTTTGTGTTTGGAATGTGTGTGTGAAAACTTATACAAAAATCCTGTAAATACTCTAAGTACCCAGTGTGAGAGAAAATGATTCTGATATTTGGAACAATGTATGTGTTGAACACCATTTCTCTTTCAAGTTATTTGAATTATTAGTTTGTTTCATCAAGTTATTTTATCTTCAGTTTTATTTACTTTTCTGCAAAGTTTTACATCATTTCGCCATTTTCTTACTTTTGTTCAAACTTTAACTTTATTTTACTTTCAAAATCAAAGCATTTAACACTTTGACATTATTAACAAAACAAACCACAAATCATTAACAACACTAAGAGTAATTCGACAAAACAATTGCACATGTGTCCTAGGACTTGTTTGGTTGGTCCTGCAAGTAACCCAGTTTTCTAAGAGATTGGTTAACCAGAGGTTGTTCGTCAGAAATCACAGCGAACAGTTTGTGACACACATCATTACTCAAACACATAGTATGTGGACGTGGTAGTCCTAGATGAAATGTTTCCTTTCTTGGAAATGGACACATTAAATTCCTCTCTTGGAGGTCATAATGCAATATTGGGAATGACTGACACGCCTTTATTCGCTAGCTAGTAATGATTTTTCTTCTTTTTCAGAGTGCTTGAGTGATTTTAAATCGTTTATGAGAATATCTCAATTGTTGGAAGTTCGGGGTGGATTGTACAGTCCTTGGTGCTTTAAGGGAGTATAAAGGGTCTTTGAAGCGTTACTTTACCTTTTTCGCTATTAGTTATCTATGAATAGAGTGTTTTGTTCTATTGTTGAATCAAACTCAAACAATCTTGTTCATCGACATCGGTTTTGCATGTTGGATTGATCCTTGTTTTAAACTCAAAGTCCACACTTTCTTTTCTCTTGCACCCCTTCATTAGGGTTTCCAAGGATTACTTCGAACTTGCTTGCTTCATTATACTTGCATCAATTATGTTTATAATATATTATAAACATGTTGAAAATATCAACTTCGACCAAGAAAGTTGGTAGGAATATTTCAGACGATTGGGTGGAACCCATAATGGGGATTGTCTTCGCCTTTGTTCTTGAAGGTGTATTTGATCAAGCTTTTACAAATGTGGGTCCTATGATCGATTAATGGGTGTTTCCCTCAGGTGAATATAAGAGGATTCACAACCGTTATGATAGATGTGGTATCCTTTTTCACGAATGTTTGTTCTTTATAATAGGTTATCGTCCTCCTTTCAATGAATTTGAGGTCAGCATATTGAATCACTTATTGATCGCTCCTTCACAATTGTATCAAGTGATATCGATATTTGTTAAAGTCTTTCAGCATTGGTGGGAGTATAAAGGAGGTAAATTGACCATGATGATATTTTTCATCTTTTTAAGCTTCAAAATAGTTAATTACACATATGGTTTTGGTTTTCTTTCCTTGAAGAAAAATATCTAGTACTTTTAAGCTTATTCTCACATCATGAAGGTTTTTCATAATTGCTTTTTTCTAGTTGTTCCTCTAACAAAGGTAGTGCATGTAAAAGTCTGCCATTTGGAACTCGGTTCTTCCATTGTTTGTTTAGGGGAATTATATTTGAAGATTTTTCCTTAGGGGAATTATATTTGAAGAATCAGTTGGCAGATTTATGTAAGGAACTCTATTGTGTCGGTAGTGCTTCGAGAAAATGCAGAAGAAATGCATTTAGACTTGCTAGCGGATGCCAAATTAAAAGGAGATGAAGAGATTCTTTGGTAAGTGTCGTAAGATCCTTGTTTTTCCTGCTTTGTTTCTTTGAATCTTTATGAAGTATCTTTCTTAACTGTGTAGATACGATGAAGAACGAGCATGGCATGTGGAAATTGAGGAAAGAGATTCGATCATATGTTGCTTTTGTTGGAATTTTGAGCCCTTGTATTAGGGGAGATTCCACATTTGGTATGCCTAATGGAACACATTCATGTGCAGTTATCAAGTGAGTCATTCAGACAATTACTCCTCTCATTCGAGTGGAAGTTTATAATTCTCCCACCCGGGTTGTGATGGGTGACGTATTACTATTTATACACTCGATATGAAAAGGAAGGTTGGCATCCATTTTGAGTTTGAATAGATTCAAGTTGAGAACATGAGCATCTTCAATCTATAACTGAGGTTTTTTGGCTTGGTACTAATTGAAGACCCGATTGATGACTAATTAGGAGTCGCTCTTGACTTTTAGTTTGGAGGCTCCCATTTTTAAGGCGATAATCATGTCGACAATGAGAGTTTCATACTTTGCTTGATTGTTGCTAGCCTTCAATTCAAATTTCAGCACTTGCTCATTTAGTATGTTTCTAGGACCTTCTAAGATTTTCCCCACCATTCCCCTTCACGTTGGATGCATCATTGACATATAATGTGTTGCATGCACAAGAGAGGAAGCGAGATAGGGCGACAAGGTAACTTGTAAGTTTTTACACTACCTTGACACTGGTGGGGTTTCTCATATCGATGATTGTCTCACAGTTTTCAGGATTGGCTTCTATGCCCCACTTTGTTAAAATGAACCAATGTAACTTCCTATCTTGGACCTCAAAATAGAACTTGGAGGGATTAAAGTGCATGTTGTATTTTTAACGGATTATAGTACATCCTCCAAATATGTAGCTTGGCTACACTCTTTGACAATTTTTAATACCAAATCAGTTACATAGACCTCCAGGTTCTTCCCTATCTGGAAGGAGAACACAAGGTAAATGAGTCAGTGGTAGGTGGCATCAACATTCTTGAGGCCAAAGGGCATTACATTATAGTAGTAGTTGTCATGATTTGACATGTAGTCCATATTGGGAGCATCCAAAATATCGATTATGATCTGGTTATAACCGGAGTAGGCATCCATGAAGCTTGACATGTGGTAGCATGAGGACCCTTAAATCAGGCAATAAATATTTGAGAGTGGATATGATTCCTTAGCACATGTTATGTTAAGTTTGGTGAAGTCCATGCACATGCTCCAATTGTTCGTTCTTTTCCTCACCAACACCATGTTGTCCAACCAGGTTGGATATTTTGTTTACATGATGAACCTTAACTCTGATAGCTTGCCAATTAATTTTCTAATAACTTCTTTCTTCTCCTCACCAAATATTTGATTCCTCAGTGCCACCGGCTTAGCCAAGAGGTTTTCGGAAAGGCAATGGTACACCACTCCCGTGTCTATTATTGGCATGTCAAATGGATCCCAAGCGAACAAATCGACATTACTAATAAGTTGGTCGACAGACTCACACTATTCTTCTTTGGTTAGCGAGGTGCCTACCATTGTTACTTGATGGGTCAAATAGCATATCCTCACTTCCTTATAGTCTCTTGTTGTCCCTGCCAAGTTTAGGATCCCAATAATTTATCTATGAATTTGACGCCTCGGGGTGGGGGCGCACACAAGGGATAGCTCATCCTTTTCTATTGTTAGGCTAATCTAATAACACTCTTGAGCCCTTTACTGGTCACCTCAAACCTTCCCCACTCTCCCACCGAGAAGCAAGTATTTCAGGACCAGGTACTTGGTAGAAACAACAACCCCTAATGCATTGATAAATGGTTAGCCCAGGATTATGTTATAGGGCGACATGATGTTTACTATAAGGTATCCAACTTTAACAACTTTGGAATCTTCACATTCACCAAAGATTATCTTTAAGGTTACGTGGCCCATCACAAGTACATGTCCACCTAACAGTCCTATTAATGAATCTTGGACTGTTTTAATGTCATTAGGATCAAGCTGAAGTTTCTCGAAAGCATCCTAGAATAGGACGTCACCAGAGATCCTAAGATCTATCAGGACTATCTTGATATCCTATTTTTTGTGTTGCACAATGATGACCATGAGGTCATTATCAAGAGGGGGACTCCAATGAAATCGTTGCTAGAACAAGAGATGTTGATTCCCGCTTTTCCATGTTCTCTGTTGGGGAATCCCAGGGACATTAGGTTCACGATAAGCACCTATCTGGTGTGTTTCCTTTGGGAGGAGTTAGAGATCCATCTGTCGAAGAATCCTCCAACTATGGTGTTTACCTTTGATTATAGAGTTTTGTTGTCCATCTTCAGGGGAAGATAAAGGAGATGATGATGAAGGAGGTTTGACCCAGGTTAGTTTTATCAAGGCCCCACAATAGGTGCCACTGCACTTGTCAAAAAGTATAGGAGTGTGTGGTATCCCTATGCGGGTAAGGGATACTCGTAGGCTTTAGTATTTAAGGGTGGTTAGGGATTGCTCACGGTGGTGATTGAACTTGTTTAGTGATGTTTATAGCTATGGATAGAGCAAGCTCATGTGAGGTGAAAAGCTTTGTGCATTTCAACATTATGTTAAGGGTATGATGGTTTGTCCTCCTTCCCATTAGGGAATAAATGTTTATAGAGGCCCTTGAGCCTAGGGTTTTCTAGAGAATGGTATCCATCCAATTGGTCAATGGTTGATATTTGAATCCATATTTCCAAAGAGAACATGGATCAATCTATTGACCATGACTATTCTCTAACTAGGGAATGTCATGAGGGGCAAGTAGGGACTGAACTTAAGGTGAGACAATTCCTAATTGGGGGGAATGTATAAGTGTCTCCCCTCTCAAGGTTTACCACTCTCCTATCCTTACTGGGCTTTTTAAAAATATATCACTACACTGTATTTATATGTGTGCATTGACATCATGAGGTTTTGATTGCTTTAGTCATGCCCCTGTGATGTTTATGATAGCACCCAAAAGTCTCTATGATGGGGGCTTCGGTCTTTCTTGACGTACCCTGGACTCATCGTTACCTTTCATGATCACAAAGAAAAGAGATAATTTAGTGAAAATTTTCTCTTTTCTTTAATCAAACTGTTATAATACATTATGATAATTTGTATTTTACATAAAAGAACTTAAAATTAACGTAACAAAGTGGCATATACATTGTTTGTTAGCCACGAGATTCGTGGCACTTGTTCTTGATTTTGTCTAGATCAATCACTTCTTCCAGTCCGACCAAGAGATAATGCTTTACTTGAAGGAGGCTGGATAACCATGTCTTTCGGAAGCTGGATCAAGGAGACCATGTTGATCGCAATGGCTTTAGCTTCACCTTCTTTTTGGTCCAGATACAAAGCCTTTTAAATCCATTTTTCTATAGAAAGGTCGACGCTGATTTTTGTCGGATCGTCATGCATATTGTCGTGCTTTAGATTGAGGTGGACAATGAACGTCACTGCATCTAGTGTAGTTGCAGTGGGCTGACCTAAGATGTAGTTGTAAACATTCCTTCAAGGAACAACAAAGAATTTAAAGTTAATGGTTCTAGTATCTCCCCCCTCTCCCAAGGTGACCATCAGCTCTATGTACCTCGTATGTGGATGACAATGTCGGATCATGCAAGGAAAAGAGAAAATCACCCTGGGACAAGTGTCCCATGGGGGACACATGTCCCTCACTGATTCAGCTACCCACAACGCGTTAATATGAAACAAAAAGAATCAACAAACTGAGTTAAAACAAAAACAAAATCGGTCATTTCTCTATGTTATCCTGTCTTGCTCTCTCTTCATGTTTTTTCTGCAAATCGACGCCGGAAACCCTCATTCTCACCGTCGTACTCCGACCATCCCCAAATCTCTCGCGACCTAAACAACAACAAACTCCTAACCCGAACACAACCCAGATAGTCTCACTCAGTACTTACCAAAAACTGAAACCCTAAAAAAACCCTAAGACCCAATAAATACGACACAAACCAGAAATTATCAAAGGGAAAAAAATGAAGATGCACGGAAATAACAAATCAAAGCATAGAGGGGACAAAGTATAGGAATTGTACCTAAATCGGAGTAAATTCGATTCGGAAGCTCTCCGCTGATGGCAAGTTTTGCGGTCCTTCTCTTACTCTGAATCGTCTTTTCGCTGCCTCCGTTGTTGTCTTTATCTTGATGGAGTGAAGAACTTTCCGGCGATTTTGAACAAATGCGTAAGTTCTTATCTTTTGCATTCTTACCGCCTTTGCTTGTGTATTCTTCACAGCTTGTGATAAGTGCGTAATAGTGTGATTATTTAGTAGATTTTTTTGGCACTTTTCAAGAGTTTATTTGGATCTCTAATGCTTTATCCCTTTGTTTCTTTCATTTATTCATAGTTTACTTTAAGCATTTTAAAAGTATCATTTATTTAAATTTTGTTTTTGTAATTTTAGATTGCATCTTTGAAATAAGGAATGGATTGCATCAAGACTCTCTTTGTGAAAATTTTGAAGAATTTGCAGAAATCAAGCTCGCTCCAAGCTCGCTGAGCGAGCTCCTAGCGAAACTTCCAGCAAATTTCTCGCTTAGCGAGCTCCTTTCTCGCTCAGCAAACTATGGAGGTTTAACTTTTTAATGATAGCTCGCTCAACGAGCTCCTGCTCACTCAGCGAGCTCCTGCTTGCTCAGCGAGCAGTGCGTTTTTCAACTTCTATTTAAGCATTTGTTCCTCATTTTTCTTGGGATGTAACATTTAACTTCAGACCTAAATACACCATAATCAATATTTTTACCTTGTTTTCGAAGAATCGGTGCATTGATTGTCAAGAGATTGTCATTAATGCTCATTCTTCTTCATTTCTCTCTTTTGATGGAACCTCCCATGGAAATGGAGAGCTAAACTCATAGTATGTCAATGTTAGAAGGTAGATAGGTCTTTATTTTGTATGTATAGGCTTTAATCTTCTTGTAAGAACTATTGATGATGAATATATGATGAAAGCTTTGTTTTGATAAAATATTTTTTGTGTTATTTAAAGATTGAGAAATTTGTTCAACATTGGACCTAGGTTTTCATCACCCAATGAACATAAGCTAGAGATAGTTATGGACTTGGAGTTCACTTTGTATTGAACTAAAATGTTATCATTTTGATAGATTGAGTAAGAGATCATTAATGGATCAAAAATGATAAATCCCACATTATGTGTTAGAAATAAGCATTTTGAGAGGATATTATGAATATGTTTATCATTATAAAGAGTTTGTCACTTGATCAAAACTATATGTGCAAATAAACCTATCAAACCCTAACTTTGGCATATGCTTTTTTAAATCTTTTATCAACCAATACTTTTAACTGTTAGAATTTATTTGAATGCAAAAGTCTTATTTTCGATACAAAAACCAAAACCCTTTTGTTACTTTAAGTCTCAAGCTAAAGCAATTGTAGAACGGCATAAATATCATAAAACAATCTATGTAGATCGATAACAAAACTCTTACTCTATTTGTACTCCAACAAATTGGCGCCATTGTCGCGGATTGTTATTTGATATTTAAAACATCACAATAGTTGCTAGGTTTAGACTTGTTTATTCTTTTTCTTGAACTGTTTAATTTGTTTGGTTAGTATTTGCAGCTTCTGTTTATGCGTGGAAATCTTCCCGCGGACCAACTTCTTTTTGATCCTGAGATTGAAATAACCGCTCGGAAGTTAAATAGCAAAACAAGACGGGGGAGGCAACTAACTAAGGAAATCAGAGAACAAGAACAAGGATCAACTTCTACGTCAATACCACTCACTCCACAGTTGACACCACTCATGGCGGATCCACCTCCACCTCCACTTTCGACACCTTGTGTAAATAGTCCTTGCAATATGGCTCAGTTTGTCAACAACGCCCATAATGGCCGACAAGCTGAGATGAAGACTGCCACCCTTAATTTATTGTACGAAAGTCCTTTCACCGGAGTGGACCACGAAGACCCATTTGCTTTTCTCACAAAATTCTATGAGATAGCATTGGCGGCGGGTGTTGATCAAAACCAAGAGCTAGCTTTGTTTCGAAGACTTTTCCTCATGCTTTGCTTGGCAAGGTAAAGGATTGGTATCTAGATCAAAGTCCCGCGGTGATGACGGATTGGAATGTTTTAGAAGAAAAAAGTTCATTGAGAGATTCTTCTCACACAACCGTTTTATGGAATCAAAGACTGTGATCTCCGTCTTCTCTCAAGGTACTAATGAGTCCTTGAATGAAGCATGGGAACGTTTAAAATCCATGTTACGGAAGTGTAAGGGCTACGTATTCGAAGAATTGACACAAATTCATATCTTTCGAAATGGTCTCCAACCTAATTGCAAAACCTTGTTGGATGCTACTTCGGGGGGAGCGTTGTTGTCAAAAAGCGCGGAAGAGGCGACGGATATAATCAATCGGATGGCTCTCAATGACTTACAAAGTCAAAATCGTGGAAATTCTATGAAGAAGCCGTGAGTGCTTGAGTTAGGAACAAATGATGTGATCCTTACACAAAACAAGCTTCTTTCTCATCAAGTGGAGCTTTTAACGCAACAAATGTCGAAGCTACCACAACAATTTAAGGAGATACAAGATTATCAGGGAAAGAACAAGCAAGTTTCTAGTTGTGAATTATGCAAGGGAGATCATGATACCGGTTATTGTCCACCGTCGGGAAATGAAGAAGTAAACTACATGCACAATAATCAAGGATTTCAAAGACAACAACAACAACCTTATCAACATCAACAACAACCTTCACAACAACACCATTACCAACAACAACAACATCAAGGATATCAACCTCGGAGCAATTACCAAAATAACCAAGGTTATAGCGGTAGTTCATCTAATCGACAAAATCCTTATGTTGCTCCACCACCACCACCGGTTGCAAACACTAAGTTGGAAGACACATTGAATCAATTTATTCAAATGTCTATGGCCAACCAAAATTCAAATTAAGCGGCAATAAAGAACCTTGAAAATCAAATTGGGCAACTTGCCAATTAAATAGTCGAGAACCAATCGGGACCATCTTTTTCCGCCAACACTCAAGTGAATCCTAAAGAGCATTGTAAAGTCGTTGTTACTAGGAGCGGGAAGGAGATGGCTCAACCAAAAGAGAAACTTGTGGTGAAAGAAAATAATGATTGTGTAGTAGAAGAATGTAATGATAAGGAGGAGGTTGTGGCGAAGAAAAAAATAGAGGAAGTAGTTGAAAAGAATTTTGATAATTTGGATGTAGTTGAAAATATATAAGTGGGGGATGGGAAGAGAAAAGAGGTGAACAAAAGAGTGAGGAAGGGAAAAGAAGTGATGAACCAAATTCCTACAAATATGCCATATCCGCATGTACCATCAAAGAAGGACAATGAAAGGCAATATGCTTGGTTCATGGATATTTTCAAACAACTTCAAATAAATTTGCCATTTTCCGAAGCTCTTGAGCAAATGCCAAAATATGCTAAGTTCTTGAAGGACATTCTCTCAAAAAGACGGAAGTATACGGAACCGGAAATAGTTATTCTAGCGGCTAATTATAGTGCTATAATCCAACGCAGTCTTCCTAAAAAAGAAGTCGATATGGGACTTGTCACTTTGCCGGTCACCATTGGAAACATGTTTGTAGGAAATGGCCTCATTGATTTGGGTTCAAGCATCAATCTTATACCTCTCTTGATTATAAAAAGGCTTGATAGCATTGACATAAAAGGAATAAATATGACATTACAACTAGCCGACAAATCTACCACTCACCCAATTGGGGTGGCAAGAGATGTTTTGGTAAAGGTGGACAAATTCTTCTTTCCGGTAGATTTCATTGTTATTGACATGGAGGAAGATGATGACGCTCCTTTGATTCTTGGTCGCCCTTTCATGAAGACGGCCCGAATGTTGATAGATGTTGATGATGGTCTCATGAAAGTGAGGGTGCTAAATAAAGAGGTCACTTTTAATCTGTTTGAAGCAATGAAACATTCAAAAGAAAAACATGATAGTTTCCACATTTACACCTCCGATATGGCTATTATGGAAGTTGCAAAGCATATTCATGTGGAAACTCCGTTAGAGGTAGCACTAGGTGAGGAAATTGACACACTCACTAGTGAAGAAGAAAGAGAACTTGAACTATGTTTGAAAGAATTAGAAGTGTTGAAAGAGTTACAACCATGGGAAGTTGCCATAGAAGAATTGACAAGAGAAACAAATGATGAGAAAGTTGAAGTAGAATTGAAGGTGTTACCTTCGAACCTCAAGTATGCCTTTTTGGATGATAGTGGAAGAAAACCGGTGATTATAAACAATGAATTGTCTCCCGGTGAAGAGTTTTGTTTGGTTGATATGCTCAAGAAAAATCAAGAGGCTTTAGGATGGGTTCTTTCCGATCTCAAAGGAATAAGCCCGTCTTATTGCATGCACAAAATCCTAATGGAAGACGACTTCAAAGAGATAGCACAACCACAATGTCGTTTGAATCCAACAATGAAAGAGGTGGTTCGAAAAGAGGTAGTAAAGCTACTTGATGCGGGAATGATCTACCCGATTTCCGATAGTCCTTGGGTGAGTCCCGTTCATGTGGTAGCGAAAAAGGGTGCAATGACCGTTGTCAAAAATGAAAAAAATACGCTCATACCGAAAAACGTTATGACGGGATGGAGAATGTGTATAGACTATAGGCGTTTGAACACAGCTACTAGAAAATATTATTTCCCACTACCGTTCATGGATCAAATGCTAGAAAGGTTATCCGGGAAAGAATACTATTGTTTTTTGGATGGGTATTCGGGGTACAACCAAATTACGGTTGAACCGGAGAACCATGAGAAGACGGTGTTTACATGTCCGTTTGGAATTTTTGCGTATAGAAAAATGCCTTTTGGCTTGTGAAATGCGCCGACAACTTTCCAACGATGTGTACAACAAATCTTTTCAGATCTAATTGAGAAGACAATGGAATTTTTCATGGATGACTTTTCGGTGTTTGGAGTGTCATTCAATTTGTGTTTGAAAAACTTAGAAGAAGTTCTAGAGAGGTGTGTGAAAACGAATTTGGTCCTAAATTGGGAAAAATGTCATTTTATGGTAAAGGAAAGAATTGTTCTTGGTCACAAGGTGTCTTCAAAAGGTTTAGAGGTGGACAAGACCAAAGTGGAAGTTATTTCAAAGTTGCCTCCTCCGACCAACATCAAAGGAATCCGAAGCTTTTTGGGGCACGCGGGTTTTTATCGGAGGTTCATCCAAGATTTTGCCAAAGTGGTGAGGCCACTTAGCAATTTGCTAAACAAGGATCAGGAAAAAGTAAAAAAATACCATGACAAAAAAATAAGGCTCAAAGAATTTGAAGTGGGTCAGCTTGCCTTGCTATTCAACTCCTGGTTAAAGCTTTTTCCGGGGAAAGTTGAAAAGTAAGTCGTCAGGACCCTTCCGAGTTAAAGAGGTAAAGGAATTTGGAGTAGTTGTGTTCGAAGACATTGAAAAGACGGACAGTTGGACGGTAAACGGACAACGTCTAAAAATCTACCTGAGAGGTAGCTTCGATCGTGAAAACAAATTTGTTGTCCTCAATGATCATTGATCATTGTGGACCGTCGAGCTTATCTGCGTTAAACAAGCGCTCATTGGTAGGCACCCCAATTTTGTAAGTTTCTACTGTTTTTAATGAAGAAAATGTGTTGTAGGAGTAGTTTAGAAGTTGTTTGTGCTAAAATTTTGCTGCTGAAAGTGAATTGTGGTTTCCTGCACTCACTCAGCGAGCTCTTGCTCACTCAGTGAAACTTCCAGGAACTTGCTCGCTCAGCGAGCTCCTTGCTTGCTGAGCAAGCTTTGTGAATTAAAAAAAATTATGGCTAAACTGGGCCCATCAAGTTAGACCCGGCCTAGTCTGAGTTAGTAAGCGTGAAGACAACTAGGGTTGCCTCTTTAGGCACCTTTTTCATAAAACTTCAAAAAAATTCAAAGGATTTTCCCATTGTCTTCCCTTTCTACTTGCTCAAGCTCCATTGTTACCCTTCATTTCTCCATTTTCGCAAATCAAATCACCAAGGTATGCATCCACTTTTCACTTATGATCTTCAATTTCTCATTTTAGTTTTGTGAAATTTTGAAATTCCATCTTGAAACAAAGCATGACCTAAGTTTAATTCTTCTTCCACAATCAATTTTTGTTGTTCTTAAAGAGATAAATTTGTTTCATAGGGTTGAAGAATTTTGATTTAGGGCAAAACTTTGTGAAATGTTGAAATTGTTTATTAAACGAGTTATTTGTTTGGGGACACTCTGTTGATGTAGGGTAATGGTAGTGTGTGTGATTTTTGTTTGGAGATTGACCCCTGCAGTTGAGGAGATTTATTGAATAACACAGAGCTCGCTCAGCGAGCTCTTTCTCACTCAACGAAACTTGCAGAGAGTTGCTCGCTGAGCAAGCCTCAGCTCGCTGAACGAGACCTGTAATGTGCAAAAAAATTTCCCTTTCCAGAATTAATGTAAAAGTTTATGGGGTTGTTCCTAGTGTTTAATTAGTAATTTAGGGAATTTTTACTTGTGTTTTTATCAGCTAATTCGATCGGATCGCTTGTGTTTCGATTTTTGTTGTTTTTTCTTTTGTTTCAGATGTCACACCGTTCCAAAAGAGGTCGCACTTGAAGTTCGTCAGCTAGGCACTATTTTGCTCCCACCTTTGATCGGTATAGGTTCCTGACTCCTGCTCACCATGAGTGATATCTGCTTCTTGAAAGGAGGAATGTTTGGCCTGATCGCATTATGGATTTGAATCTGAAAGGTGAGTACAGATTTGTCCAGCAAACTATGGAAGAAGGAGATTATGTGATGCTCTGCGAGCCGCACCCAGAATATCATTTGGAGATCGTAAGGGAGTACTTTACGAATTCCCTTCCGACTAGTCTTGAAGGAACATCCTTTGAATACAAAAATTGGGTAAGAGGCAAAGAGATGGACTTTTTGAGGGCTAACATCAGTGCATGCCTGGGCAGAAATGTTCAGTTGCCACAAGACGGTTTATGTGATTTTGCTCGGATGAAGAAAAGAATAACTTTGGAAGTCGACCTAATAAAGGAGCACCTTTGTAACCGGGATCAGACTTATGAAGTTAGTGCTACAGGAATACCCGTGCACTTCAAGAGGAGTGCCTTACACAGCCGGGCTCAGGTGGTAATGATAATTGTGCTGTATAACTTAATTCCTAGGAGCCATGTATCGGACGTTACCATTGAAGTGGATGCCCTAATTTATTGGATATTGAAGGACAAGGTTGTTGATCTTGGTTCGATTATAGCTTCTGAGCTAAATAGGGTGGCTACTAGTGGTACCGAGTTTGGTTCCCGGGCATTTTGTGATATCTCGCACCCTGGTTTGATCATGGCTCTCTGTAAGAGGGCTGGTGTTGCTCTTCTGTCTTCTGGGAATGTGATGTTGAAAACATTTGATGATGAGTACTACCGGACCTTTTGTGAGCCTCATATTCTGATTGCCCCTGCTGCTTCAACTCCTTCTCGGGGAGGGGGTAGTGTGGGTTTTGATGTTGCCACTAACTGGGCAATGCATGCATCTCCCCACCGATCTCTGGATTTTAAATATGAGTTTATGCTTCAGCTACAGCTGATGATTCAGGAGCCACATGCGGCACATTCGTTGAGGTTCATGGATGCCTACCGAGCCCATTCTGCTTGGCCTGGGGACATGCCATCTACTTCGGGGGGTGCAGGTACAGGTGCTGAGGATGCTAGTGTAGGTGTTGAGGATGCTGGTGATGTTGGTGATGATGTTGAGGATTCTGATTCTTCCGAGTCATTTCTGTTGGACGGTTTGATTGTCCATTTTATTGTGTCTTTATGTTTTATATGATATTTTTAAGATTATGTTTAGATATTTTGGATTATTTTGACCATCCGGGCGGATGTGTTTGTTTTTATATTTTGACTTTGAATTTAATTCCCATTCGGGCGGATGGTTTTATTTTAATATTTTGATGATTTAGTTAATATCCGGGTGGATGCGTTGTACTATTATTTTGTGTACAAAACTTTTGTGTTTGTTTTTCACTTTAAGGTGGTAATTTTATGGAAGCAGATACTTTTTGTGATCTAAGCGTGTGGCTTCACCTTTCTTGGATGGTGATGATATATTTCCATAAGTTGCAAAAGAAAGGTACTACGTTCGCACTTTTTAGAAAATAACATGTACATGAACTAGTCGCTTTACACAAGTTTCAAGTTTTATTCAATTTGCATAAATGTTTATTTGAGAAACAATTAGGACAAACCACAAAGTGAGCGACTTCCATTGTTCACAAATATTAGTGTAGTTGTAATTATTGTGAACTCGTGCACTTCATGTTTGTATCTATATTCTTTGGTTAATTTTGGAAACTTGGAAATGATCTAGGCATTGCTTGATTTTGAGAAAAAAAAACATCCATTCCTTTAGGATTTAGTCACCTGGCGAGAAGTGAGAGAATTTGTTAGCCTATTTTGAGCCTTCATCAACTAGAATGAATCATAATTGTTGGTAAAAGAGCCGAGTTACCATCCTTTGGCAGTCCTTGTGGTGAAAATGAAAAGAAAAATACATTGTGATTCATTCTAGGTTGATTTTTTTGTTGACACTTTACCCCTTTTTCTTGAACACTTTTTGAGAAGAACATTGTCAAGTTACATGGTTTAATTTAAAGTTGGGGGGAGTAGCTGTTAGTGTAAAAAGAAAAGAATGGAATTGGTGCCTCTTGTGAAAAGAAAAGAAAGAAAAAAGTTGATGAATGAATTGAGAAAAGAATTCCACTCTTTGATAGAGTTGCTTGAAAATGCAGAATTTATTTGAAAAAGAGAAAGAATCTTAAGAAGGGGCGCCATCGAAGAAAAAAAAGAGAATAATGTGGAAGGGAGAAGTTAGGGAGAATTGAGAAATTTTGGTTGTTATGATTTTGGTGTGTTCTTCGTTTTTCAAAAACATTTGAACCCATTTTGAATCATTGGCCTTTATATACATCCCTTTCTTGGTAACCCTTGCCTTATTATAACATTGAAAAGTCCTTGTGATCTTTGTTTCCTTGATTTTCTTTGTGAATTTGTGGATACTAGCATGAATTGTTCTGGACGCTAGCAATATTACAAATGAGAGTGATTTGTCCCTTTTTGATATTGATGCTTGACTTAGTTAAGTATTTAGGTGATTCTCTTGTGAACATTTCATTGTTTTTGTTGATAGCTTGTTATTTGTATTTAGAAGTTAGTTCATGATTATGTTGTAATTCTTTGAGAAGTCGGTTGTTACTTGTAAGCAAAGCATTTGGTTTGAACCACCTTTGTTTGGTGTGTTACCTTTGTTTAGTTTGAGCTTGATTCTTTTAAAAGAATTCACCTTTGTTTGAGGACAAACAAAGAAGCAAGTTGGGGAGAGTTGATAAGTGCATAATAGTGTGATTATTTAGTAGATTTTTTGGCACTTTTCAAGAGTTTATTTGGATCTCTAATGCTTTATCCCTTTGTTTCTTTCATTTATTCATAGTTTACTTTAAACATTTTAAAAGTATCATTTTTTTAACTTTTGTTTTTGTAATTTTAGGTTGCATCTTTGAAATAAAGAATGAATTGCATCAAGAATCTCTTTGTGAAGTTTTTGAAGAATTTGTAGAAATATAGCTCGCTCCAAGCTCGTTGAGCTAGCTCCCAGCGAAACTTCCAGCAAGTTTCTCACTCAGCGAACTATGGCAGTTTATCTTTTTAATGATAGCTCGCTCAGCGAGCACTGCGTTTTTCAGCTTTTATTTAAGCATTTGTTCCTCATTTTTCTTGGGATGTAACATTTAACTTCAGACCTAAATACACCATAATCAATATATTTACCTTGTTTTCGAAGAATCGGTGCATTGATTTTCAAGAGATTGTCATTGATGCTCATTCTTCTCCATTTCTCTCTTTTGATGGAAGCTCCCATGGAAATGGAGATCTAAACTCATAGTATGTCAAGGTTAGAAGGTAGATAGGTCTTTATTTTTTATGTATAGGTTTTGATCTTCTTGTAAGAACTCTTGATGATGAATATATGATGAAAGCTTTGTTTTGATAAAATATCTTTTGTGTTGTTTAAAGATTGAGAAATTTGTTAAACATTGGACCTAGGTTTTCATCACCCAATGAACATAAGCTAGAGATAGTTATGGACTTGGAGTTCACTTTGTATTGAACTAAAATGTTATCATTTTGATAGATTGAGTGAGAGATCATCAATGGATCAAAAATGATAAATCCCACATTATGTGTTAGAAATAAGCATTTTGAGAGGATATTGTGAATATTTTATCATTATAAATAGTTTGTCACTTGATCAAAACTATATGTGCAAATAAACCTATCAAACCCTAACTTTGGCATATGCTTCTTTAAATCTTTTATCAACCAATACTTTTAACTGTTAGAATTTATTTGAATGCAAAAGTCTTATTTTCGATACAAAAACGAAAACCTTTTTGTTACCTTAAGTCTCAAGCTAAAGCAATTGTAGAACGGTATAAATATCATAAAACAATCTTTGTGAATCGATAACAAAACTCTTACTCTATTTGTACTCCAACAACTTGTTATCACTATTAGAGGCTAGGATCTCCAACCAGATGAGTCTCGGTGTGAGACTCAGTGGATTCTCTTTTGGGTGTAAGTTTTGTGTTGGTAGCGGCTAGGTTTTGGATGAGGTTCCTCCGGATGTTCTTCGGCTAGGGGTGTTTTGTGTTTGTTGTTGATATTAGTTGCAGCTAGGGTTTCCTTCTTGCCCCCCTTTTTTATTTTTGTTTGCCTCCTTTATAGTAGAATTATTAGGGTTTGTGATTGAATTTATGAATTGAAAACTTATTGAAGAAGTTTATGATATCAAAGTTTTGTTTGATACTGATGTTGGGTCTTTTTTGATTGCAGGTTTTGCTGGTTTATGGAGTGGAGCAGGACACAGCTTTTTGGTTACAGGCTTACAGACTAACTTTCATGTTTTAATTTTGAAGTGCAGGGATGGTAGTAGACTCAAAGTTCATACTTTTGGAAAGTTTTTTTGTGTGCAAGCATTGGTGCAGGGAGGGTCTGAAACCGCAGTAGGTCTACTGTCAATATCCAGAGTTTCGTCTGGTATGAACAAAAATGAAACCACTGGCTCTTTGCTTGTGTATTACGAAAATTATGTTTTCTTTGAGTTTTTTTGCAACATTAAGACATGATAAAATATTATGAATGATTATGTATAACTTTGAATGAAAATGTGTTTTTTAGATGAGTGACTATGGTTATGAGTAAATGATCAATGTTGCGACATAAATACGAATATGTGAAAATGTTATGTTTGAATGTACATGAATTATTTTGAATTGAAATTGAAATTTGTTATGGCTTGAATGTTGGTAAGGATGGCTTATGAATTGAAAGAATGCTTGAATGTTTATGTATGTATGATAAATTGGAATGTGAGATTATGTTTAGATGTGATTGGATTATATTGAAGAGTTGTAATTATGAATATGAAGCTTATGTTTGAATAAAACGGTCTCTTAAATTTTGGATGAAAATGATATGATTTGAATTGAATTGATGACTTAACATGTGAATGCTAATCCCTTTTTATTTCATGTGAATCAGACTTGTCATGAGGAAACGAAGAGTTATGGGAATTTGGACACGAAGCCTTGGAGTGCTCCTTAGAATCTCGCATCCTAAGTCCAACAAGCATAGCTTTAGATTTTTATTCTTGTGATAGATTTCATTTGGATGTAACTTATGGAGCCAATGAACGGTTGTAAACAAATTAAATGAAAAGAAAAATGTAGAATTCTACACTTTTTGTTTCCAATTAAAGTTGCATACGCCTTGGATTTTCTTTCTATCATAAAAAAAAACAAAGTACATGGTAGGCTTACGCGTAGACATAAATCAAATTTTGACCCTTCATCTAAGTTGACCAAGTTACCATGTGTATTTTGTAACATTTTTAACTTTGGAGTCATCCGCCAGTAACTTTTCAACGTCTAAATTCTAACATATCCAAAAGGTAGACCAAACACAATCCCTCATATGACATGGTGAAAGGAAAAAAGTAGGTGAATGATGAATGTGCAAAGGAAGCACAATTTGAGACTTCAAATTGCTAATTGAATGAAATTTGGGAATGGTCATAAAGGTAAGATTAATTTGTACCTTGAATTGGAAATTGGAAATTGGAATTGAAAAATGGAAAAAAAAATCTAGAAATTGAATATGAATAAAGATGAAAAGGAAAATAGAACTTAGAATTAAAAATTTTGAATAAAAAAACCAAATTGGACTTTGAATGAACTTGAAAATTAAAATTGGAATGGTAATTAAATTAAGCATACTCGGAAACATTTGACATATGAGAACAACGTTGAATTCCAATTAAGGATTAGTGACTTGAGATTAATAACTTGAAATTGAGTTTGGAAATGAATTTGGTAATAGAATTGGAATCAAATTTAGAGATTGGATTTGAATGCAGAAGTAAACTTAAACTAGAAATTGGGATTAGAAACTTGAAATGAATTTGGAATTGAAGCTTAGAAACCTTGAAATTATAACCAACTTCCATAGCAATGAACCAACAATTCTAGGTCCACCTGACTTAGTAAAAAAGAAAACAATCCTCAGGATTCATCCTGATCATGACCATAAAAATGCCTACCTTTCTTTCTTTTCCAAGTGACAACCAAAATTTGTTTCACAAGAAATCATCCAAACCAGATATCCACAATTCTCGCTGAGACATCTAACCCGATAAAACCACAAGTGATCTGAGGTCTTGAACATGTCCATGATTTAATATTGAAAACCAAAATCAAACTTATGAGAACAAATCACCAATCTAAGCCTTTGAGCATAAAATTGGTTACAAGACCAACAAATTCTCCTTAACAATCCCTACAAACCCAAACATGCCTAATGCTCACTATGGTATATTAATGATGAGATGAACGCGTGATATGAAAAATAGGGGTAAAATTTGGGGTGTGACAGTTGCCCCTATTTAAATAGCTTTACCAGATGGCGTGAGTGATGGTAATCCTCATGGAATATGGGTGAAAGGTATTTAAATATAGAAAACCAAAAATTTTGCCCCTAAATGCAATGTTATGCTGGACTACAGACTATCTAACTCTTTTTTAAAATTTTATGCAATGAAAGATGAATATACTACGACATGTCGACAAACAAAGGGTAAAGACTCACTGAGGATGATATGTGTTGGGGACAAAGAAATGAAAACGGGAAGTATTGAAGTGATAGGTCAACAGGTTCAAGTGTAACTGCTGGCACTCAGAATAACAAAAGACGGGAAACAAAAAGAAATCCAAAGCGTTAGATCAATGAACAAACTGACACTTTAGGATGTAAAAATAATATAAAAACAAAATGGCTCGATGCGACCAGCTGACGTCAAGAATAAAAAGTCATGGGAATAATCGAAATAGAAAATCAACGGATCTATGCGACCAGTTGACTTGAGAAATAAAACAAACAACAAATTCAAAGTGAATGCGCAGCGGCTCTGCGCGACCAGCTGACACTGAGAATAAAGATAACAAACCATCCAAAGTGAATGTGTAGCAGCTCTATGTGACTAGATGACACTTAGGAATACAGGTAGGATAAGATAAAGAGCATCCAAAGCAATGAATTAGCAGGTTCAAGTGTGACTGTTGAAACTAAGGATATAAAGAAAATTCAAGGTGAATGCGCAACAGGCTCCAGACCGATTGACACCAAGAGTAAATAGGATATTCAAAGTGAATGTGTAACGGCTCGATACGACCAACTGACACTATGAATAACACCAATAAAGTGCAAAGTGAATGCACGGGGATCTATGCGACAATTGACGCTACGAATGAAAACAACATAATATTCAAAGTGAACACGCAGCGACACAAGGCGACCAACTGAGACTATGAATAAGAACAAGGAAAAACATTCAAAGTGAATGCGCAGTGGCTCCAGGAGACTAACTGACACTATGAATGAGAAAATAATAATTAAAGTGAATATGCAGTGGCTTGATGCCACCAATTGACACTACAAACATAATATTCAAAGCGAATGCGCAGTGGCTCCAAGCGACCAACTGACACTATGAATAATAACGAAGGAAAACATTCAAAGTGAACACGCATTGGCACAAGCGACCAACTGACACTATGAATAAAGATAATGATAAACATTCAAAGTGGATGCGCAATGGGTTTCTAAACCGATTGACACTAAGAATAGAGACCAAGATACACTCAAAGTGAATGCGCAATAGGTTCCAAACCGGTTGACATTAAGAGTAAGATACATGCAAAGTATCCAAAGTAATAAATCTAACAAGTTCAATTGTAATTGTTGACACTAAGGATAAAGAAGACAAACATAGTGATTGGGTAGAGGCTCTATGCGACCAATTGATACTGGGGGTAGAATGTAAATTATTCAAAGATAAATCAATGGCTCTAAGCGACCAGCTGGCACTAGGAAGAAATGTTGGATTTTTCAACCGGATAAAACATCCAACCTCTGGAAATTCCTTAAATGAAGAGTTCAAAGAATACATTCAAGAACCATCAGGAAAACATGGTTACGTTCCAAATTAGATGGACTTAAACCATAAGTTAAAAGGTTTCACAACCAGCTTAACGGATTCGTGCCAATGACAATTGGACTTTAAAGAGATATTGATGGCAATAAATGTAAATACCAATAACAAATGGATTTTTGTGGGGGATACCAGTATTATTGGAGGGAAGACTTTGGTTAACCAAACTTCGGGGTACCAACAACAATGGGTTTCAAAATGAAAGCTAATAGTACTCGGACCTGGAATCAGATAGACGACAACTAGGGAAAGACAAATGATAATGTCAAATGCGTATGATTGAGCATGATGCGAATGATCATGATATGCAAATGCTGAATCTCGAAGAGACAAAGAGTTTGACAAGACTCAAAGGGGAGTAGGATCTCAACACCAATAATGAGCAATATGGAAAAATGCTGGGGAGATGTCTTCGAACTTGGAACCTAATGCTTGGTCTAAGGATCCATCCAAGAGTGCTACCAGTTTTGATCCTCTATGGGGATTTCTGTAATAATGGCATAAGAGGGTTGCTGCAAACCAGAGGTGTTTTGGGAAGATAAAAGATTTTTTAATCTTTCCAAAGTCAAAGACACTTGAAAGTGTTTCAATATGTTTTCAAAAAATATTTTTATTAAAAAAGAAATTATCATTTTCAAAGTTAAATTGTAATCAAGTGATGACATTTTGCATAACAAAAGAAGATAAGAAGCTAAATGACAAAATTTATATGCAAAGATTGTATTTCATTCAAGAATGGTAGCTTGCCGATGGCAAAAGCTCCATGGAATATTACAATTTTAAAATGGAAATGGGGAAAGGTCTACATTGAATCCAACGACCACTACAATCCCTAATAACTAAGATTGTCCAACACTTTGCTTCTGACAAGAGCAATTGGATTGGTCTTCAACTATGGTTCTTCAGTAATGGTAAACACCATCTGATACAGTCAAATGCCTTTATCCCTAACTTTTTCCTGGACCGCCCTTTCGGGTTTTCAATCCACCGGGACGCTCTTTTTTGCCTAAGCCGCCCTTTCGGGTTTTCAACTTAGCGAGCTTTCACTTTTTTTGTTTTTTATCCCTAACTTTTGCATGGATCTCCTTCATAGGTTTTGATCCACCGGGATACCCATTTTTTCCTAGGTTGCCATTTCTAGTTTTCGACCTAGCGGGCTTCATTTAGGCATAATATTTTTTTATTGCATCAGAATTCACCGGGTGTTTAAGTTGTTCTTCATCCATAGTTGTGAGGATTAAGGAACCTCCGGAGAATGCCACCTTTACAACACATCGACCTTCATAGTTAGGACTCCACTTTCCACGCATATCTTTGTGACTCGCAAGATTTTCTTGAGTACAGGGTCTCCTTCTTTGAATTCACAAAGAGTAACTTTCTTGTTAAATGCTCTCTTGATACGCTTTTGGTACAACTGTTGTCGCTCCCACCTGATGACACAGGGCCAAGAGGGGTACAGACGCGAACGGTCGGCGAAAGAGAAAGAAATGAATAGAGTCGCCAGCTAGGCATTTTTATCCCGAAGGAAAGGTAATGCTGCATAAACCTAGGAAAATATGGATAAGACGGTCGCGAACCAGAGAAACTGAGAAAGGGGGTTGGTTATAACCTGGGAAGGTATTAGCACCCAGATTGTCCGTCGTACTCGACGGGATCCACGCTTGAAATATTTGTGTATTAAAGGGGTAGTGTCAGTGCAATTTGTGTATCAAAGCTGGAAAGAATGCAAGTGTCAGTGTAAAAGAAGTGTGAAGTGTGAAGTGCATAAGGGAAGTGTCAGTGTAGGAATAAGAATGAAATGCTCATGATAATGAGGCTTAAGGATAATGCTGGAAGGAGGGAGAATATACAGAGACCTTTGTTCGATAACTGTTAAGTTATGCCTACGTATCCTCTCGTGCAATGAGGAAGTCAGAACACCGTAGTTCGACTCAAAGAGACTGAAAGATAAATTGACCTGTGAACTGCTTGCTTGTCTATGCTCAAGTGTATGACCTGTCTGGCTCAGGTGCAAATTGTCTTGCATTAGACGGAAGAAGCAAGTTCTCGTTTGTGAGTGAATGAGGTGAGAAAAGAATCCCGGAGGAGACGATTATTGTTTGTTTTTTATGTTTTCAATCTTTTATTGCTTTTTGGAGTTTGACATAAGTTAATGAGCTTAAGCCTATACCAAAGATTAGCAAACTCATCACATCTTCCCTCTGATTAGGGGTAATGAGAATACCTTTAGTATGAAGTAAGCACCCCACACTTAATCACCATGATGTGGGATTAAGATCATTAACCTACTTGTAATTATTTAGATGTTTTTGGAGTTTTTGTTTAGTGTTAAGTAATGAGTTTAAGCCATAATCAAGGATTTAATGGACTCATTACACCATCCTAATAGAAGGATAATAGATGAGAACATTTAAGCTGAGGAAGGCTCCTCAACTTAATCCATGATTAGGGATTAACCTCATGACAAAACAAAGCCTTTATTAGATGGATTTTAGTTAATGGTAAGATTAAGAAGTGAATTTTATGGTTTGTAAGGCAACTTGAGGGGGACTTGTCCATTAACACTAGGGTTAGTCCTTCTTAACCAGTTAAGGAAGAATTAGAACCCTAATGCAAGGTCCAAGTTACAAGCTTGATGTCTTAGTGATTATTAGGTGGATTGATTAAAGGATTTAAACACATTAAGGGTTTGACACTTAGGATTAAAGTTATACACTCCATCCTAATAGAAGGATGCAGGCATAAGCTTAATCACAAAGCCTTAAAACCTTTAGGGTTTAGTCCTTGATTATGAGATGAGAAGAGAAGACACAAAGATGACACAAAGGTAAAACTAATGGGGGACTGATCAAACCCTAATTGTTATCATACTTGGAGATCCTAGGGTTTGTGAGGCTTAAGAGAGAAAGATCTTCAAAGAGCCACCAAGGAGGAACAAGATGAAGGAAGGAGAAGCAAGGAGAAGCAGGACAACTTACTTCACTTAAGAAGATAAGTTGTTTGAAGAAAGAAAGTGAGGAAGGAGCATGAATGAGCAAGATCACTCTAAAACAAAGATAAAATGCAGCAATGATGCACAAAAGAGATGAGAAGAAGTTATGAGAAGTGAAGGCAAATTCACTTCTCAAAAACTTACCACCTGAAAAGTTAGTAACAAGAAATGAAATGAAATGAAAATGAGATGAAATGCAATGATGAAAACCAAAGTCAAAAGCATAAACATGATGTTAATGATGCTAAGAGATGATGCAAACACATGTCAAGGGTTGTGGATGATCATACAAGGATGAGGATGCAAATGAAGCATGCTTTGAACCATGAAAGTTCATGAAAGTTTATGAAATGCAATGGATGCATAACATGGCAAATGAAAGATGCAATGATCAATCATGATTCTAATATGTCCTAAGATGTTTTATATGTCATGTTGATGCACAAAATGTCATGGCAAGTTCATGTATGCAAGCAAATGAGAGATGGATGCAAATGAAGGCAAGAATTAGGGTTTACATACAATATGCAATGCAAAAATGCAAAATCAGAAACAAATGACAAGATAAAAAATTGAAAATGGGATTAAAGGAACCCTAACCCTACACAAGCTCACTGCCCAAAGGAGGGGACCTAAGTCTTAACCTAATGGGGGTTATGATTTTCTCAAGTCAACTAGGGTTTCAAGGCACTTCAAAATGAAAAATGCTCATCAAATTGAAAATGAAAGATAAATTCAAACCAATTTTACCCTAGAAACTACATGCTATGAAGAATGCAATGCAAGAAGAACCATCATCAAACTCTTCATGATTAGGCAGAATGAATTTTTCTAAGTTAGAACAAAAATATTGCCTTTAAATAACTTTTATTCCAATGAAAAATGTCAAAATACATCAAGGACCAAAATGAAATTTGTTTTGAGAGTTTGATAATGTTTCTAAATGTTTTAAAATGAAATGTGATTTTTTTTGTGATTTTTAAATACTTAAATGCATTTTTATTTAATTAATTTCCATTAAATAATTAAAAATAAACATTTAAATGATTTAAAAATAATTTTTGATGCAAAAAATAAAAATAAAAATATTTTTGGGTTCTGAAAATTAATAAAAGGTTTGACAAAAAATTTCAGAATTTTTTAATGCATTTTACTATTTTTAAAAATTCGTGTAAATAAAATACAAATAAAATAGAATAAAATCAAATAAAAGGGAAAGTATGCCAAAGGGAGGGTCCAGATTGAATTTGGGCTTGAGAAGTTTGACCTGGCGCGCATCTGGACGGCCCAGGTTCAAACTTCTCTAAACTTAATTAATTATTCAAATAATCCTAAATTATACTAATTAATGACTGATTAGGGTTTAATGAACCATCTGGACCATCCATACGCGCGCGGGAAAGCCAGATCGAGGGCCAATATTCAAAGTTGGCTAATTAATGGGATTAGGGCTTAATGACCTTCAGGCGACCGGAACAGTGTTCCGGTCGTCTTCTCCGACGACACAAAACCCTAGCTTCTTCTACAGGTCACCAATCTTCAAATTTCTTTCACAAAAATGATCCTCTAATCATTCTAAACCTAAACCCCCAATTAAAATCCATTTATTTCACATCATAAGCATGAATCGAAGAAAAATATGAAACACGGGAAAATGTTCAGAGACTTCATACATGGTGGTTTCGTGACCATTCTCAAAAATAAACACATCTCCATGATCAGGGGAGCATACAAAATCATAAAAGAACTTAAAAGCTAGCTTCTGGAAAAAAAGTTCTTCATGTTACCTGAGATGAAGACCCTCTGATTCTGAGCTTTCTGGACTCTCCCTTTGTGCAAGCCCACTTCTTTGAACACCCTGATGATGAAATGAAGCTTAGAAAGCTTTGGTAATGGCTGGTTTGAATGTTTCAGTTCTGGTATAGCAGAAATGGAGGTTTGTGTATGTGGGGATTCAAGCTGTTTCAGGGGGTGGGTTTTGTTCTGTGAGTGATATGTGATTTATTGGTGAAGGAATTTTTGATTTTTGATGGCTGAGGAAGGAGTTTCGAAGAGATGAAGGTTTGGACAGATTTTGTGCAAGCTGGTTGTGTGTGTGTTCTGAGCCTTTCCCCTTTGTGTTTTATGATCCTTAGGTAATCCATAAACTATCCCAATAATTCTGGAGGGCAGGTATGCACTGTGGGATTGGTATGGGATGATTGGCCAAAAAGTCAAAAATGGTGTACTATAGGTATGGGCCATGGCAGAGAAGATTTTTGTGTTTGGATTGCCTCAGCCAGCTTCAAGGAAGGCCCTTAGATGTTCTGATGTGAGCTGGGATGGATGAAGGGTGAGATACCACATGTTTTGCAATTTTGCAACTTGTTACATTTTGTGATTTTTGGTCATGGACATGTGACTTTCCTTGCTGAATTTTTGTTGTGAGATGCTTCATGAGGTTATGGTAATGCCTTGAGATCAGCTAGAGACCATACAAACCCTTGGGGATCATTTTGCAAGTATTCCTCCCTTTGAACTTTTATGGAAAATGGCTTATGGTTACTTGGAATTCAAGACATGAAAGTGAGAAATTTCTTGGGCAAATCTGAATTATGAGCCATGAATTATGTTTGTGTGATGATTAGAAGCTGGTTTGAAGTCACATTTGGCCTTGGCATGAGGTTTTGCAACTTTCTTCCTTTGGTGTAAAAGTGAAATTTTAGTGATTTTGTCCAACTTTGACAAGCCATAACTTTTGATCTAAGATGAATTAGAATGAGTTCTTGTACTTTTTGAAAAGGGAATGATCCAATCTACAACTTTCATGACCAAAGTTTTTTCATTTGAGGCATTTTTGAATAAAAAAGAGGAGGTTGAAGAACTTTCCCAAAATGGCAAGTTTACATTATAAGTCACTTTCCCAAAAAGGCAACTTTGCAAATGGTTTGAAATTCTTCATTTTTGTGAACTTCTAACATCTTCTATGATCAAATAAAGATCATATACATTCAAAATGATGGAGAAACCCCTTTGGTTGGGTCATTGGGGGCCTCAGATGCCCTGATTTTGCACTGACTTGCTCAAGAAGTCACCTTTTGATCAGATGCCTTCCCCATTGAATTTCTTCATGAAAATTGATATGCATGATCCTCATAACATATAGAGACCAATAGGAACAAGAATGACCAAAAAATTTGGAGTTATGGCCTCTGAAACCAAAACCCTAATTTTAGGTCATCTGTGCAGTTAAACCTGGCTCTACTTCCATGCCTTCTTCAGTTCTTGTGATTCTTTGACTTCCTTGACCTTGTGGGGATATAATATGATGCTTGAACATTCATGGACCCCTTTGCAGTGATTGATGACCTTTGGAGTGGCTCAAATGGCTCAGGGATGGCTCAAGTCACAAACCCTAGATGCAGATGACTTAGAACCAATGCAGTGAAGCAAAATGCAATATGAGATGATATGATTGAACTTATGCTAATGAAAAGATCACAAGCCATGGTGTAAATGAGTGAGGGAAAATTTGGGGTGTTTACAGCTGCCCCTATTCAAACATGAGTTAACTGTGTAGGATGTAAGCGACGGCTTAACAGACAAACAAGATAACTTGTGGTTGAATACCAAAGACAGTCCAAAATTTGCGCTCACTGGGGAAAAAGAAAAGGGATATAGATTGTAAAAGGAAGTAAAGTATGATTTTTAAAGTGCGGGTGACGGAGGACGACCGTCAAGCAGAGGACGACTGCTGGGGGTAAAGCGATGACGGGGACGGCCGACATGCTGGGGAAATAGAGGGATCATGATGGGGACGGCCATCAGATAAAGAAATAAGACTCTCTGGGGATTACAGGTAAAGTGAATGATAGGGACGACCATCAGGTTGAAGAAATAAAATGATGAGGGACGGTCATCAAAGGTGAAGGACGATCACCTAGCAGGGGACGGCTGCTCTGTTGGGGATAAGATGAGGGACGGTCATCTAAGGTGAAGGACGATCACCTGGCAGGGTACGGCTGCCGAAAGTATCACGAAATAGGAAGAATGCCGGATAAAAGGGTCGACGATGGGGACGTCCATCAGATAAGCATGATGAAGAACAAATCATCAAGAGGTGAAGGACGATCACCTAACAGGGGACGGCTGCTCTGAGGGTTTATCATGACATAGGACGAATGTTAGATAACAAGATCAACGATGGGGACGGCCATCGGATAAAGTGATGAAGGACGATCATCAAGAGGTGAAGGACGATCACCTAGCAGGGGACGGCTGCTAAAAATATCACGACATAGGACGAATGTCGGATAGGAAGGGGTTCTAATGAATATAGACTCCACTGGGGACGATGAAGGATGATCATCAAAAAGGTGAAGGACGATCACCTGGCAGGGTACGGCTGCCGAAAGGTACCATGACATAGGACGAATGTCAGATAGAAAGGAAATAGTTTATCAAGATTTGCCGGGAATTCTTCTGGGGAATGATAGACACAGACGAGTGTCTGAATATAAGTGTTTGACATGGTGTATAGGTTAAAGATGCGGACGAGCATCCTTAAGACTATGATATGGACGAGTATCAGTAGAAACAAACGCTTGATGCATGTTCAGAGATGATGATACGGACGAGTACCAACTAGTTAACAAAGAGCATGGGCGAGTGTTGATTCTGAGGGGATTTAAGTGGTATATACAAGATACGGACGAGTATCGGTATGAGTGAAAAGTGATGAGTGGGACATAGACGAGTGTTCAACTTGCTGTGGAGAGCACGACACGGACGGGTGTCGGAAGAAGTGTATTATAAACAAGTATCTAGTTTGCAAAGTGTTTGTTTAGGCAACCATGTTGGGGAAGGTGACACGGACGGGTGTAAGGGAAGTATGTAGATATATGTAAACATGCGTTTGTGAGTGCAAAGGGACGCCTTGGCTTTCTGCTGGGGATATGACACAGACGAGTGTCAAGAAGCATTTGTTATGTATAAGCATTTGTTTTCTCGGGCGACTTTACCGGGGAATGATGACACGGACGGGTGCCAAAAGGAGCATGTATCTGTATTTGAGAGTGTAAAGGACATGCTTTAACATTCTGTCGGGGAGTTTGAGAGGTATTTTGTATATTGTTGATGGAACGTCAGTATTTACAAATGTTTGGTTCGACACATGGCTTATGATTTATGCAACATGTAGATGTCTAGAATTGGCAGAATTTTTGACCAACAAGAAATATTGAATTCAGTTCAGAATGTCCTATCAAATGTTGGGACATTATCAAACAGAGTATAAGGACTTATTTCAGGATGTCACACCAGATGTTGGGACATTGTGTAAATGACTTAAGTTCAGTTTTTCAGGATGTCCCAACAGATGTTGAGACATCTCAAACCTGCTACCAGAATTAATTAATGACTAACTGATCTGAGATATTTAAGGAGAGTTATCTGGAATTAATTATGGATGGATAAAAACAAAACAAGGCGCATCTGTAGGGAGTTTTATTATGAGAATTCAGTTTAAACAGAAGAACTAAATCACCTAGAATCTAGGAAGTAACAAACCCTAATTCTAGGTGGAAGCTGCTATGTTTTAGGACTGGATTAACCTACAGAAAGCCCAAATTACAAACACCTATTTAATCAACAGAAACTCACAGAATTGAGTACGAATTCCAGAAGACCAAATAGGGTGTTTATTGTTTTAATAGCAGGTTGTTTTTATTGTACCACTTTATGAGCTTTTAAGCAAAAGTGCATTTGTGACTTGATTGAAACTGTGAAGTAAGATCAAGCTGTTTTGTTTGAAGAATGTCTTCAATTTTATTAAACTTGTAAACAAGATCACTGTGTGATTGAGGGGGAGTGAGTTGGTACTCATATCTAAGTTGTGTCTTAGGTAGAAATTGCATTGGGTAGATATTAAGTGAAAGATTAAACTGGGTTGTTTAAGTCTAGAATTAATATTACTTATAGTGGATTTCCTCCTGGCTTGGTAGCCTCCAGATGTAAGTGTGGTTATACACTGAACTGGGTTAACAAACTTCTGTGTTGTTTAATTTTCTTGCACTTTAAGTTTTGGTTAAATCTGTCAAGTGTTGGGACATCTCATAGGACATCTCATACCTGATCACAGAATTTCAATTGGTATCAGAGCAGGCACCCTGCCTGTTTATACTGGGTGAGATCTAGGGAATACAAATTCTGGAAACATGGACAGAGATATAGGATCAGTAAATAGACCACCTATACTGGATGGATCTAATTATGACTACTGGAAACCAAGAATGATTGCATTCTTAAGATCACTTGACAACAGGGCCTGGAGAGCAGTCAACATTGGATGGGAACATCCTATCCAAGACACCAAAGATGGATCAAAAGTGTTGAAACCTGAAGAAGAATGGAGTAAGGAGGAAGAAGATTCAACACTAGGCAACTCTAAGGCCTTAAATGCTTTATTCAATGGCATTGATAGGAACATCTTTAGACTTGTGCATCACTGTGAGCTGGCCAAAGATGTGTGGGACACTCTCAAAACAACTCATGAAGGAACATTAAAGGTAAAGATGTCAAGACTTCAACTTCTCACCACCAAGTTTGAAAACTTGAGAATGAAGGAAGATGAGACAGTTCATGAATTCTACATGAACATCCTAGAAATAGCCAACACTTCTGGAGCTTTGGGAGAAAAGATGACTGATGAAAAGCTTGTAAGGAAGATTCTCAGATCTTTGCCAAAAAGATTTGACATGAAAGTCACAGCAATAGAAGAAGCTCAAGACATATGCACAATGAAAGTTGAAGAGCTCATTGGTTCCCTTCAAACATTTGAGATGGGAATGAATGACACAAATGTAAAGAAGAACAAAAGCATAGCCTTAGTGACAAATACTGATGAAGAAGAAGATGATGAACCAGAAACTGGTAAAAGCTTATCAGACAACATTGCTATGCTTGGAAGACAATTCAAAAAGATTCTCAGAGGAATGGAAGGCCAATCCAAACCCAGTGGAAGATACACAAACTCTTCTGAGAGTAAAAGACCTTATGATGCTAACAGAAGGTCAAATTATGATGAAAAAACCAGTCAAGATAAAGTAATCAAATGCCATGGATGTGAAGGGTATGGACATATCAGGAATGAATGTCCTACCTACTTAAAAAGGCAAAAGAAAGGACTTTCTGTAACCTGGTCTGATGAAGACTCAGGAGGTGATTCAGAAGAAGAATCAGCTAAGCATATCACTGCTCTAGCTGGATTATATGAATCTGAAAGTGAATCCAGTGATGAGGAGCTTACTTTTGAAGGACTTGAGCAAGCATACAAAGATCTATACAAAAGAAGCACTGAAATATGCAGTGATGTTATAAAGCTAAAGAAGCAGAATGAGGCACTAAAAGATGAAAAAGCAAATGATCAAGAGATCATTGACACCTTGAAAAGTGAAGTAAGTCTTCTCAACTCTAAGTTGGAACACATGTCCAAATCTGTGAGAATGCTGAACAGTAGCTCAAGTACACTGGATGTTATTCTCAACAACAATAAGCATTCAGGGGATAAAAGTGGACTGGGATTCAACAAAGTTCATAAGGATGAAGCTAGCTCTAGAAAAACTACTCCAAAGTCCATACAGTCAAACAACATGTCCCAACAGATGTCTCAACATCATAAGAACACAAAGTCAAACATAATGTTCCAACAGATGTCTCAACATTCTGAAAAGAACAAAATGAAGAAGAAGTATCAAAGATGGGGATGTCATCATTGTGGAAGATTTGGACATATCAAACCTCATTGCTATAAGCTACATGGATATCCAAATCAGATGTATCAGCAACCTCTTAAGCAAAAGGTAGAAGTTACCAAGAAAGTTCTGCAGAGACATCAAATAGGTCAGCAACCTCCTAAGCAGAAAACAGAGGTTTTCAAGAAGGTATGGAGACCAAAAGCTAGTCTTCATGCTGATCAAAGCTACATACCCAAGAACAAGATCAACAAGCAACCTTGGAACTCTACTAATGAACAATACACAGGGCAGAGGTATCAAAAGAAATCTCAACTCAAATGGTCAAAGAAAGGTGTTGCATATATAGCACATACATCACTAAGAGTATCAGCCAAAGAAGACTGGTACTTTGACAGTGGATGTTCAAGACACATGACTGGATTGAAGAATCTGCTAGTAGACTTAAAGTCACATTCATCCAGATATGTAACCTTTGGAGATGGAGCTAAAGGAGAAATCAAGGGAGTTGGGACCTTGGACTGTCAAGATGTACCAAGGCTAAATGATGTGCTACTGGTTAAAGGTTTAACTGCTAACCTGATCAGCATAAGTCAATTATGTGATCAAGGGTACAGTGTAAACTTTACCAAAACTGACTGTATAGTGTCTAACAAAGAACAAGAAGTTGTTATGGGAGGAGCCAGATCTAAAGACAACTGTTACATGTGGGAACCTCAAGACTTCAGTCTCACTTCAACTTGTTCATTAGCTAAAGAAGAAGAAGTGAAACTATGGCACCAAAGACTAGGTCATCTTCATTTCAGAGGCATAAAGAAGATTATATCTATGGATGCTGTAAGAGGTATTCCTAAACTGAAGATTGATGATGGCAAAATATGTGGTGAGTGTCAAATAGGCAAGCAAACCAAGATGTCCCATCCAAAGCTCCAACATCTGACAACTTCCAAAGTTTTGGAACTATTGCATATGGATCTTATGGGACCTATGCAGGTTGAAAGCCTTGGTGGTAAGAGGTATGCCTATGTGGTGGTTGATGACTTTTCAAGGTATACATGGATAAATTTTATCAAAAAAAAGTCTGATGTATTTGATGTATTCAAAGACTTATGCCAAAGAATACAAAGGGAAAAAGCCAGCTGTGTGATCAGAATAAGAAGTGATCATGGAAAAGAATTTGAGAACCAAAAATTCTTAGATTTCTGTTCTTCAGAAGGAATCAATAATGAGTATTCTTCACCAATCACTCCTCAACAGAATGGGATTGTTGAGAGGAAGAATAGAACTATTCAAGAATCAGCAAGAACTATGATCCATGCTAAAAAGTTACCTTTGTACTTCTGGGCTGAAGCTATGAACACAGCTTGTTACATCCATAACAGAGTTACTCTAAGGAAAGGAACTTTGTCTACAATCTATGAAGTCTGGAAGGGCAGAAAACCCACAGTTAAGTACTTCCATGTGTTTGGAAGTAATTGTTATATTCTGGCTGATAGGGAGCAAAGAAGAAAAATGGATCCTAAAAGTGATGAAGGGATTTTTCTTGGATACTCTATAAACAGCAGAGCATATAGAGTATTTAATTCCAGAACCAAGGTTATCATGGAATCCATAAATGTGATAATTGATGATGCTCCTACAGATGTCCCAGAAGATGTTGGAACATCTGCAGATATCAAGATTGAAGCTGAAGACAAGAGTGATCATTATGACTTCACTCAAACTGATGAAAGAACAGAACAATCCAGCAAACCTCCCTCCATCAGAATCCAGAAGGATCATCCCAAAGACTTGATAATTGGTGATCCCAACAGAGGTGTAAGCACTAGATCAAGAGAAGTGATTTCAGGGTCCTGTTTTGTTTCTAAAATAGAACCTAAAAACATCAAGGAAGCTCTTACTGATGAATACTGGATTTGTGCTATGCAAGAGGAATTAGGTCAATTCACAAGGAATGAAGTGTGGAACCTTGTTCCTAGACCTGATGACATAAATGTGATTGGAACTAAATGGGTGTATAAGAACAAGTCTAATGAACAAGGAGTTGTTACAAAGAACAAAGCTAGACTTGTATCTCAATGATACACACAAATTGAAGGAGTAGACTTTGATGAAACATTTGCACCTGTAGCAAGGCTTGAATCAATCAGACTACTTTTGGGAATTGCTTGTATCTTAAAGTTTAAGCTATTTCAAATGGATGTGAAAAGTGCCTTTTTAAATGGTTATCTTAATGAAGAAGTATATGTAGAACAGCCTAAAGGATTTGTTGATCCAAGCTGTCCAAATCATGTATACAAACTAAAGAAGGCTCTTTATGGTCTGAAGCAAGCTCCAAGGGCATGGTATGAAAGATTGACTACTTTTCTTATCAAGCAAGGGTACAGGAAAGGTGGAATTGACAAAACCTTGTTTGTTAAAGATGAAGAAGGAAATGTCATGATTGCTCAAATATATGTAGATGACATTATCTTTGGTGGGATGTCTGACAGGATGGTCAAACATTTTGTCAACCAGATGGAATCTGAATTTGAAATGAGCCTAGTAGGAGAGTTAACCTACTTTCTTGGTCTGCAAATAAAGCAAATGGAAGATTCCATGTTCATTTCCCAAAGCAAGTATACCAAGAACATAGTCAAGAAATTTGGAATGGAAAATGCTACTCATAAGAGAACTCCTGCCCCCACACATTTAAAGCTGACTAAAGATGAAAAGGGTGAGAATGTAGATCAAAGCATATACAAAAGCATGATTGGAAGCTTGTTATATTTGACTGCTAGCAGACCAGACATAGCATTTGCAGTAGGTGTATGTGCAAGATATCAAGCTGATCCAAAAGTCAGTCATCTCAATCAAGTCAAGAGAATTCTTAAATATGTTAATGGTACTTGTGACTATGGTATAATGTACTTTCATGGATGCAAACCAATTCTCACTGGCTTCTGTGATGCTGATTGGGCAGGAAGTGCTGATGACAGAAAAAGCACTTCAGGAGGATGCTTCTTTCTAGGAAACAATTTGATTTCTTGGTTCAGTAAGAAACAAAATTGTGTGTCTCTATCTACAGCTGAAGCTGAATATATAGCAGCTGGAAGCAGTTGTTCTCAGTTGGTTTGGATGAAGCAAATGCTCACTGAGTACAATGTCCCACAAGATGTCATGACATTGTACTGTGACAACTTAAGTGCAATCAACATATCAAAGAATCCTATCCAACATAGCAGGACCAAGCATATTGATATCAGACATCATTTCATCAGAGATCTTGTAGAAGAAAAAGTGATTTCATTGGAACATGTAGCTACAAATCTGCAGTTGGCTGATATCTTCACCAAAGCATTGGATGCTACACAATTTGAGAACTTAAGGGGCAAATTGGGAATCTTCTTATGTGAGTTTTAGCAGTTATGGAGATGTGCCAACATGTCATATGACATTGTGTGGCATAAGCACCAGATGGCAACACCAGTCTGGTCAAGAACCTTGTGTATTCCATTCCTAATAATTTGCAATGTAACGGCTACTTATAAAATAACAGCTTATAATCAGCTATCCATATTCTCATCATACTATCAAAAGCGAATCACATTATCTAGCTGTTCTTCAGAAATCATCAACCCTAAAACTCTTCATCCATCTTCTTTGACAATGTCTCAAAACCCTAACATTCCTGAAGAAATTCTCAACAAAGAAGACGTGGTTCATGCAACCCCTATTTCTGTGGTACCCATGGAGTCAACCCCATTGGACGAAATAAGAGGAAGTGTTCCTCATGCTAAAAAGCCAAGAACTCCAAAAAGAGCAAAAGATCAAGTCTGCAGCAAAGCCAAAGGCATTCCTTCACCAGCAAACATGCCTCAAAAATCTTCTGAATATGTGGATGCTTCAATAAAGGAATTGGTTACCAAGATCCTATCTGAACAAAGAGTGGTTAGTGGGATTTCTATTCCTCTGAACACCATGCCTGCCCCTCAAGAAGAACAAACTCAAGCTGCAAAGGACACTCCTGCTCAACAGGATGTCCCAATAGATGTTGGAACATCTGAGGATGAGAAAAAGACCTCATCTGATGCTGATATTGAACCAACTGAGGACCAGAAAAGGCCTCAAATGAAAGTGATGAAGAAGAATCTGAGGATCAGACCAAAGCCTCAACTGAAGATCATATCTCTGCTGATCAACCAGCTGAAGAGGAGACTGCTCAATCTCCTCCTGTGGTGAACCTGGAGCAGGATTCTGATACAGAGATCATTGCCTCTGTAAGACCTAGCATAGCCAAAAGGCTCAGGACTAGGAAAGGAAAGATGCAAGCAGGACATGCAGTTCCTGAGAAGAAGAAAACTACCCCAAAGAAAGACAAGGCCAAAACTGTCTTTGGTCCTACAAAGCAATGGAGCAAAGTCCAAACACAAAAGAGGAAAGCTGTCACCCCATCAGACTCAGATGTTGAATCAGATGTCCCAACATCTCCTCCAAAGAAGAAACCAGCACCCTCTAGGGCTTCAACTGCTGTTCCAGAAGCTCCCTTGGACAACATCTCATTTCATCATGTTTCAAGTGTAAACAGATGGAAGTTTGTGTACCAAAGAAGGGTAGCCCTTGAAAGAGAGCTGAGCAGTAATGCACTTGAGTGCACTGAACTGATTGATCTCATCTCTGCTACAGGCCTCTTCAAAACAGTCTCCAATCTCTCTCCCTGCTATGAGCTTCTTGTCAAAGAATTCATAGTCAATCTTCAGGAAGATTGTGCCAATGGTAAGTCTTCTGAATTTAGAAAAGTTTTTGTTAGAGGCAGGTGTGTAGAGTTCTCTCCTCAGATCATCAACCAATACCTTGGAAGAGAGTCTGATGGACCAAATGAGCTAGGAAAGACTGATAACCAAGTCTGCAAGGTTATCACTACAAACCAGGTCAAGGCATGGCCAGTTAAAGGAAAGCTCTCAGTGAGCATGCTGATAAGAAAATATGCCATGCTGAACAGGATTGGTACAGCAAACTGGGTGCCTACCAATCACACATCTTCAATATCCACTGGCTTGGGCAGGTTTATTTATGTTGTGGGGACTCAGACTAAGCTGGATTATGGTGCCTACATATTTGATCAGACCTTGAAGCATGCTAGCTCTTCTGCAACAAAGTTGCCAATAGCTTTTCCCTCCTTGCTGTGTGGTATAGTGCTAAGTCAATACCCTGGGATCCTCACTGAGAAGGACACAGTCTGCAAAAGAGAAAGCCCTCTGGCTTTTCACTACAAACTGTTCCTAAGTCATCATGCAGCAGATGTTGAAGCACCCTCTGGGACATCTGCAGGTCCTTCAACTGCCAAGACTCCAATTTTCAAGGCTGCATTGATTGCTGAACTGAAGAGCATTTGCAAAGAACTTGAAGCAAGGAAGCTGAAGCTTGAAGAAATCATCCAAAGGCTGGAAAGTGAAGGTGATCAGAAAGCTGCTTCTGATGAAGAAACTGAAGATGATGAAGAAACTGAATGTGAGGAGTCTGAGTGATTATCTGTATGTGAGGCAAATGTAATGACAGCACAGCATTGTATTTCTGGATTAGTGTCTTTGGCCCCAAAATTTGTGTCTAACAAGGGGGAGAACAACAACAACAACAAAATGTAATGCTGTTTAATTATGAATGAAAAATCTGTTTGTTTGTTTCTGAACTGAATCAGTGTGTTTTGATAAATATTTCTGTTGCAACAAGACTGGATACATGTATGTTTGAGGGGGAGTAATCTCAAATATGATTCAACAGAAAAGTAATGCTATACTCTGATAAAAGATCTTCTGCTGCACTCTGATAACCAGAAAAGATGTTAGCCAAAAATTAGCCAAAGGGGGAGTTTGTAGATGTCTAGAATTGGCAGAATTTTTGACCAACAAGAAATATTGAATTCAGTTCAGAATGTCCTATCAAATGTTGGGACATTATCAAACAGAGTATAAGGACTTATTTCAGGATGTCACACCAGATGTTGGGACATTGTGTAAATGACTTAAGTTCAGTTTTTCAGGATGTCCCAACAGATGTTGAGACATCTCAAACCTGCTACCAGAATTAATTAATGACTAACTGATCTGAGATATTTAAGGAGAGTTATCTGGAATTAATTATGGATGGATAAAAACAGAACAAGGCGCATCTGTAGGGAGTTTTATTATGAGAATTCAGTTTAAACAGAAGAACTAAATCACCTAGAATCTAGGAAGTAACAAACCCTAATTCTAGGTGGAAGCTGCTGTGTTTTAGGACTGGATTAACCTACAGAAAGCCCAAATTACAAACACCTATTTAATCAACAGAAACTCACAGAATTGAGTACGAATTCCAGAAGACCAAATAGGGTGTTTATTGTTTTAATAGCAGGTTGTTTTTATTGTACCACTTTATGAGCTTTTAAGCAAAAGTGCATTTGTGACTTGATTGAAACTGTGAAGTAAGATCAAGCTGTTTTGTTTGAAGAATGTCTTCAATTTTATTAAACTTGTAAACAAGATCACTGTGTGATTGAGGGGGAGTGAGTTGGTACTCATATCTAAGTTGTGTCTTAGGTAGAAATTGCATTGGGTAGATATTAAGTGAAAGATTAAACTGGGTTGTTTAAGTCTAGAATTAATATTACTTATAGTGGATTTCCTCCTGGCTTGGTAGCCTCCAGATGTAAGTGTGGTTATACACTGAACTGGGTTAACAAACTTCTGTGTTGTTTAATTTTCTTGCACTTTAAGTTTTGGTTAAATCTGTCAAGTGTTGGGACATCTCATAGGACATCTCATACCTGATCACAGAATTTCACAACATGTTTGATTTTTGCCGTAATGCTCCGTATTAGACGGAATGCTACGCTCTGTGGGAAAATATGATGCGAATGCTATGATTATGCAAAGATACCGATCCGGGATTCAGATCCCGTTGCCGCGGAGATCTCTGGCTGATCTGCTTGAAGTGGATGTCCCAGCTGGGGATGAGATCATCGGTAAATCTGACATATATGACTCTGCAAGGGGAAGTAGGTCACTGATAAACCTATCTTGGTGATGAGGTACCCAGTTGGGGTCCGTAGAAGCTTTCGTCGCTCTGTTGTGAGATCTTCAGGTATTGCTCTTCTGGATAGAGGCTGACACTCTGCGGGGAGATGGTTCCCTGTCTAACACTTGGCTGAGGATAATGACGACTGGCAACTCAGCTGGGGATAAGGCATATCTGGTGCTTTTTTGGAAAACGTGCCAAGTAAGTAATGATTTGGCAGCTTGCTGGGGGGTGCTTTTCATGCCCCATGTTGCGCTTCGAACACCTGCAATCCTGTATGACAAAAAACAAATGTACAAGTATCCCGAGGTATCCCTTACTGGATTCCATCATAGGAATTCAGACACTCCTGGGAGTAAGTATATTTCCTGTAAGCACGTGTTTTTAGAATGGAAGCATCTGTATTTATGCAATCAATATCTTAAGGACATCGGACATTTTGCAAATGAAAATAAAATGTACGAGACGAAATATGACTGAAAATCTGATTTTATTAATTTACGTGCCCTGAATTGGCAAGATACAGTCAAAGAAACGGATTCCCTGAAACGAGGAAATCGTTACAAATTGAGAAACAAAAGAAAATGCTGGTAATGTTGATGACGCTTCAAGGAGTTTCCCTCTGCTATGACTCGTACGACATTGACGTTCTTCTCATCTTGCTTTATGAAGAAGGCTTATTTTGACCGATGCTCGAACCTTTCGAAGCTTTCCATGTTGTAAGTGATACAGACGAATTCAGAATGCAGTTGTTCGCTTATTCCCTTATTTTGCGTGGATCGCCCTTTCGGGTTTTCAATCCACCGGGATACCCATTTTTGCCTGAGTTGTCCAATGCGGCTTTTCAACTCAGGGGGTGCACGCATTTTTTCTTTTTATTTTCCCTTATTGTTGCCCGAGTCTTTTATTCTGTTTTTGACTCGCCGGGATGCCCTATTTTTGCCTGGACTATACATTCTGTTTTTATGTCCAGCGGGTCATTTTATGCGAAGTATTTTTTAACTGCATCTGAATTCACAGGGGACTGGAAGTCTTCACCATCCATAGTACTGAGCATCAGTGCCCCACCAGAGAAAACCTTCTTTACTATGAACGGACCATCATAATTCGGAGTCCACTTGCCCCTGTGGTCTGTATGAGGAGGGAGGAGTCTTTTCAGCACAAGATCTCCTACTTGGTATTCTCGAAGCCTGACTTTCTGATCGAAGGCTTTCTTCATTCTTTTCTGATACAGCTGCCATGACAGATTGCAGCTAATCTCTTTTCTTCAATCAGATTCAGTTGTTCGTATCGGGATCGGACCCATTCTGCTTCGTTCAATTTGACATCCATTAGTACCCGCAAGGAGGGTAATTCAACTTCAACAGGTAGGACTGCTTCCATACCATACACAAGCTGATACGGCGTTGCCCCAGTGGATGTTCTGATTGACGTTCGGTACCCATGCAAGGCGAACGGTAGCATTTCATGCCAGTCTTTGTAGGTGACTACCATCTTCTGCACAATCTTCTTGATATTCTTGTTAGCTGCCTCAACAGCGCCATTCATCTTTGGCCTGTAAGGAGAAGAATTGTGGTGTTGGATCTTGAAGTCCCGACACAGTTCTGCCATCATTTTATTGTTCAAGTTGGAACCATTATCAGTAATGATTCGCTCGGGCACTCCATACCGACAGATGATGTCTCTTTTCAGAAATCGGGCTACCACTTGTCTTGTAACATTTGCATAGGAAGCTGCTTCAACCCACTTGGTAAAATAGTCAATGGCTACCAGGATGAATCTGTGGCCATTTGAAGCAGTCGGTTCAATCTTGCCAATCATATTAATGCCCCACATGGCAAAGGGCCAAGGTGAAGACATTACATTTAGAGGATTTGGAGGCACATGCACTTTATCTGCATAAATCTGGCATTTATGGCATTTTCTGGCATAGGCACAACAGTCCGCATCCATTTTGATCCAGTAATAGCCTGATCTCAACAATGTTTTAGCCATTGCATGCCCTCCAGCATGGGTACCAATGGATCCTTCGTGCACCTCGTGCATCAACAAGTCTGTTTCGGCCCTATCAACACATCTGAGGAGTACCATATCAAAGTTTCTCTTATACAGGGAACCATCAGTATTCAGGAAGAAACTACCAGCTAGCCTTCTTAATGTCTTCTTATCATTGGAAGATGCCCCAGGTGGGTATGTCTAATCCTCCAAGAAGCACTTAATGTCATGGAACCAAGGCTTATCATCTTTAACAACATCCGCTGAGAATACATATGTCGGTCTGTCAAGTCTGGACACTGAAATCTGAGGCACAAAGTTTGCAGCTTGAACTTTGATCATGGATGAAATGGTAGCCAGAGCATCCGCAAACTGATTTTCGTCTCGAGGGATATACTCAAGCTTGACTGTAGTGAAGAAAGTCAATAACCTCCTTGTATAATCCCGGTAGGGTATCAGATGATCCTGGTGAGTGTACCATTTGTCGTTGGTTTGATTGATTACCAAAGCTGAATCTCCGAACACAGTCAAAGTCTTGATCCTGAGGTCAATGGCTTCCTCAAGACCCATAATACAAGCTTCGTATTCAGCTTCGTTGTTAGTGCAGTTGAAGGTGAGTTTCGCCGAGAAAGGCATGTGAACCCCCTTAGGTGTAATGAGTACTGCACCAACACCCCGACCATTCATATTAATAGCCCCATCAAACATCATAGTCCATTCTTCTTCTGGGTCAGGCCCCTCAGTGTGAACGGGCTCTTCATGATCTTTTGCTTTTATGAACATGATGTCTTCATCAGGGAAGTCAAATCTCATAGGCTGGTAATCGTCAATGGGTTGCTCAGCCAGATAGTCAGACAATACACTGCCTTTGATGGCTTTCTGAGATGTGTATTGGATGTCATATTCTGTGAGAATCATTTTCCATCTTGCAACCCGTCCGGTAAGTGCTGGCTTCTCAAAAATGTACTTAACTGGGTCCATCTTAGAGATCAATAAGGTGGTGTGGGTCAACATATACTGCCTTAGTCGGCGAGCAGCCCACGCTAAAGCACAGCAAGTTTTCTCGAGCAGTGAATAACGTTGTTCACAGTCGGTAAACTTTTTGCTTAGGTAGTATATTGCATACTCTTTTCGACCAGACTCGTCATGTTGGCCCAGGACACACCCCATTGACTCTTCTAATACTGTCAAGTACATGATTAGAGGTCTTCCTTCAACTGGAGGCATAAGGATTGGAGGCTCTTGTAAGTATTCCTTAATTTTGTCAAAAGCCCTCTGGCAGTCTTCATTCCACCTGACCGTTTGTTCTTTTCTTAACAGCTTGAACAAGGGCTCACAGGTTGCTGTAAGATGAGATATGAACCTTGAAATGTAGTTCAATCTATCTAGAAACCCCCGAACCTCTTTTTCAGTCTTCGGTGCAGGCATTTCTTGAATGGCTTTAACTTTATTAGGGTCAACTTCAATCCCCTTCTCACTCACAATAAATCCCAGCAGTTTACCGGATCGCACCCCGAATGTGCATTTGTTGGGGTTTAATTTTAACTGGTACTTCCTCAGACGCTTGAATAACTTCAACAGATTCACCAGGTGGTCTTCCTCTGTGAGGGACTTGGCAATCATGTCATCCACATAACATTCAATTTCTTTGTGGATCATGTCATGGAATAATGTTACCATAGCCCGTTGATAAGTGGCACCAGCATTCTTTAGTCCGAATGGCATCACCTTATAACAGAACGTGCCCTAGGGTGTGATGAAAGTTGTCTTCTCCATGTCTTCAGGTGACATCTTGATTTGATTATATCCTGAAAATCCATCCATGAAGGAGAACACCGAGAACTGAGCCGTATTGTCGACCAATACATCAATGTGAGGTAATGGGAAGTCATCTTTCGGGATGGCTCTGTTCACATCCCGGTAATCCACACACATCCTTACCTTGCCGTCTTTCTTAGGTACAGGTACAATATTAGCAACCCACGGCGGATAGCTAGTCACAGCAAGGAAACCGACGTCCCACTGCTTTTGTACCTCTTCCTTTATCTTCATTGCCATATCTGGGCGAGTACGGCGCAGCTTCTGTTTTACTGGTGGGCAGTCTTCTTTCAAAGGCAGCTTGTGCATGACAATATCGGTGTCCAACCCTGGCATATCCTGATAAGACCAAGCGAAAACATCCATGTACTCCCGAAGCATATCAATCAGTTGCTCTTTCACTGGATCTTGCAGGCAGGCCCCGATCTTAACCTCTTTCACGTCTTCTTCCGTACCAAGATTAACCGTTTCAATCTCCTCCTGATGAGGAGTGATAACCTTATCCTCTTGCCTTAACAACCTGGCTAGCTCTTCAGGTAGCTCATAATCTTCTTCAACCCCTTCATCAGCTTGATTGATTGGATTGTCAAAGTCATACGAAGTCATAGCAGTGTTGTTGTCGGTGCAATCTGGAGGGCACTTTCTGCAAGGGTTTAGATTGGTTTATTTTAGTGATCAGTTTTATCTTATTTAGAAAAAGTGAAAATGAAGTTATTTATTCTGAAAAACATTGCCATTTTATTTTTGTACAAAAAGAAAAAATGAAAAACAGTGAGCGGAAAAGAAAAGACTCATTTGCAAAAGATGTCCTGATATTCATTAATTGATCTTTGCACAAAATACAAGATGGCCCGATTACAAAATGAGTCTTGACATCTTGGGCAAGATGCAAGACTTGATGCATGCTTTAAAATACAGGAAATAATAATTACTCTACAGGAGTAACCCTTATAATTTCCTGGGAAGACCAGTTAAGGACTTGGCTCCCCGGGATCCTTGGACGTATCCAGCTCTCCAGGTTGCGGTTGCTTTCCTCCTCGTCTTCCAAATTGTTCACAGCATCCGGGGTGAGCATTCCCCCGCTGACAAATTTGGGCTCTTTTGCAGCCTCTGATTGATCTTGTTGAGTTGGTCAGTAACCCAACCCAAATCGGTCTTCTTTCTTTTCCACCGGTAGCAGCTTGCCCCAGCCTTGGGCGGTACCTTCCTCAACAACCTTTCGGGCTTACTGGTACGATGTTATGGAAGTTCCCAGTATAGCAGATGCTTTATTAATGTTGAGGGCCTCAAACCCTTGGCTCATGGTTTCATGGATTTCTCCATCCATCTCAATGTATTTATACATAGCCAGCTGGCTAACAAAAAAGTCCTCTTCCCCACAGATAGTGATGATCTGGCCTTCCCACTCGAATTTTAACTTCTGGTGAAGGGTAGACGTAACAGCGCCAGCGGCGTGGATCCAGGGTCTACCCAACAGACAACTGTAGGCCGGCTGAATGTCCATCACAAAGAAGGTAGTTTTGAAAGTCTGCGGGCCAATCATCACAGGCAGATCAATCTCTCCCAACACTAATCTTTTAGAGCCATCAAATGCTCTCACCACCAAATTACTCGGACACAATGCCAAGCCATCATACTCCAGCTTCACCAAGGCTTTCTTTGGTAGAACATTAAGTGATGACCCAGTGTCCACCAGTACATGAGATAGAACAACACCCTTGCATTCCAAGGTGATATGCAAAGCCTTATTATGGTTGCGTCCCTCCGTTGTTAAGTCAGCATTGGTAAAGCCCAGTCCATGACTGGTGTTGACATTTGCAACCACGGTTTCTAGCTGATTAACGGTAATCTCCTCCGGCACGTATGTTGCGTGCAGGACTTTTAATAATGCGTTCCTGTGAGCTTCATAACACATCAACAGTGATAATATGGAGATTTTTGAGGGAGTCTGGTGAAGCTGATCCACCACCTTGTAATCACTCCTTTTTATGATTCTCATGAACTCGTCTACATCTTGTTCAAAAGATGTCTTCTGAGTTTCCTTGGCAGTTGGCTCTTCAGATACCACACTCTTTCCTTTTGCTTTGGCAGCAGCTTCTGCTTCAACATTAGGCCTTTGCGTTTGTGAGGCAAAAAGGCGTCCGCTTCTGGTGAAGCCTCCGCCTCCCCCAACATTATCAATTTGTGGAGAAGAGGTTGATGAATCCAGAGTGATTTTCTCCTCGTTGTAGTAGATATCAGAGCCGTAATGCCAAGGTACGGCATTACTGCTTTCATAAGGAACGGGTCCAGGTACCGTAATGGTGACCGGACTGATTGCTGCAGAGGAGGGTGCTGTAACGGTGTGCGGATCATAGTAAATTGTGACTGGTGATCTGGCAGGAGGTGCCATGGTTTGTTGTTGAAAATTGTTGTTGGGAGGAACATTTGATGGGTCATAGTAGATTGTAACTGCTGAGACATCTTCATTAATTTTTGCTGGCGTTGTAGAAGATTCTGCTAATAAAATGGATGTTGATGTTGTAGAAGAAATGGTTGTTGAAATTTGACTTGTTGAGATGATGGACGGAGTAATTGCTGATGATATTGATGAATCGGTAGGAATGATTGTTGTTGCTTTTTAGAAGAATCGGGAACTGTTGTTAAAGGAATTGTTGGGTTTGTAGGCGTCGTTGTTGAGAACTGAAGGATACCATCCTTAATAAGACCATTTATGCCGCTTCTCAAATTTTCACACCCGTTGACTGCAATGTTGCAATACCCACAACCGAGTTCACACCCGGGGAACACTTGGCACTCTAGAAGCTGAGCTTTAATTTCGACCAAAGGTGTTCGAATTTGTGCAACACTGGTGATCAAGGTAGATGGTTTGTCTTCCTCAATGGCATTAATCCTTGGCTCGCCATGATTAGGCATAGGATTTCTGTTGACATTCGGAGGAGGTGCAAAGTTGAGGGCTTTAGAATCCACCAGATCTTGGACTTTCATTTGTAAGGCCCTGCATTTTTCAGTATTGTGACCAGGTGCATTGGAGTGAAAGGCACACCTGGCGTTGACATCATAGTTCTTTGGGAGGTTGAGGGGATCTGGTGGTGCCAACGTCCTTAAATCAACCAAGTTAACCTTCAGGAGTTGTGGCAATAAAGCAGCATAAGGCATAGGGATAGGGTCAATCACCCTGTTTTCCTGGGATGGTCTTTGTTGGAAGGGTCGCTGTTGTTGATTGCTATTGTTGTTGTTGTAGGTTCTCTGTTGCGGATACTGAACTTGTTGTTGATACTGTGGTTGTTGCTGAGGATATACTGATTGTTGAGGGATTGGAGCTGGAATGGTAATAGCTGCTACTGATCTGTGGACATACTGAGGTCCGCCCCTGCTTGTATGAATGGAATTGGTTTCACCGGCTCTTCGGGGTCCCACAAAAGGCTTCCTGGGATTACTGGATGAACTTGCACCATTGTCAGAAATTTTGCCCATTTTTAGGAGGCTTTCAATCCTTTCCCCAGCTATAACCACATCTGCAAAGCTGGTAGAGGAGAAGGCAGCCAATCTATCAATATAAGTTCCTTGCAAAGTATTCATGAACATGTCAGCCATTTCTCTTTCTGACATGGGTGGTTGGACAGCAGCAGCAAGCTGTCTCCACCTTTGGGCATATTCCCTGAAGCTTTCTCTGGAAGATTGAGACATTCCCATTAGGAGGGTCCTGTTAGGAGCCATGTCCAGATTGTATTGATACTGCCTGATGAAGGCTTCAGCCAAGTCCTTCCAGCATCTAATGGTAGCTCTGGTCAAGTGTGAATACCACTCCCTTGAAGCCCCAGTCAGACTGTCTTCAAAGTAGAACATCCACATCTTCTCATCCATAGTATAAGCTTTAAGTCTTCCCAGGAAAGACTGCAGGTGAGTTCGTGGACAAGAGGTTCCATTGTATTTCTCAAAGCACGGGGGTTTGAATTTGTGGGGAATCCTCACCCCATCCACTAGTCCCATATCCATTACATCGAAACCCAAGGAGTTCTGAGACTCAAAAGATCTCAACTTCTCAGCAATTTCATCCAACCTCCTATCATAGACTTCGTCTCCAGCTCCCATAACAGTAAACTGCTCTTCTTGGGGATCTTCTTGCAAGATTCTCCCCCCAGCAGTATTTCCTTGCACATTTCTCGGGATATTGACTTCCGGATCTAGATGAGGTCCAAATACTGGTGGATTAACATGAGGCTGGCCCCTTTCATTGTTACTAGTTCCTCCAGTTCCAAGATGAGGTTCCTCGGGAGTTTGTCTCTCCACCAGTTCCCTTAACCTTTCTTGACTTTGGGCCAAGCCAGTCATTACAGCCATGAATTGAGTCATTTGGTTCCTCATCTCCACTCTTTCATTAGCCATCTGAGTTCTGACCTCAGTCAGGTCCTGCTGTACTTTCTCCATTTGGATACCAGGAAGGTTGTTGCGAGTAGGGTACCGGTGCGTGCGGTGGACAGGGAACACTCGGCGACGAGCAATATTTCCTGAGATCACAACAAGGTTGGAAACAAAGACAATAACAAAACCTACAAAACAAAACAAAAGTTAGTATGCAATGCAGTATGCCTATTTGCTTTCCAAGGTATCCGGCTTGGTTCTTGGTTTTGACCTTTCCAGACCTCGAGGAAGATGCTTGATGTTGCTTGAGAAAAGAAACCCAATGAAAGTAAACTAATATATTACAAATGATGAACAATACATAGTTTATTTTACAACACATGCCCCTGGAGGGTCAAAAATACAACAAAAAGAAAAGTACATCAAATGGAAATAAACAACAAGCAAAGGATCAGACATCCAGTCCAAACTCATCCTCCTTGACCTCCTTCAGGAGTGCCTCAGTCACTGGACTAGCTGGGTGCTCTGTAATAGTCCTAATGAGGAGGTTTCTGGTAGCAATGGCAGTGGTCAGCTTCTTATGCCTGTCCTGGTCCTTTGATCTCTTCAATCCAGCTCTGAGCTTCAACTCTGAAATCTCCTTCTGAGCTGCCAACAAAGCTTCCTGCTGCTTCTTTTCATTGGCCTCTAACTGTTCAATCTTGGCTTGAGTCTTCTGATCTTCTCGAGTACGGGCTTCAGTGATCCTGACCCACCTAGCCTGACTTTCTTGCAGATAGAGCTCAGTCCTAGCCTTCTGAATCTTGGCCTCCTTGCAGGCATTCTTCAGTATCTATTCTCCAGCTCTTGCTTTCCTGATGTAATCCTCTGTCTTCTCAATTTTGGCCAGATGCTCCACCCTAAGCTTCTCCAACCTCTCAATGTCTAGACGACCATCACTCCTTTCCCAAAGGGTCTTTTTCAAAGCCTGAGACAGGTTCTCATTTCTTTCCTTCAGCTTCTCAAATTCTTCCAGGCTGACAGTTGCTGTTGGCTGTACTGTTGAGGGTCCAGGTATATCCTCAATGGTGAAAGGCATTCCAGTAATCTGAGCTCTAGTACGGGACCAGTCATAGTACTGAGCTGAAGCAACATTATTGCACCTTCCAAGAACAGCCATCCCTTTTGTCTGGATGTTGTCCCAAGCCCAGGATGCTTGTCTGACAACAGCTGAATTAGGTTTTACTTCACAATACAGGGTCTCAGCTAAATCTTGCACTCTAGGAGGGTGAACCAAAGCATAGCCCAGTTGTCTCTTAAACAGCAAAGGATTGTAGTTGATGCAACCCTTTACTCCTATCAGAGGTACATTTGGGTATTGCCCGCAGCTGGTGATAATGTCCTTGCCTTTGGTGCTCTGGGTGCACCATCTAATATCATCTGAGGTTAAAGCAATGAGCCTTTTGGCCCAATTCTTCTGTTGGTGGGGATTCAGGAAGGCATCTGACTTAGGCAGGTGTCTGAGCAGCCAGGTGTGAAACAAAGGAGCACAACATCTCACTAACTTCCCCCTTTGTTTCTCATTCCTCTGATGGATGGAGTAATAGAAATCTCCCAGCAATGTGGGTACTGGGTTCTTCAGAAGAAACAAATGAATGGCATTCTTGCTGACAAATTTGGGCTCATCTGCAAACAGTATAACCCCATATATGTTGAGGGCTAACAGTGCACAGACTGCCCTCCCTTCTCCCAAAGAGGCCTTCAGGGTGGCCTGAGAAATCAAGAAGTCCAAATGCAAACCAGGGATCCCAGCTTTTGTTGTCATTCTTTGCTCAATCAAAGCAGGCTCTAAGTACTGTGCTTTTGCTACTTCTCCATTGCTGGGAGCTGGCATCTCTGGGTTGAAGGGGATCCCACCCCTGACAGGTACTCCAATCAATGATGAAAACTCCTCCAGCAGAGGTCCTAGCTGAAAATCTGGAAATGTGAAGCATCTCAAAGGAGGGTCATAAAACTGTAAGCATGTGTGGATCATGCTCCTCTAAGAAGGGTCAAGGTCCATAACCATATCCAGGATGCCTCCATGATGCTCTCTAAACAAAGGGATGTGGTCAGGTGTGATAAGGGACTGGACCTGCCTGATACCAGTCAATACAGGCTCAAAGAAATGGTAAGATATGTTGCTCTTCCTGGGAGTAGTCATGAGTGCTGATGAAGAGCTGAAGACAAGATCTGATGAAGATCAAGACTGATACTGGAGATGAGCCACTGATAGGCTAGCTGAAGTAGATAACTGATGAAGCAGAGGTCTATGCAAAAGAAGGGGTCAAAACTAAGCCAGATATGAGGTGGATACCCTGAAAAACAAATAAACAAATGTTAAATGATGCAATGAAGATGTATGCAAATGATATGCAAGGGTTTGTGATCAAGCTGGATCTGATTATATGTCTTGATATATAAGGCCCATGTATGTTCAAGAAGTCCAGGTGGAGGTTCAGAAATCCAATAACCAAGGTGGGGGACTCAAATAAAGAGTCACATGTCCATGGTTAAATCACAAGAACTGTCCAAAATGAGGTACTCTTAAACAAAACAAGTAACAGGGTATGATGTGGCCAAGGGTACCTGCAAACCTGTAAACAGCCCAACCCCCTCACATGTAGTGTTCTAAAACAAGGATCCTCAGACTTGGATCAGTTATGAGAAGTGTAAACACTTCTAACCCGGAGGTACAGTGTTTACAATAACCATAAAAGATCCTCCTCTAATTCACCTCAGTTTCAGAAGGTCATAATAAAGGTCATCCAGACTTAGCAGGCTTCCCAGATAGCCCTAGCACTACAGGAAATCTGTAGCACAGAGTTCTCAATAAGAAACCCACATCTGAACCGTGTTTCATATTCCCGCACCAGACCGAAATGGAATGGGAAAGAACATGAACCACTCTAGCCTAGGTGTCACTCAGGTCCCAGGTATAGGACCTTAAACTCTCAATGGAACCCCACCCATCAAAACAGAAACCAGATCCAGCAATGATAATGACAGTATGAAATATGAAAGACTGTAAAGGAAAGCAATAAATAAAGCTGTACATAAAGCAGTAAATAAAGCAAATAAATAAAAACAATAGCACATAACACCCCAGTAAACACAAATCAAACAAACGCTAGGAGGAACCCACAAAAAGAACCAGAAGCCCTGGTTACAGTATAAGGGTCCCCAGCAGAGTCGCCAAGCTGTCGCTCCCACCTGATGACACAGGGCCAAGAGGGGTACAGACGCGAACGATCGGCGAAAGAGAAAGAAATGAATAGAGTCGCCAGCTAGGCATTTTTATCCCGAAGGAAAGGTAATGCTGCATAAACCTAGGAAAATATGGATAAGACGGTCGCGAACCAGAGAAACTGAGAAAGGGGGTTGGTTACAACCTAGGAAGGTATTAGCACCCAGATTGTCCGTCGTACTCGACGGGATCCACGCTTGAAATATTTGTGTATTAAAGGGGTAGTGTCAGTGCAATTTGTGTATCAAAGCTGGAAAGAATGCAAGTGTCAGTGTAAAAGAAGTGTGAAGTGCATAAGGGAAGTGTCAGTGTAGGAATAAGAATGAAATGCTCATGATAATGAGGCTTAAGGATAATGCTGGAAGGAGGGAGAATATACATAGACCTTTGTTCGATAACTGTTAAGTTATGCCTACGTATCCTCTCGTGCAATGAGGAAGTCAGAACACCGTAGTTCGACTCAAAGAGACTGAAAGATAAATTGACATGTGAACTGCTTGCTTGTCTATGCTCAAGTGTATGACCTGTCTGGCTCAGGTGCAAACTGTCTTGCATTAGACGGAAGAAGCAAGTTCTCGTTTGTGAGTGAATGAGGTGAGAAAAGAATCCCGGAGGAGACGATTATTGTTTGTTTTTTATGTTTTCAATCTTTTATTGCTTTTTGGAGTTTGACATAAGTTAATGAGCTTAAGCCTATACCAAAGATTAGCAAACTCATCACATCTTCCCTCTGATTAGGGGTAATGAGAATACCTTAAGTATGAAGTAAGCAACCCACACTTAATCACCATGATGTAGGATTAAGATCATTAACCTACTTGTAATTATTTAGATGTTTTTGGAGTTTTTGTTTAGTGTTAAGTAATGAGTTTAAGCCATAATCAAGGATTTAATGGACTCATTACACCATCCTAATAGAAGGATAATAGATGAGAACATTTAAGCTGAGGAAGGCTCCTCAACTTAATCCATGATTAGGGATTAACCTCATGACAAAACAAAGCCTTTATTAGATGGATTTTAGTTAATGGTAATATTAAGAAGTGAATTTTATGGTTTGTAAGGCAACTTGAGGGGGACTTGTCCATTAACACTAGGGTTAGTCCTTCTTAACCAATTAAGGAAGAATTAGAACCCTAATGCAAGGTCCAAGTTACAAGCTTGATGTCTTAGCGATTATTAGGTGGATTGATTAAAGGATTTAAACACATTAAGGGTTTAACACTTAGGATCAAAGTTATACACTCCATCCTAATAGAAGGATGCAGGCATAAGCTTAATCACAAAGCCTTAAAACCTTTAGGGTTTAGGCCTTGATTATGAGATGAGATGAGAAGACACAAAGATGACACAAAGGTAAAAATAATGGGGGACTGATCAAACCCTAATTGTTATCATACTTGGAGATCCTAGTGTTTGTGAGGCTTAAGAGAGAAAGATCTTCAAAGAGCCACCAAGGAGGAACAAGATGAAGGAAGGAGAAGCAAGGAGAAGCAGGACAACTTACTTCACTTAAGAAGATAAGTTGTTTGAAGAAAGAAAGTGAGGAAGGAGCATGAATGAGCAAGCTCACTCTAAAACAAAGATAAAATGCAGCAATGATGCACAAAAGAGATGAGAAGAAGTTATGAGAAGTGAAGGCAAATTCACTTCTCAAAAACTTACCACCTGAAAAGTTAGTAACAAGAAATAAAATGAAATGAAAATGAGATGAAATGCAATGATGCAAACCAAAGTCAGAAGCATAAACATGATGTTAATGATGCTAAGAGATGATGCAAACACATGTCAAGGGTTGTGGATGATCATACAAGGATGAGGATGCAAATGAAGCATGCTTTGAACCATGAAAGTTCATGAAAGTTTATGAAATGCAATGGATGCATAACATGGAAAATGAAAGATGCAATGATCAATCATGATTCTAATATGTCCTAAGATGTTTTATATGTCATGTTGATGCACAAAATGTCATGGCAAGTTCATGTATGCAAGCAAATGAGAGATGGATGCAAATGAAGGCAAGAATTAGGGTTTACATACAATATGCAATGGAAAAATGCAAAATCAGAAACAAATGACAAGATAAAAAATTGAAAATGGGATTAAAGGAACCCTAACCCTACACAAGCTCACTGCCCAAAGGAGGGGACCTAAGTCTTAACCTAATGGGGGTTATGATTTTCTCAAGTCAACTAGGGTTTCAAGGCACTTCAAAATGAAAAATGCTCATCAAATTGAAAATGAAAGATAAATTCAAACCAATTTTACCCTAGAAACTACATGCTATGAAGAATACAATGCAAGAAGAACCATCAACAAACTCTTCATGGTTAGGCAGAATGAATTTTTCTAAGTTAGAACAAAAATATTGCCTTTAAATAACTTTTATTCCAATGAAAAATGTCAAAATACATCAAGGACCAAAAAGAAATTTGTTTTGAGAGTTTGATAATGTTTCTAAATGTTTTAAAATGCAATGTGATTTTTTTTGTGATTTTTAAATACTTAAATGCATTTTTATTTAATTAATTTCCATTAACTAATTAAAAATAAACATTTAAATGATTTAAAAATAATTTTTGATGCAAAAAATAAAAATAAAAATATTTTTGGGTTCTGAAAATTAATAAAAGGTTTGACAAAAAATTTCAGAATTTTTTAATGCATTTTACTATTTTTAAAAATTCGTGTAAATAAAATACAAATAAAATAGAATAAAATCAAATAAAAGGGAAAGTATGCCAAAGGGAGGGTCCAGATTGAATCTGGGCTTGAGAAGTTTGACCTGGCGCGCATCTGGACGGCCCAGGTTCAAACTTCTCTAAACTTAATTAATTATTCAAATAATCTTAAATTATACTAATTAATGACTGATTAGTGTTTAATGAACCATCTGGACCATCCATACGCGCGCGGGAAAGCCTGATCAAGGGTCAATATTCAAAGTTGGCTAATTAATGGGATTAGGGCTTAATGACCTTCAGGCGACCGGAACAGTGTTCCGGTCGTCTTCTCCGACGACACAAAACCCTAGCTTCTTCTACAGGTCACCAATCTTCAAATTTCTTTCACAAAAATGATCCTCTAATCATTCTAAACCTAAATCCCCAATTAAAATCCATTTATTTCACTTCATAAGCATGAATCGAAGAAAAATATGAAACACGGGAAAATGTTCAGAGACTTCATACATGGTGGTTTCGTGACCATTCTCAAAAATAAACACATCCCCATGATCAGGGGAGCATACAAAATCATAAAAGAACTTAAAAGCTAGCTTCTGGAAAAAAAGTTCTTCATGTTACCTGAGATGAAGACCCTCTGATTCTGAGCTTTCTGGACTCTCCCTTTGTGCAAGCCCACTTCTTTGAACACCCTGATGATGAAATGAAGCTTAGAAAGCTTTAGTAATGGTTGGTTTGAATGTTTCAGTTCTGGTATAGCAGAAATGGAGGTTTGTGTATGTGGGGATTCAAGCTGTTTCAGGGGGTGGGTTTTGTTCTGTGAGTGATATGTGATTTATTGGTGAAGGAATTTTTGATTTTTGATGGCTGAGGAAGGAGTTTCGAAGAGATGAAGGTTTGGACAGATTTTGTGCAAGCTGGTTGTGTGTGTGTTCTGAGCCTTTCCCCTTTGTGTTTTATGATCCTTAGGTAATCCATAAACTATCCCAATAATTCTGGAGGGCAGGTATGCACTGTGGGATTGGTATGGGATGATTGGCCAAAAAGTCAAAAATGGTGTACTATAGGTATGGGCCATGGCAGAGAAGATTTCTGTGTTTGGATTGCCTCAGCCAGCTTCAAGGAAGGCCCTTAGATGTTCTGATGTGAGCTGGGATGGATGAAGGGTGAGATGCCACATGTTTTGCAATTTCGCAACTTGTTACATTTTGTGATTTTTGGTCATGGACATGTGACTTTCCTTGCTGAATTTTTGTTGTGAGATGCTTCATGAGGTTATGGTAATGCCTTGAGATCAGCTAGAGACCATACAAACCCTTGGGGATCATTTTGCAAGTATTCCTCCCTTTGAACTTTTATGGAAAATGGCTTATGGTTACTTGGAATTCAAGACATGAAAGTGAGAAATTTCTTGGGCAAATCTGAATTATGAGCCATGAATTATGTTTGTGTGATGATTAGAAGCTGGTTTGAAGTCACATTTGGCCTTGGCATGAGGTTTTGCAACTTTCTTCCTTTGGTGTAAAAGTGAAATTTTAGTGATTTTGTCCAACTTTGACAAGCCATAACTTTTGATCTAAGATGAATTAGAATGAGTTCTTGTACTTTTTGAAAAGGGAATGATCCAATCTACAACTTTCATGACCAAATTTTTTTCATTTGAGGCATTTTTGAATCAAAAAGAGGAGGTTGAAGAACTTTCCCAAAATGGCAAGTTTACATTATAAGTCACTTTCCCAAAAAAGGCAACTTTGCAAATGGTTTGAAATTATTCATTTTTGTGAACTTCTAACATCTTCTATGATCAAATAAAGATCATATACATTCAAAATGATGGAGAAACCCCTTTGGTTGGGTCATTGGGGGCCTCAGATGCCCTGATTTTGCACTGACTTGCTCAAGAAGTCACCTTTTGATCAGATGCCTTCCCCATTGAATTTCTTCATGAAAATTGATATGCATGATCCTCATAACATATAGAGACAAATAGGAACAAGAATGACCAAAAAATTTGGAGTTATGGCCTCTGAAACCAAAACCCTAATTTTAGGTCATCTGTGCAGTTAAACCTGGCTCTACTTCCATGCCTTCTTCAGTTCTTGTGATTCTTTGACTTCCTTGACCTTGTGGGGATATAATATGATGCTTGAACATTCATGGACCCCTTTGCAGTGATTGATGACCTTTGGAGTGGCTCAAATGGCTCAGGGATGGCTCAAGTCACAAACCCTAGATGCAGATGACTTAGAACCAATGCAGTGAAGCAAAATGCAATATGAGATTATATGATTGAACTTAGGCTAATGAAAAGATCACAAGCCATGGTGTAAATGAGTGAGGGCAAATTTGGGGTGTTTACAACTGTCCATGGCACATGGTGGTCATTCTCTTTTCATCAATGAGGTTCAGTTGGTCATATTTATTCTGGACCCATTCAGCTTCCTCCAGCTTGGTTTCTATCAAGATTCTCAACGATGGTATCTCTACTTCAATAGGGAGAACTGCATCCATCCCATACACTAGAGAGAAAGGGGTTGCCCTTGTTGAAGTAAGAACTGATGTTTTGTATCTGTGTAAAGCATACGACAATATCTCGTGCCAATCTTTGTAAGTCTTCACCATCTTCTGCAGGATCTTTTTGATGTTCTTGTTTGCGGCTTCAACAGCTACATTCATCTTCGGACGATATGGAGAAGAGTTATGATGTTCAATCTTGAATGTTTCACACAACTCTTTCATTGTCTTGTTGTTCAAGTTGGTCCCATTATCTGTGATGATGGCTTGGAATTCTATAACGACATATAATTTGGTTCTTGATGAAGCGGGCAATCACTTGATTGGTCACGTTGGCATAAGAAGCTGCTTCTACCCATTTTATGAAATAATCGATTGCAACCAAGATGAATCGATGACCATTGGAGGCTTTAGGCTCAATTTCCCCTATCATGTCAATGCCCCGCATTGAGAAAGGCCAAGGTGATGATAGAACATTCAACAGGGTCGGAGGTACATGCACCTTATCAGCATAAATATGACATTTATGACACTTTCTGGCATAGTTGAAACAATCTGATTCCATGGTCAACCAGAAATAACTAGCTCTCAAGATCTTCCTAGACATGCCACGTCCATTGGCATGGGTCCCAAATGATCCTTCATGGATTTCTCTGATCAATAAGTCTGCTTCTCACTTGTTCACACATCTGAGCAGAACCATATCATGATTTCTCTTGCAAAGCACATTGTTGCTGAGGAAAAACTTGGATGCCAGTCTTTTCAGAGTCTTCTTGTCTAGCATTTTTACATCCGCTGGGTATTCTTGATTTTGCAAGTAGTTCTTGATGTCATAGAACCACGGTTTCTATCAGTTCTTATTCGACCAGTAAACAGTAGGCTTGTGTAGTTCTTCGCTCGATCATAATGAGTGGAGCTTCATTAAGAAATATGACTTGAAACATGGAGGCCAACATAGCCAAGGCGTCTGCTATTTGATTCTCTGCCCTTGGAACGTGATGGAAAGTGACTTCATCAAAATATTTTATCAGCTCCACAATGTGGGCACGGTACGGGATCAACTTCTCATCACGGGTTTCCCATTCATCTTTGACTTGGTAGAACACCAAAGATGAGTCTCCATATACTTCAAGGATCTTGATTCTGGTATCAATTGCAGCTTCAATGCCAAAGACACATGCCTCATACTCTGTGATGTTGTTTGTACATTCAAAACATAATCTAGCTGTGAAAGGAGTGTAACCACCATCAGGATTCATCAAAACAGCTCCCACACCATGCCCCATGTAATTAGAGGAACCATCAAACATCATCTTCCAACGATAACCTGGCTTGGGACCTTCATCTGGACCTGGAACTTCACAGTCCTTTACCAACATAATGTCCTTGTCTGGGAAATCAAATTTCAAAGGTTCATGATCTTCAATAGGTTGATCAGCAAGGTAATTAGACAAAACACTTCCTTTGATAGACTTTTGGGTTACATATTGGATGTCATATTCAGATAACAACATGTTCCAACGGGCAAGTCTTCCGGTTATAGCAGGCTTCTAAAAAATTTACTTTATTATATCCATTTTCGAGATCAACAAAGTAGTGTGACAAATCATATACTGCCAGAGGCGTCTGGCAGCCCATGCTAAAGCACACCAAGTTTTCTCTAAAAGTGAATATTTGTTTTCCCAATCTGTAAACTTCTTGCTCAGGTAATAAATGTCATGTTCCTTGCAACCGGTCTCATCCTGTTGGCCTAATACACAACCCATAGATCTTTCTAGTACAGTCAAATACATGAAGAGAGGCTTCCCTAGAGTAGGTGGAATCAAGATAGAAGGTTCCTGCAAATAACCCTTAATCTTCTCGAAAGCCTGTTGACAATCAGAATTCCACTCAATTGCTTGATCCTTTCGGAGAAACTTGAATATGGGCTCACTTGTAGCTGTCATGTTGGAGATAAATCTGGAGATGTAGTTCAATCTTCCAAGAAAACCTCTGACTTGCTTTTTTGTTTTTGGAGCTGGCATCTCTTGAATTGCTTTGACCTTGTCCAGATCCACTTCAATTCCTTGTTGACTAACAATAAAACCAAGTAATTTCCCTGATCTAACACCAAAGGTACACTTAGCTGGATTCAGACGTAATTGGAACTTTCTGAGGCGCTCAAATAACTTCAGAAGATGATTCAAATGATCCTCCTCACTATGTGATTTGGCAATCATATCATCCACGTAAACCTTTATCTCTTTATGCATCATATCATGAAAAAGGGTGACAATTTCCCTCTGATAGGTGGCACCTGCATTTCTGAGACCAAATGGCATAACCTTGTAACAATAAGTGCCTCATGGTGTGATGAAGGTGGTCTTTTCCATATCATCAAAATCCATCTTGATCTGGTTGTATCCTGAAAACCCATCCATGAAGGAGAAAACAACAAACTTAGCAGTGTTGTCAACCAAAGTATCAATATGCGGAAGAGGGAAATCATCCTTTGGACTAGCTTTGTTCAAATCTCTATAGTCCATGCACATTTTGACCTTGCCATCCTTTTTAGGGACTGGCACAATGTTAGCTACCCACTCAAGGTACTTTGCAACTGCGAGGAATCCAGCATCAAACTGTCTTTTGAACTCTTCTCGAATCTTCAAAGCCATGTCAGGTCTTGTTCTTCGGAGCTTTTGCTTTACTGGCGGACAATCTGTTCGAAGAGGCAACTTGTGGACCACTATGTCTGTGTCTAAACCGGACAAATCCTGATACGACCATGCAAACACATCCACATACTCTTTGAGAAGCTTGACCAATCTTTCTCTAGCATCTGCCCCAAGTGTTGTACCAATCTTGACCTCTTTCTTGTCTTCATTGGTCCCAAGGTTAATGGTTTCTACCTGTTCTTTATGCGGCTGAAGATCTGTATACTCATACTCAACCAATCTTGCCATTTCCTCGGGAACATCACAATCTTCCTCACTTTCATCTTCCGCTTGGTAGATGGGTAAATCAAAGTTAGGAGAGAATGTAGAGTCATTGGATTCAACAGGGTTTTCATTTATTTTGCAAATGGGAATGATTTGCCTTTATTAAAAATGAGAAAAACAAAAAGAGATGCAAGAAAGACTTTTTATTGGTTTTGAAAGATTTCCATTTTCTTTTAAAAGGGAAAAGAGAAAAAACAGTAAATGAACAAAACAAGAATTTAACAAAATGCCTTCATTGATAAATAACTTTGAAAATGAGAAAGGGCCCTACAAAATGATCTCATAGCCTTGGGCAGAGCTAGGGAACTTTGAAAACACTTAAAGAAAAACAAATTACTTTGATAATGGAAGAATCTTTGGGATCTCAACTGCCTCCCAATTGCCCAAAGCTGCTTCATACTGATACACCAAATAATCCATATCTTCATCTTAAAAATCCCCACTAATTGCATTGACCTAATAACCAGCACTGGAAAACACCTCTTGAATGGTCTTTGGACGTCCTTTAATGGAGGTTGATGCTCCTTCCTTCCCATGAGTCGTTTTGTAACCCAACTCGTAGCGATCCAGCTTCAGCTTGACTTCAATAACATCACCCCAACCTCCATGGCTTCCTTCTTCAATGGTGGAAATGGTACTCTTCAGCGATGCAAAAGATGGGATACCCTTCCCTTTTGGTTCCTCTACTTCCATAAGGACAACATCGGTTATCTCAAGAGCTTAGAAAGAAGTTTCCAGAGCATCTTCATCAGCCTCAATATAGCTAAAGGAGGAAAGGTTGTTAACCATGAGATCTTCTTCCCCAGAAACAATTACCAACTTATTATCGACCACAAACTTCATCTTCTGATGTAGGGTAGAAGTGACTGCCCCAGCGGCATGAATCCATGGTCTTCCCAGCAAACAACTGTACTTAGGGTTAATGTCCATAACCTGAAAAGTGACTTCGAACACCTGTGGTCCAATCAAGATTGGCAGGTCTACCTCCCCAATAACAATCCTCCTTGACCCATCAAAATCTTTCCTAATCAGTGCACTAGGCCTCATCTTTGTCCCTTGGTATGATAACTTAGCAAGTGTCCTTTTCGGCAAAACATTCAATGAAGATCCAGTATCCACAAGAACTCTTGCTAAAGTGTCTTCTTGGCATTTTACTGATATATGAAGAGCCCGGTTATGGTCTTGGCCATCTTTGGGAAGATCTTCCATACTGAAACTGAGATTATTGCATGCAGTGATATTGGCAATGACTCCATCAAACTGATTCACGGTTATATCATGTGTAACATATTCTTGAGCTAACAACTTCTGGAGAGCGCTTCGGTAAGCTGGTGAATGCATAAGAAGCGACAAGATAGATATTTTGGAAGGTGTTTGATGTAGTTGATCAATAAACTTATAGTCACTTTTCTTAATGATTCTGAGAAATTTTGCATCCTCCTCTTCCAAGACCATTCCTCTGTCTTTGTTGGCAATAGTGGGAATGACTTCTTTAGGTGGAACTGGTGGAGCTTTATTGACTTGATGAGTATAAATATGACCACTGCGAGTTATTCGACTTGCACTTGATATGTCAGCACTTGCCACTTTCAAAATTTCCTTCTGACGAACTCCTCATGTATCATACTTCCATAGGACAACTATGGTATTCTTATAAAGGAAAGGATTACTCCTTTGCACAATCCTTGGCTCTGGAAATTGAAAATCGGCACCACAGATTCTGGAATATTAAAGATAGGTTGAATTCCTGAAGATTCAAGTATGTTCAACACTGGTGCTATGGTAGAATTAGACTCAGGCAAATTATAGACAGGTTCAATCATTGCCACTTCATTCTTATTCATATGACTGCTCACTTGTATGACACCTTGATTAATCAAATCTAGAACATCTTTCAAGACCAGTTCATATCCTTTTGGATTATCAGCATAATTTTCACAATTCTTATGACAGCTTTCTAGTATACCCGCCCCCACTAATTTTGCATGGAAGTCTCGAAGCGGGGTCTTGATCTCAGTAGCATCGAAAATCAAATCTTTGTCAGACTCATCGATAATGGAATTTATGGACCCATGTTTGGGCAAAGGATTATCTTTAACATTTGGACCAACATTTCCGAATGACAGAATGTTATTCTCCATCAAATCCTTCACAACATACTTCAAAGCATAACAACCTTCCAAATCGTGTCCTGGAGCACCTTCATGGAATAAATAGTGGGCGTTTGGGTTTTATTTTAGTTCAAGTGGATCTGGTGGAGGACCTAAAGGTCTTGGAGTAACCAAACCTTTCTTCAGCAATGAAGGATATAATTCAGTATAGGTCATAGGGATCTGAGGGTTAGGAGGCCTTCCTCATGCTCTTCTGTTCTGAAAGTTGGGATGTTGATGAGGAGTTGGAGTCCTTTGTTGATAGGCTGAAGCATTAGGCGCTTGTTGATATCTTGGAGTGTTGAGCACTGGTTGATAGGCTGGAACTGTTGGAACTGTTTGTTAATACATCGATACTGCTTGAGTTGGCCGATACATTGGAATTTGTTGATTATATGATGGTTAAACTGCTGCTACATATGGATGTTGAACATACTATGATGGATGGTCATACTGTTGTTGAGCCACAGGTTGAGGCCTCTGCCAAAGCGGATTCCTCCTTTGACTCGTCATTACTGCATTTGTTTCGCCTTCTTTCTTTTTGTGGAAATTGCCAGTAAACTTCTTAGCATTTCTCCCATTATTGTTGCTAGAGCTGCTGGATGCACCACTCATCTTACCATTCTTCAGACCAAGTTCAACCTTGATTCCCACATCCACAAAATCAGATAAAATAGCAGTTATGCTCCCCACCATTATCTCATAGAATTTTGGTCGTACAGTGTCAACAAACCAGTCAGCTAATTCTTTTTCAGTCAACGGGGCTCTACTTGAGAAGCAGTCCCTCTCCACCTTTGAGCATATTCTTTAAAAGACTCAGAATCTCTCTGGGACATGCTAAATAGTTGCCTCCTGTCAGGGGTAAGGTCCATATTTTACTTGTATTGTTGAATGAAGGCGTCAGTCAGGTCTTGGAAACAATGGATTTTTTTCTGATCTAGCGTCAGGTACCACTTGGAGGAAATTCCTTTCAGACTATCCTGGAAGCAATGGATCATCAGTTTGTCATTGTCAACTTGTGCTGCCATTTTCTGATAGTACATCAAAAGATGACTTTTATGACATGTTGCTCCTTCATACATATCAAAGGTGGGTGTCTTGAACTTGGGAGGTATCACTAGTCTAGACACAAGACACATCTCTCTGGCAGCAGCACCAAAAATCTGGTCACCTTCAACCGCTCTCAACCTTTTCCCAATAGTATCCAAATTCTCTCGCAGTCTCTCGTGTCTCTCATTACTGTCTTCAGACATGTCGGGCACGTCATACACCTGATAAGGGTCATTAAAGTACGGTTGAACACGGGTGTGCACAACATCTGGTGTAAAACTAGGAACCACATGGTTCGCCTAAGTAGTCAAGGAATTGTTTGCTGAGTGGTATATCCTTGAGGAGGAGGCACAAAACCTTGAGAAGGAAGTACAAATCCTTGGGGAGGAGGTACAAACCCATGAGGAAGCCCAAAACGAGGCCAGGTTGCAAGAGTATTGATTGATGGTGAAGGATTTGTCGTCGGAGTGACAATCTCAGAAACCACAGTCTGTTGGGTATCCATCTTTTCTCGAATGACTTGTAGCATTTCCATAATCTGACCCACATTTCCGTGAAGATCAGTAAGCTCCTCATTAACTTTGTCCATCTCTGGGTCTCTTTCAGCCATCTTTTTTCTGGCCTGAGCGCGAGTGGAGTATTTGCGTGAGATCCTCGGTGTGACAGCTAAATCGGAGTAAATCTGATTCGAGAGCTCTCTGGCGATGGCAAGTTTTGCGGTCATTCTCTTCTCTTACTTTGAATCGTCTTTTCGCTGCTTCCGTTGTTGTTCGTATCTTGATGGAGTGAAGAACTTTCCGACGATTTCGAACGAATGTGTAAGTTCTTATCTTTTGCACTCTGACCGTCTTTGCTTGCGTATTCTTCACGGCTTGCTATCACTATTAGAGGCTAGGATCTCCAACCAGATGAGTCTCGGTGTGAGACTCGGTGGTTTTTCTTTTGGGTGTAAGTTTTGTGTTGGTAGCGACTAGGTTTTGGTTGAGATTCCTCCTGATGTTATTCGACTAGGGGTTTTTTTTGTGTTTGTTATTGATATTAGTTGCAGCTAGGGTTTCCTTCTTGCCCCCCCCCCCCCTTTTGTATTTTTGGTTTCCTCCTTTATAGCAGAATTATTAGGGTTTGTGATTGAATTTCTGAATTGAAAACTTGTTGAAGAAGTTTATGATATCAGAGTTTTGTTTGATACTGATGTTGGATCTTTTTCGTTTGTAGGTTTTGTTGGTTTATGGAGTGGAGCATGACGCAGCTTTTTGGTTATAGGCTTACAGGCTCACTTTTATGTTTTAATTTTGAAGTGCAGGGATGATAATAGACTCAAAGTTCATACTTTTGGAAAGTTTTTTTTGTGCAGGAAATGGTGCAGGGAGGGTTTGAAATTGCAATAGGTCTACTGTCAACATCCAGAATTTCGTCTGGTATGAACAAAAACGAAATCACTGGCTCTTTGCTTGTGTATTACGAAAATTCTATTTTCTTTGATTTTTTTGCAACATTAAGACATGATAAAATATTATGAATGATTATGTATAAATTTGAATGAAAATGTGTTTTTTTTTTATGAGTGACTATGGTTATGAGTAAATGATCAATGTTGTGACATAAATACGAATATGTGAATATGTTATATTTGAATGTAAATGAATTATTTTGAATTGAAATTGAAATTTGTTACGGCTTGAATGTTGGTAAGGATGGCTTATGAATTGAACGAATGCTTGAATGCTTATGTATGTATGATAAATTGGAATGTGAGATTATGTTTAGATGTGATTGGATTATATTGAAGAGTTGTAAATTATGAATATGAAGCTTATGTTTGAATAAAATGGTCTCTTGAATTTTTGATGAAAATGATATGATTTGAATTGATGACTTAACATGTGAATGCTAATCCCTTTTTTATTTCATGTGAATCGGACTTGTCATGAGGAAACGAAGAGTTATGGGAATTTGGACACAAAGCCTTGGAGTGCTCCTTAGAATCTCGCATCCCGAGTCCAACAAGCATAACTTAGGATTTTTATTCTTGTGATAGATTTCATTTGGATGTAACTTATGGAGCCAATGAACGGTTGTAAACAAATTAAATGAAAAGAAAATGTAGAATTCTACACTTTTTGTTTCCAATTAAAGTTGCATACGCCTTGGATTTTCTTGCTATCATAAAAAAACAAAGTACATGGTAGGCTTACGGGTAGACATAAATCAAATTTTGAGCCTGCATCCAAGTTGACCAAGTTGCCATGTGTATTTTGTAACATTTTAAACTTTGGAATCATCCGCCAGCAATTTGTCAACGTCTAAATTCTAACATATCCAAAAGGTAGACCAAACACAATCCCTCCTATGACATGGTGAAAGGAAAAAAGTAGGTGAATGATGAATGTGCAAAAGAAGCACAATTTGAGACTTATAGTTGCTAATTGAATGAAATTTGGGAATGGTCATGAACGTAAAATGAATTTGAACCTTGAATTGGAAATTGGAAATTGGAATTGAAAAATGGAAAAAAAACGAATTTGAATATGAATAAAGATGAAAAGGAAAATAGAACTTAGAATTAAAAATTTTGAATAAAAAAAACAAATTAGACTTTGAATGAACTTGAAAATTGAAATTGGAATGGTAATTAAATTAAGCATACTTGGAAACATTTGACATATGAGAACAATGTTGAATTCAAATTAAGGATTAGTGACTTGAGATTAATAACTTGAAATTGAGTTCGGAAATGAATTTGGTAATAGAATTGGAATCAAATTTAGAGATTGGATTTGAATGCATAAGTAAACTTAAACTAGAAATTGGGATTAGAAACTTGAAATGAATTTGGAATTGAAGCTTAGAAACCTTGAAATTATAACTAGTTTTTGTAAATATTGTGTGAATGTCCTTCTATACAGGTGTAGTAAAGTAGAAATATGTTTGAGTTTGATTGTGGATGTACCCTTGTTGTTGGGGAAGTTTTTCTGCAGAACCCGCAGAGCATGCTAAGCGAGCTTGTAGGTAGCAGAAAAGTTCCCCCCCTTTTTTTTAATTGTTTCAAAAATTTTGGTTACTTTCTTTGTTTTGAGTAGTGATTTTTAATAATAATGCTACTGGTTTTTGGCTTCTAATAGCATTGTTAGCGTGTTTTTGTTTCGTTGTTGTGTTTCAGATGTCCGGTAGGCCAAAGAGAGGGAGACTTACTTCAGCTACTGCCACATCAACTTCAAGGGGTCGATCATCCGCAACCAGTGAGGGGCAAGCCGCACACCGAGACATATATGTTTTGCTTAAAAAAAAGGTGGTGTGGGTCGATCGCATTGTTACATTGTCGACAACCAGGTGTTATGGTGCTCTTGCAATTGCTTTGGCAGCAAGTGATTTTGCTAAGCTATGTAATAATTACCCCGAGTGTCACCTTGAGGTTGTTAGGGAGTTCTTTGCGAACGCCCTTCCAACGGGACTAGAAAATGAAAGGTTTGAATATAAGACTTGGGTGAGAGGCAAGGAAATTGATTTCTCAAGGGACACCATAGTTGAATATCTAGGAAGTACTGTGCAAATTGGACAAGAATGACCGGTGTGATTATGGACGTATGAGAGCTTCTTATACCTGGGACATTAAGGAAGTTAAGAGGTACATCTGCTTGCCTGACTTTACTTATGAGATGGGTGCTAATGGTGCACCATTGAGGTTTAAGAGGAAGTCTCTAAAGGCTGTTACTCAGGTTTGGATGTCGGTTGTTTTGCATAACCTTATCCCGCGTAGCCACACTTCCGATATGACCATCGAGGTAGCTCTCATCCTTTACTGTATCCTGCAAGACCAACAGGTAGACCTAGATGAGATCATTGCTTCTGAGTTCCATCGCATTGCTACTAGCGGTACTGATTATGGTTCAAGGACAAAATGCAAACTTACACATTGGGGTTTGGTTGTGGCTTTATGCGAGGCTGCTGATGTATCACTTCCTAGGAATGGGAATGTGAAGCTAGCAGTGTTGGATTCTAAATTTGTGACTAGGTTTTGTGAGCATTCTGTAGCTCCTACCCATGTGGCTTATACTCCTCCTCCTGGAGGTATTCCTTTTGGTAGGGGAAGCGGTGTGGATCCGAATGCAGCTGCCATATGGGCAATGCATGAGTCTCACCACCACTCTCTCTCGTTTATTTATGAGTCTATGCTTCAACTGCAGTTGCAGATCAGGGAGCCTCAAGTGGACCATTTGATGCGCTTCATGGACGAGTTCAGAGCATATTCTGCTTGGCCTGGGGACATGCCTAGTCATTCGGGGGGTGCAGGTCCTAGTGATGGTGTTGATGAGGATGCTGATGATGTTGTTGGTGATGATAATTTTCAGGATCTTGATGATAGTTCTAGCTCTTTCGACTGATGACCGGACGGTTTGATTGTTTTTTTATTTGTTGTTTTTGATTATGTTAGTATGTTATTAGGTTGTTAATGTACTTTTTTCATGTTTCCTTGGATATTGTTTGTTAACATCCATTTGGGTGTGTTTGTGTACTACTTTTGGATATGTTGTCACCATCCGGGCGGATGGTGCGATTTTGTACTTTTAACATTTATTATAGTTAACATCCGAGTGGATGCTTTTGTTTTTATTATTTTGTGGTGCAAAATTTTTTGTGTTTGTTCTTGGTTTTAAGGTGGTATTTTTGAGGAAGCAAGTGCTATTTTGTTAATCAAAGAAATTTGTGCTTCACCTCTCTTTGATGGTGATGATATAATTCCTTAAGTTTGCGCGAAAAAGGTACTTCGCTCGTGCTTTATAGAAAATAACATGTACATGAACTATTTACTTTCCACAAATTTAAAGCTTTATTCATTTTGCATAAGTGTTCATATGAGAATCATTTAGGACAAACCACAAAGTGAGTGACCTCCATTGTTCACAAATATTAGTGCTTTTGTAATTGTTATGAACTCGTGCGATTCATTCTTGTATCTTGTATTCTTTGGTAAATTTTGGAAACTTGGAAATGATATAGGCATTGTTTGTTAATTTAGAAAACTCATCCATTTCTTTAGGCTTTAGTTACCCGGTGAGAGTGTGAGCATTTGCTAACCGATTTTGAGCCTTCACACAACTGGAATGAATCATAAGCAAGAGTCGGTAAAATTGCCAAGTTACCATTCCACTTTTTTTGGTAATCCTTGTTGTGAAAATGAAAAGAAAAATACATTATGATTCATTCTAGTTTGATTTACTTGTATACACTTTACCCCTTTTATTTGAACATACTTTCTTTTAAGAACATAGTCATGTTACTATGATTTGATTTAAAGTTGGGGAGAGTTGTTTGTGTGAAAAAGAATCATTGGAATTGGTGCCTCTTGTGAAAAGAAAATAAAAGAAAAATTGAAATGAGATTTGTAATAGCTTTGCACTCTAAGTTAGAGTTGCTTGAAAATTAAAATATCATTTGAAGAAAAAAGAAAAAAAAAACTTAAGAGGGGGCACCATTAAAAAAATGTGGAAAGCAGGAGTTAGGGAAAATTGTGAAATTTATTGGTTGATTTTAATTTAGCATTCATTTTTCAAAAACCTTTGAAAACCATTTTGAATCATTGGCCTTTATATATATCCCTTTCTTGCTAACCCTTGCCCCATTACAACATTGAAAAGTCCTTGAGATATTTGTTTCCTTGATTTTCCTTTTGAATTGGTTTGATACTTGCATGAATTGTTCCGGATGCTAGCACAATTACACATGAGAGTGATTTGTCCCTTGTAGATATTAAGCTTAACTTAGTTAAGTGATTAGGTGATTCTTGTTTGAACATTTTATTGCATATGTTGTTTGCTTGTCATTTGTGTTTAGAAGTTAGTTCATGATCATGTTGTGATTCTTTGCAAGGCCGGACATTACTTGTAAGCAAAATCTTTCGGTTTGAACCATCAATTTGAGTGTGTTATCTTTGTTTTGTTTTGTGCTTGTTTCTCTTTGGTCTCACCTTTGTTTGAGGATAAACAAAGAAGCAAGTTGGGGAGAGTTGATAAGTGCCAAATTATGTTAATTTGTAGTATAGTTTTTGGAACTTTTCAAGAGCTTATTTGAATTTATAATGCTTTTTTCCAATTTTTTCTGTTTAATATTCGTAGTTTAGTTTAAGTGTTTTAATAGTTTAGTTTACTTAACGTTTGTTTGTATATTTGTAGGTTTCACCTTTGGAACGAAGAAAGCATTCATGGCGACTCTCTTTTGAAGTTTTTGAAGAAAATCAAGTTTTTGAGCTCGCTGCAAGCGAGCTTGCTAGCGAGAAGCTACAACAGGAAATCAAGAAGAAGCTCGCTTAGTGAGCAAAGGGTGTACTGTCATTAAATGATTGCTCGCTTAGTGAGCGTGAGCACGCTTAGCGAGCTCTGCGGGATTTAGTTTGTATTTAAGGGTTTCAACTTCATTTTTTGGAAAGCACTTCATATTTTTTTAGAGCAAAAACCCTAGAACTCGGATTTTTACTTGTTTTCGAAGAATCAGTGCATCAATAGTCAGGAGATCGTCATTGATGCTTTGTCTTCTTCATCTTCTTTGTTTAATGGAAGCTTCTATGGTTATGGATAGTTAAACTTTTAATATGTCAATGTTAGAAGGTAGATAGGTCTTTAATTTGTATGTATAGTCTTTGATCATTATGTAAGAACTCTTGATGATAAATATATGGTGGAAAACTTTGTGTTTATGAAATATATTTTGTGTTGCTTCATGATTGAGAAATGTGTTCAACATTTGACCTAGGTTTTTCATTCACCAAAGAACATAAGCTAGAGATAGTTATGAGACTTGGTGTTCACATTGTATTGATCTTTAATGTTACTATTTTGATAGATTGAGTGAGAGATCATCAATGGATCAAAATGGTAAAACTCACAATTTGTGTTAGAAATAAACATCTTGAGAGGATATTGTGATTATGTTTATCGCTTTAACAAGTTCGTAAGCTTGATCGAAACTATATGTGCAAATGGGCCTATCGAACCCTAACTTTGGCATGTGCTTTTTATAATCTTTTACAAACCGATACTTTTAACTAGTAGCTTTTAAATTTGACTGCAAACTAAACTTTTCGTTACCAAAACCCGAAACCCCCTGTTACTCTAAGTCTTAAACTAGCGCAACTGTAGAATGGTTGTGATATCACAAAATAATCTCTGTTGATCGATAACAAAAACCCTAATCTATTTGTACTCCAACAAACATCACCGAACCAGGTTCGAAAAGAAGGATTTTGACATCCCAAATCCACTGATTCTCAACCCATATACCCGAATCAAAAACAGAAGCATCCGGATCAGCTGCGAATAAAAACAGATTCGGGAAAATTTGTTTAAAAGAACAATCTGAAGCCCATTTACAGTTCCAAAAGGATATGTTCTTGCCGTCCCCAAGAGTGCATAAAGAATGATCGACAAACCAGTCGGAGGAAGTAACTGAATCAAACGAGATTGACAGCAAATCTCTCTACCAAATCGAGTCCTTCTTCCTACCTTTACCACCTGCACAATTCAGAATTTCTAATCCTAGGCTCTGCTTCGCAAACCTGAATTCCAAGAGAGGAAACCACAAAGCTTCCTTGTCAACCAAGCTTATCCATTTCCACTTCAACATGAGTGCTTTATTAAAGACGCCGATATCCTTTATTCTGAATCCACCTGATTCTTTCGATGAGCAAACTATGTCCCAATCTACCCAATGAATGTTTCTCTTCATCAAAATTCCGCCCCATAAGAAGTTGCTCTGAATACTCTTTATTGATTTAATCCACTAGCAATTTTGAATGGTTTATCGGACTGGATTCAGATCCTGTTCCCGATCCAACCGGTTGAACCGACCTGTTCGGTTCGGTTTTTAAAACATTGGTCGAAATTGTAGTAGTCAATCCAGTCATCCATGTGATTGATGTTCTCATTTATATCTCCATTCCCATTATAACTCTAGAGCTTCAGAGGCTTCTCAAATAACTTTGGGATTCAAATGTCCAAGATGTGAGCGAACATGGAGTTCTTCTTTCACGTATGGATGTGAAAATTTTCTTCATACCTTTTTCTCATCCTAGAACGACGAACTTCAAGAGGAGTGTGACTACCTCCCCTTAATTTAAGATCAGAGGAAGGTGTATGATGTTTGTGTTATTAGAGGCTTGGAGACTTCTGAACCTCTTTTGAATTCATTCTTGACTCAGGAATGGCAGTTTTGTGCGAATCTGCCTCTTGAACAATGTTGTTCCTCAAATTGGTGTTGTGTAAAATTTCTTCAATTTGAGTGAGTCTCTTTGCCAAAGCTCGAGAATTATATCGTCGAACCATTTTGTTAATGTTGTTCAATATTTCGCTGGCTCCTTGAAAGTTAAGGTTAGTCTACAAGAGCTAGAAGTCGAGGAACATTTCTCGTCCAGACATTGTAGGCAACAATGGAGGTTTGAATGAAGGTTTGCTAAGGTAGTACGACAATGTAGATCTAAGGAACAAAAGAGGTTGAGATGCTCCTTAATCTGCTAGAGGTTGGACAAAATATTTCAGCGGTGTAATAGAAGGAGCAATTGTTACTATTTGACCGTCCATATTTTGAGAAGAAGGCAGATGATTCCTGGCAGTTTTACCGGCTGTTATGTCTTACCGTTGGACGACAGAGCGAGTGGTTATGGAAGTTGACATCATTGACACATCTGATGGAAAAGAGTTTGAACCTGAATTTGACAAAATTAAGCAAGAAATAGAGATATGTGTTTCGATCGAAGGAAATATAGATATTGATCATATGCGATTCAGTTGAATCAAATTGAGTTAGAGCATGGAAATTTGCAGGTATTATAACTAGATTCCCACATACGACATTAATGTTCTGTATAGAACTAAAGGTGATCAGAAATTGTGAGATCACAATCTATTATAACAGTTTGCAGCTTTCGATGTGGTGGAAAGGGGGATGATCTACTAAATCAACACTCCAACGCTAATGTAAAATGAAAAGTAAAGTTTGAATAGAAAAAAAAAATTAAATACCTATAAAATGACATACTTTTCTCTTTAAATAGGAGGATGGTTGATAACCACATTTGTGAGAAACCGTGTGAAATGCGATTAGTTGTTAGTGTAATGTTTTTTATGAGGTGTTAAATGCGATGCGAAGGGAAAAAGATGTATATTGCTCCGTATGCAGCAACTTTGTTATTTAGTAATTTTACCTTCATTTTCTAGACCTTGTGTACGGTAAAAAAATATTAATAATATATTTAAATACACTTTTTTTTGTTAGAATTTATTTTAAATCCTTCATTCTTAAAACTAGGTTTTTGATTCTTTTATTTTACAACCTCTAATTTTTTATTCTAATCCATAATTTTTTATAATGTGACATTATTAATAAATGTAACCCAATTGAGTTAGGATTTTTAAAGTAAAACTGTGTTAACTTTGCAAAATTGCACTTTTTAAACTCAACAACCATGATATTTTAATTTTTTTTTTCTAGAGATAAATTTGAAATGCTTAATGTAGCACTGAAGGTTGTTGAACAGTTATGCTACAATACTACCAAACCATTAAAGATTTGTGTTAAATCATAAAAAATCTAGTAGTATCAAATAGAATTATAAAAATTCTACATTAAAGGATCAGAAATTAAGTTTTAATAATAAGAAGAACATTCAGATCGTAAATAATTTATTTAAGTTTAATTTAAATTAAGTTTTAATAATAAGAAGAACATTCAGATCGTAAATAATTTATTTAAGTTTAATTTAATTAAATTATAAAAAGATTAAAGACGACAAACTGACCCAAAAGTAACGATGTTTTGTCATTATATGACATCCAACACCAAATTGGGGTTAAACATGTTTTCACTTTTCACATATTTGGGCATCCATTCAGGAATTTCTGGAAAGTGATTCAATACCCAAGTTATATATAGGACACATTATTATAAAATTATTATAGTTTACAGTAGATATTTGGATTTTCATTGTTGAGATATTAAGTAATAGTTTTCAATTTTAAATTCAAGTTGGAGGCAAAGTCCTACTTGTTCATCCTCCATCATAGTTAATAAACTTTTCTGTTAACTCTTAGATTGGTTTGTTGAGAAACATAAGAGATAAAATATGATAATTATTTTATTTTATTTTATAATTTAAATAGAGAACTGTGATAATAGATTATCGGATAATTATGATGTTTAATCGGAATCTAAATCGTCGGGTCGGTTTCAATAGGAGATGTACTTGCAAAACTTTTGATGTTCAAGTCAATAGAATTGCGAGTGTGAGATTTATGGCTTAGAAAAACGTGTACAGTGAAATATGATAATATGATATTTATATAGCTTTGATGATGTAGTATTGGGCTCGAGTCAACCAAAAGCTCACATTAGAATTGTTGTCCTCTAATCTTTAGATGAGGGAGTTAGGTAATGACTTGAGTTCGATGTTTTCATGGAGTAGTTGATGGTTGATTAGTAGGGTAGTGTTAATGTGAGATATTAGAACGAACTCTAGGTTTAGCATGTTGTCGAAGTCCGCTCGCATGCTGTTGTTTAATTGGGTCTTGTGTTATTGATTCAATTGTTTAAGTTAGTTTGTACCTTAAGTTAGCTTGTAATGGCTAATTGTTAAAAAAACTCATTAGGTTAGTGCGTTAATTTTCTTATAAATAGCATATTAATCTCTCATATTTTGAATAAGGAAAAATAGGAAGATAAAACCCTATTTCAAAAGTGAGAGAGGTTATTTGTTATTCTTGTATACATGTAATCTTGTTTAAAGAGAAAGGAAAGAATATCAGTTTATAACCAATCCTTGTTGTTATCCTTGGTTAACCCTTGTGGGTTTCTTGACTGATTAAGGAACCAATTATACTTTGTTTCAAAGATATCTGATTCACAACAAATTGGTGCGGCGAGCGTGGAGAAGATGCCTTCAACAAAGTATGAGATTGAAAAGTTCACCGGTGTGAACGACTTCGGTCTTGGCGCTTGAAGATGAATGCCCTACTTGTTCAGCAGGGTTGTTTGGAAGCGTTAAAGGGAGAGACGGCCATGAATGATGTGTTGACGGCAGCAGAAAAGACGACCATGATTGAGAAAGCATACAACTTAATATTGTTGAGCCTTGGTGATAAGGTTCTTCGACAGGTATCAAAGGAGACGACGACGTCAGGGTTATGGTTGAAACTTGAAGGTTTGTACATGACCAAATTGTTGGTGAATCGACTCTACCTGAAGCAAGTCTTGTATTCATTTAAGATGAGTGAAGACAAAGCGTTGGTTGGGCAGTTGGATATGTTCAACAAGTTGATTCTTGATCTTGAAAATATTGATGTGAATATCTATGATGAAGATCAAGCATTGTTGTTGTTATGCGTTTTGCCCAGAACACATACTCACTTTAAAGAAACCCTCTTGTATGGAAGAGAGCCCCTGGACTTTGAAGATGTTTAATTTGTCCCGTACTCTAAGGACTTGAACGAATGAGAGGAGCATAAACCTTCGACGGTTGGTGAAGGTTTGGTCATTAAGTCGAAATTCTTGCGAAAGGATAGTAAGTTCGACAAGAATAGGGTAAAAGTCAGCAGAAGTCTTATTGTGGTGAAGCATCTGGTGTTCAATGTTATCATTATAAGAAGGAGTGTCACATTCTAAAAGTATGCCCTGAATGCCTGAAAGTTCATGGAGGTAAGGATAATGGCAACGCGGCTATCGTTCAAGATGATTTCGAATCATCTGATGTTCTTGTGGTTTCAAGTGGTGACTCAATAAAAGAGTGGATTATTGATTCATGTTGTACTTGGCACATGACTCCAAACAAATATTTGTTCGAGGAATTATGTGATCAAGATGGTGGATCAGTGTTGCTGGGAAACAACAAAGCTTGCAAAATTACAGGTATTGGATCTGTGAGATTCAAGCTCCATGATGAATCAATAAGGCTATTGACTGAATTTGGGTATATACCTGACTTGAAGAGAAATTTGATTTCTCTTGGTGAACTCGATAAGAATGGATATATTTTTCAAGGAGAGAAAAGTATTCTAAGAGTCATGAAGAGGTCGAAGGAAGTCTTGAGAGGCATGAAGAAACAAGGCTTGTATACCCTTGAGGTTGAAGTTGTAAGTGGTTCGACAAATGTTGCATCCACGAAATTGTCGTCGAAGACAAAATTATGGAACATGAAATTGGGCCATGTCAGTGAGATAGGCATGGTCGAACTAGGGAAATAGAACCTGCTAGGTGGTGACAAAGTCGAGAAGTTTGAGTTTTGTGAACCTTATGTATTTGGTCAATCTTGTAGGGTGAAGTTTAACAAAGATAAACAAATAACACATGGATCTCTTGATTACATCCATGCTGATCTTTAGGGGTCTGCAAGGAATCCTTCACATTCAGTGCAAGATATTTTCTATCCATAGTTGATGATTATTCCAGAAATTTATGGGTATTCATTCAGAAGACGAAGGATGAAACTTTTGAGAAATTTCAAGAGTTGGAAGGTTCTGGTCGAAACTCAAACTGGAAGAAAGGTCAAGAGGTTGAGAACTGATAATGGCCTTGAATTCTACAATGAAGATTTCGACAGTTACAGTGTCTATTCTGGGATTGCAAGGCATAAGACTATAGCAGGTGCTCCTCAACAAAATAGTCTAGATGAGAGATTCATCGAACAATCCTCGAAAGGGTTATATGCATGTTGGTTAGTGCTAGATTGAAAAAGGTGTTTTGGACTGAGGCTATTTCAACAGAAACATATCTGATAAACAGATGTCCTTCGACTGCATTAGATTTGAAGACACCTGAAGAGTTTGGTCGAGACATCCACCAAATCTCGACAAACTGAGAGTATTTAGTTGTGTAGCCTATGCTCACATTAGGCAAGACAATGTCGAACCTAGAGCTCTGAAATGCATGTTCATGGGATACCCTAAAGAAGTCAAAACTTATAAGATATGGTGCCTAGAGTCAGGTCACAAGACGAGTATAATCAGTCGAGATGTAGTTTTCAATGAAGCTGAGATGGATTTCAAGAAAACTGATGATGTTGAAGAAAAGCTGGAACAGAAAGAGATTTTTTTAGGTGGAGCATAGTGATGCTGAATTGCATAACCCAAGTGAAGTTAAAGAAGAAGAAGCAGAAACTGTTGTCGAATATGAGGAGACTAATAATGACTACCTCCTAGCAAGAGACAGTTCGAGAAGAGTCATCAAGCCACCTCAGAGACTTGGTTATGCAGATCTTATAGCTTATGCCTTAATATCTACAAGTGAGGTTCTAGACGAAGAATCTAGAGACTATAAGGAAGATATGAGAAGTCGAAATAAAACTGAATGGCTGAGAGTCGTGGATGGTGAAAACTAGTTTGTTTTCTTGTTGTTATAGAGTTTGTTCTAAGGTTGATATTTGTGAGATATTGGAACGAACTTTAGGTTTAGCATGTCATCGAAGTACGCTCACATGTTGTTGTTTAATTGTGCCTTGTGTTATGGATCCAATTATTTAAGTTAGGTTGTACCCTAAGTTAGCTTGTAATGGGTAATTGTTAAAAAGCTCATTAGGTTAGTGTGTTAATTTTCTTATAAATAGCATACTAGTCTCTCATATTTTGAATAAGGGAAAATAGGAAGATAAAACCCTAATTCAAAAGTGAGAGAGATTATTCGTTATTCTTGTATATTTGTAATCTTGTTTAAAGAGAAAGGAAAGAATAGCAGTTTATAATCAATCTTTGTTGTTATCCTTGGTTACCCTAAACCCTAACCCTTATGGATTTCTTGACTGATCAAGGAACCAATTATACTTTGTTTCAAAGGTATCCGATTCACAACAATTAAATTTATGAATGCTTTGTGTTGGTTAGCTACAATCTCATTGTGACAAAACAATAATGAGACATATTTAGTCAAAATTTTAAGTCGTTTAGTGATAATATGGATATGAGAATCTCATTGTCTAAAAACGAGGGATTGAATAAACCAATCCCTTTTAAATCAAGTTCAAAAATATTTTCTTTTTACGAAATCAGATTTAAAAGCATGGAGTCAAAACATGATAAGTGGAAGCAAAAATAAAATGGATGAATTTAAATGTTATTTGTTTCCTTATTATCATAGGAACAACGATTCAATCAATATCATCGATAATTAGAAAACTAACTAGTTGGAACAATTTATGCCTTAGTAAAAATAAAGGAGGGCTTGGATTCTGAAATAGGATGCCATGTTGGCGAAACAGATTTGAAGGCTCGCCATTAACAAAGATACTTTAGTTCATAATTGCCCCAAAGCCAATTATTTCCCTAACATTACCATCCAAGAAGCCAAAGGTAAACATAACGATAGCTACCTATGGAAAATTATTCATCAAACTAAGGATAAGCTCCTTAAGAATGTTGTTGGAGGGTTGAGAATAGCAGAAACATTTGTCTCAAAAGATCCTTGGCTACCATATCAAGGCAGATTTAAAGTCCTAAATTGGAAGCTATTAGATACCAATGTGCTTTGGATTAGGGACCTAATTGATTAGAATAGTCATTAATGGAACATTTCCCTCATTAAATTCCCCTATGATGGAAAAAGAATCCTTTAAATCCCCCTAGATTCTCAAGACAAATAAGATATTATGTAGATGCCTAACAAGGGGTAAACTATATGATTAAATATGGTTACCACTACTTTCATGACCTTTCTAATATTTCTAACCCTACCGACTCTAACTTTGTTGATGAGGAGTAAACTTGGAAAAAATGTCGAATATCAAAACCCAACCTATATATAAAACTAGTGTTATCACATTTTAAACAATGGAATCCCTGTTAGGACTGAGCTCAATAAAAGAGGGATAAATTTTCACAATCGTGTGATGCAATTCGCTACCGTGTTACGATTCTTACCTTTCTTAAATAATTTTCACCGTCAATTTCAAAACCATTTTCAACATCGCACCTGGAGATAAAAGGCAACTGTGTTACGATTCTTACCTCTCTTTGTCGAACACACTTTTTTTCTCTATACTGTTGTATATTAGAACTGATTTTGTAAAGAACAAACTTGATCTGCCGTTCTTTAGATTTGTTTAGCCACTTGTGAGGGTTTTGGTCTAATCCCCCTCCTTTTTATGTCCTGCTTTTTTTATATATATAATCTTATTAAAAAAATTAATATTTTTAGTTACAATTAAAAAAAAAAACACTAAAACAAAAGAATGAAAATATTTCATCAAAATGAAAGAATAAAAGCTTTGACTATTGAATTTATTTGACTGTATGCAGATGAATGATTTTTAACGGATAAAAATACATTACCAAATGCAATAGTGATGAAGATGGAGATGAAAAGAAAGTAAAAAAGAGGACAAATGAGCAATGGCATGACTCTGAGACTTGAGGGCCGAATGCATCAAATCTGAATATGAACTTGAATGTACAATACAATGTATACTCCCTATAAGTCCTTAACTAATTTTCAAGTAACTAATAAAGTCCTCATAACTCTTACACATTCCCACATCAAGCTTATCAACCCTGTGTTTTTTGAATGTTAGATTTCCTCTTCTTTTGAGCCCATGCTGGTCCATAAATTGCCAATAGGGTCCGCCCGAACCGCCTATCGGTTATCTGCACTTACAAACAATCACTTACGCATCTCACACTCGTAGAAATATCATCAAACTAAAGTATATCAAGTCTATATAAAAGTAAGTTAAGTGAATTTTCAATGTTTTAAAAACCGAACTGACTGTTCAACCAATTGAACCGCGAATGGTGCTTCAGTCCGAATGGATTAAAGAAAATGAACCATAAACACAAGTATCCACCGGTTCAATGAACCGAATGTTCTCCCAAAAAATTGTGGTCAAGCAAAAATGCGAACATGGTATTGTTAATTACTCGTATTACCTTAACAAGACTTCCGCAAGACTCTAGCATGTCGGTTTTTGAAGGATACTCAACTAGCTAGATAAGAACATGAGTTCAACGTAAAATTAGTAACCATGAGACTATTTAGACCAAGAATAAGAAAGTAAGAAAATACTACATACAATAAAAGTGTCTTCTCCAACAAAGGGTGATTCCGAAATCTGTCTCATTAGCACCGCATAGTCGACTTGTTCGTATGGAGGGGTGACACTAATGTAATCAAATGTGCCCTTGTTTCCTGCATGTGAACAATTCAAATTTACAAAGGTGTGAATCGAGAATCAAATCGTGTATCGGATTCAAATAGAGTTTGCTGGAATTAAGGGTTGTGGACTAAAGAAGCAATGTGGATATACAGAAAATGAAGTTATAAGGAAAAAGATGTACATGCCTACAAATTGCTCTGCGCGTTCAAAGAATTTCTCCACACTGACGGTGTGAATGACTGATTCATCAACGAATCCGGTCCCCTCTAAGTTTGGATGTAAAACATCTGATACAACCCAAGGGTCCATCTCAACAAAATGCACCTAAATATTTGCTTTCGTTAAAATCACATAACCAAACAAATTTCGGCAAACAAATGTGTAGAATTTAAAAACAAATTGTTGAAAATCTCCGAACAAATCTCCTTAAACTTGAATAAAATCTATTAATTCCATTTTTTAACAGAAGGCTAATTCTATCACACGGGGGCTATGAAGCATGGACACCTCTAGGAGTAGGCGTGTCGCGGTGTCCGACACGCGTATGACACCCGTACGACACGTGTCGGAAAAGTCAAAGAACTGTAGGAAAAGTCAGACGAGTGTCCACTAAAAAATAGTGTTTTTCTTTATTTCAACACTCTTCGAATCACAGGTTGATACCCATAAGACACTTACAACACATGCTAGACAATTCAGACAAGTGTTTCAAATAAAAATTTGTTTTTTCATTGCTTCAACACACTTTTATACATAGTTTGGATAAATCTCACACAAATTTAAAATTGTTAAACTTGTATTTAAGCAATGCTATCAATAAAATATTAAAGACATTAATTCTGATTAGAATATTTTCAACTTTCTAAATCATAAATGGATAAATAAAGTTGAAATACTCTCGTATATATAGCGGTGTTTGTGCCATATATTTTGATATTACTGGTGTCAGAGTGTCCGTGTCGTGTCGTGTCGTGTCCCAATGTCCGTGTTGGAGTCCGTGCTTCATAGCTCGGGGGAGAGCTCAGATAGTATGAGAAATCATAATCAAGGGATTGTGAATGCAAACTGATTATTGAAAACATTAATACCTCAGAACATCCTCGGCTGAGTGCTTCAATTCCAACAGAACCGGTACCGCTATACAAGTCTAACCAGCGTCCAGGTCTTAAGGATGAAGGAGAGCCACAAGCCGCCTAAGCATTATGAAAAAAAACAATACTTATGAAAACAGCTCATAACTTTATATTGAAACAATTTGACTTTATTTTATTGCTGTTATAGAAACAGCATATACAAAAACATTTATACGATAAGCACTTATGTGGTATACTAATTTAAGATATAACACTGGCGATTGCGACTGGTACCTGTAATATAGCAAAGGCTGCACCTTTCACAACCTCCATCATGGGACGTACATCCATGCTGTTAGGTGAAAGTAGCTTCTTTCTTCGAGCTGTTCCTCCAATAACCTATGTAGTCATATGAAAGAAATGTCAGACATAAATTCAGCAATACATCGTCTCCGAGCAATTTGAGTCAAACTGTGTGCTTTTTCACAAACTGGTGTTGTAAGATTGAAAACTTAGTAACCATCTTTTGCTAATTAATCGAACCAATTGAGGAAGATGTCGGCAGCAAGATAATTATAGTCATGAAAAGCCATGTGGATAATAGTGGTGGGAAAGAAAAAAATCCTATGTTCTTTGCATAGATATCAAACCTTATGTGGCCCAACTACCTCTCGACACTCCCACTAACTTCTTAACAGACAATAACAGACCTGTCATGTAACTTTATCTTAAAAAGCATGATATGAAGTTACGAAATAAACTACTCGCATCGACGGGAAGGTGTAAAATAGGTTGCCCGACAGGCCATGGATTGTTTTAGCCAGGCTTCACTGACACTCATTAACCTCTAAGCCCAACCACTTGGTTATAAAGGATATTTGGAAGTCAAGGACCGAAATAATGTAATTAAGCTTTTCTAAAAAGTTAATTAAAAAGAACTTCTCTAAAGAGTAAGGCATGCTTTACTTGGAATGCACCACTTTTCCACAATATTTTTATAACAATGATTGAACAACCTCACAGCAATTTATCCATAAACACACACACACACACACAATCCTTATTTTCCTCATCAATTAGTACTTCCAAGTCCCGAAAACGAGATTACCTGAAGCAATTTATGTGTCGTACGAGGAGTCTTAGGTTCCTCGGGTGGATCCTTCACTTGCTTCCCTCCTCTTGTCTTCTGTTGATCCTTTTTCCTCTTAGACTACATAGTTGCATTCACAGCAAAGTTCATAAAACAAAAGATTTAGAGACAGTTTTCACAACACCACAACACCTGCAACCGCATCCGCGGCCGCAATTTAAAAGCATGGTTCAAATTAAAAAGTTAAGCAGAAATGCAAATAAAACATAGAAATTTGCAATCATAGAAGAAAACAAAAACCTTTGGAGATGATTGAGAAAAGTTGTCATCAGCGTCGATATCATAACCATACTGTTCAAGTAAGATTTTTTTATCTTTACTGGCCAACCCATTTTCTGATTCTGCAAACAATAGAAGAAACAGAAATTTCCCATCAATGTAAAACACAAAACCATATTAAAAAATGATTGTGTGATGATGAACTTACTTGAAGAAGAAGAGAAGAGGGTTAGTGAAGAAGAGCGTTTGGATGAGAAAGTGAGAAGAGGAAGAAGATAAGAAGGAGAAGAAGATGAAGAAAGATTGGTTTTGGTGTTTAGAAGAAGTGGTGAATGTGTTGGAGGGGACAAAAGAGACATTTTTTGTTTGAATTTTGATGAGTGTGAGTGTCAAATTTGGTTGGATTCAGAGGCGGATCTATTAACCCTCGTATCTCTATAGTTATATGGGTTGAAAGCTATATCTAATTGATATTGTGGCAAGTAACATCATTTTGGCTATAAGAGTTAGATATATTTATGACAACTCTTTCATATTTTTATATGAATTAGTAATTTAAATTTTGTTAAATAATATTAAATTCTGTATTTTTTAAATAATATTGTTTAGAAATTAAGTTTCTAGTATATAATAATATTAATAATTTATTTATGTATATTTTACTATGTACTCTTTAGTTTATGGGATTAAATATAAGAAAAATTGATATGAATTAGTAATTTGAATTTTGTTAAATAGTAATAAATAATGTATGTTTTAAATAATATTGTTTAGAAATTAAATTTCTGGCATATAATATTATTAATATTAATAATTTGTTTATGTATTTTAGACGAGTAATATATTGATTAAACAAAAAAATATTATATTAATTATATTTTTATAAATTTCTATTATAATATTTTAATCAATATTTACCGCACCCCTTAATATTTGAGGTAAGATCCGCCACTGGTTGGATTAGAAAGAAGAAATTGAAATTATTAAAGTTAGTAGAAGATGGTTAGAGAGAATTTTATGAGCAAATTCTTGTGAGTGTGTGTGTGAGTAATTGAACATGAGAGAAAGCAATTATGTTGAGTTAAGGAAAAAACGTTATCATTGTTTTGTTCTTATTGTACGCGCCATAGAGAAAAAGCATAACCTACCAAATAACTCTCTCTATTCACTATTATAACTTGATGTCATTTTTATTTTCCCATTAACTTGTTGATCCATTTAAGGGGTGGAGTGGAAGAAAGTTCAAAGGAGGAACTTCAGGTTCGAAACTAAGGGAAGATGGGATATTCATTCCAACGGAGGAGGTGGTTTAGAAGGGGTAGGGGACATTCTTTCATTCTATTTTTCGGAATTCCCAGATAGGATGAAAGCCTCTGAGATGTCTGAGACTTTTTAGGAGTTCGGAAGAGTGGTGGAAGTGGTGATTCCTCCTAAACAGAATAAGTTCAGTAAACGTTTCGGTTTTGTTAGATTTTCAGGAGTCAAAGATGCTAATTTGATGGGGGTAAAGCTCGATATTATTTTCATAGATAAAGTGAAGATACATGCAAATATCCCAAGGTTTTCCAAAGGGCTTGCGTGTGTTAACCTGGTTTCTAAAGAAGGGTTTGATATGAACTTGAAGAGGAAGGGCACGGAGGAAGAGTTTGGGAGGAGAAGAGGAAGGGATTTTGGTTTTAGAGGGGAAAAGACCTTTGTGGAAGTTACAAGGAATGTCCACAGTCAATCACGTCTGCCAAGAGGGGAAGCAAGACCTCATTTGTTTTTTAGGCCTGATGAAACAACGGTTGTAAGGTTCAAGAAAGCTTACGTAGGGGTGGTTCATTCTTCAGGGCTCTCGTATAATCACATAATTTTCAAGTTCATGTCAAAGAGGGATTTTTGCATATTGGAATTTCAAGCTTCTAAGTGACCTCTAATGTGCTCAATTATGTCATAACATGTTAAAGCAACCTTCAAAGATCAGAATTATGAGTTGAACCTAGGGTTTTGGTGACTTAATTCACAAGAAATTTCAAAATGGCCAAGTTGCATAAAGTTTGCCATCTCTTCATCTATGCATCACAGCTGCATTTCTTTGATCCAAGGGCCCTTCATGAAGCATGTTGAGGCAATCTATGCTCAGAATCCCTTGTTGCATTGACCCATACCTCAAGTACACATAAGTTGACATTTTTGTAACTTGGCCCATACCAATCAAGTTGTGCCACCACCCATTCTCTGACCAATCACAATGACTTATGCAAACCCTAAGAAGCTCATTTCATAACACATTCAAGTCTGAAACATTGGAGAACTCAGATTTCACAAAATTTGTCAAAAACTTCAAGTCTTCGATCCTCTCTGCACATATTGAATTCTCACCCTTGGATTTTGTTTAAGTTAGCGTGTGGACGGCCCAAATGAATCCACTTAACCCTAATCCTGTTTATTTAATTTAATTAATATTAATTAGCCAGAAACAATCCCAGCCATCCAAACACGCGCGCAGTCAGCTCCCATCTCCCCAGTTTGAATCTCATCCCTTGGATACGCTGACTTCCCATTTTTATTCATTTTATTTTCATTTTAATTCATTTCTTTTGCATAATTTGTTTAAAATAGTAAAACACATCAAAAAATTCTCAAACTTTGCATTCTTGTTTTAAATATTTTTTTCAACCTGAAAATAATTTTTATTTTATTTTTTGCATTAAAAAAGTATTTTTAAAATATTTAAATGTTATTTTTAATTAATTAAAATGCATTTAGGTTTCTAAAAATCACCAAAAAAATCATGAACCATCCCAATACATTTAGAAACATTTTCAAGCTCTTCATACAAATTTCTTTTTAGGTTTGATTATAATTTCACAATTTTATTTGAATTAAGGTTCTTTAAAATCACATTTTTTAACCCTAACTTTGGAAAATCATTTCTGTCTAACCATGAAGAATTTGAACTTGATTCTTTTTGCATTGTTTCACATATTGCATGTAGTTTCTAGGTTATTTTTCTCATGAATTTATCTTGCATTTTCAAATTGATTTGCATTTTCCCTTAAGAATCATCCATAAACCCTAGCAAACTTAGGAAAATCATAACTTTTAATAGGATTGGCTTCTGAACTTCTCCTTTGGGGTGTGACCTAATATGGGTTTAGGGTTTCATTGAGTTTGGTTTCAATTTTTTATCATGTTATATGCTTCTGTTTTGTTCATTTGCATCTCATATGTTCATAAAACCCTAATTTCTCATGTTCATTTGCATTCACTTTGCATATTCATCATCATGTGGACTTGCCATGACATTTCAAGAATTCATATGTCATCTTAGACATCTTAGGACATGCTATAACCTTGCTTGATCGTTTCTTCATTCATTTTCCATGTCTTGCATTCATTTCATTTCATAAACATCCATGTGTTTTCAAGTTCCTAAGCATGCTTTCATGACATCCCATCTTTGTATGATCATTCATATTCACATTGTATGACTTTGCATCATCTCATATTCCATTTGCATTGCATAAACACTTCTAACTTTGGCCATTTCATTTCATTTCAATTCATTTTTTTATGCTTTATGTCTTATTGCATTCATACTAACTTTTCAGGAACTTTTGGTAAGTTATTTTGGGAGGTAAATTTTCCTTCACTTTCCACCTATTCTTATCTCATTCATATGCATCTTAACATGTCCTTGAAGTGAACTTGTTCACTTATGTTCTATCTTTCTTACTTTCTCTCTTTAAGTTACTTATCTTCTTCAGGAAGTAAGTAACTTATTCTTCTTCTCCCTTCTCTTTTCATCTGCTTCTTCCATTGGTGGCCTTGAAGATCTTCTCTCTTAAGCCTAACAAACCATAGGATATCCAAGCATGATAACTTTTAGGGTTCTGTATAGTCCCCCTTAGTCTTTTATCTTTGAGTCTCCTTGAGTCTCTCCTCTCATCTCAATAATCAGAGACTAAACTCTTAAAGTTTTAGGACTTTGGAATTAGGGTTATGCATGTATCATTCTCTTAGGATGGAGTGTATAACTTTAATCCTAAGTGTTAAACCTTTAATTTGTTAAACCTCTTAATCAAATCACACTAATAATCACCAAGACTTTATCTTGTAACTTGGGCCTTACATTAGGGTTCTAACTCTTCCTTATGGTTAAGAGGGACTACCCTAGTGTTTAATGGACAAGTCCTCCTCAAGTTGTCTTACAAACCATAAAATTAACTTTTTAATCTCACTCTTTAATTAAAATCCATTTAATAAAGGTTTGTTATATAATGAATTTAGTCCCTAACCATGGATTAAGTTGAGGTATCTTCCTCAGCTTAAGTGTTCTCATCTATTATCCTTCTATTAGGATGGTGTAATGAGTTCACTAATCTGTGATTAGAGATTAAACTCATTACTTAACACCAAACAAAAAAAACCCAGAAACATCTTAATAACCACAAGTAGGTTAATGATCTTAATCCTCCACCATTATGGTAATTAAGTTGAGATGCTTATCTCATACTTAAGTAGGCTCATTATCCCTAATCAGGGAGGATATAATGAGTTTACAAGCCCTCGATTTAGGCTTAAGCTCATTAACTTATACAAAACACCAAAAACAATAACAAAACTTAAAACACAAAAACAAACAATAATCGTCTCCTTCGGGATTCTTTTCTCGTCATACTCATTCACAAACGAGAACTTGCTTCTTCCGTCTAATGCAAGACAGTTAGCACTCGAGCCAGAAGAGTCATACACTTGAGCATAGGCAAGTAAGCAGTTCACAGTCAATTTATTTTTAGTCTCTTTGAGTCGAACTACGGTGTTCTGACTTCCTCATTGCACGAGAGGATACGTAGTCATAACTTAACTGTTATCGAACAAAAGTCTATTTGTCATCCCCCTCTTTCAGCATTCTTTTCCAAGCCTTGGTTCCTGAGCAATCCACCTTTTTGCACTGACACTTGTATATTCTTTTCCTAGCTTTTACACACAGATAACACATACACTACCCCTTTAAAACATAATCTTTTAAGCGTGGATCCCGTCGAGTACGATGGATAATATGGGTGATAATACCTTCCCAGGTTGTAACCAATCCCCTTTCTCAGTTTCTCTGGTTCGCAACCGTCTTATCCATCTTTTCCCAGGTTTATGCAGCATTACCTTTCCTTCGGGATAAAAATGCCTAGCTGGCGACTCTATTCATTCAATTTCAGTTTCTCTTTTCGCCGACCGTCCGCGTCTGCACCGGGATGCAAATCTTTGGGAGCGACACCTGTGTATAGGGGTCTTGTTACGCGTATTGCCCTGCTCGATACGCGTAACACCAGATCTGTTACGAAAATGGACAGAAAGCCTACAGTTTCAACTTTTCTGCGATTTCTCATATTTTCACCATTATGTTCAATCTTAATTGGGTTTCTACATCGATTTTACTCTCAAAAATTTCTACAACTATTCATCTATCAATTCCTATGGTTAATTTTACGAAACCTAACTCCTTCACGAATTCGGCCACAACAGTCCAACAACAACACAGACAACAGATGCAACAACGAATATATCATTAATACAACAAGAACAACATATCTTTCATCATATATCAACATGAAATCAACAACAACAAATCATACCAAAACACAACAATGAATTTACACGAAACTCCCAACCTACATACAATCATCTAGTCCCGGTTATGGAATTCGAACCCCACCCTTACCTTGGATTGAAGGCAGCTCGAATTCACCGCAAAAATTCCCGCAAAAATCTTTGATCTAGCATCTCCTTGATATCTCTCTAAGGTTGTTCTTCTTACAAAAATTCGGATTAGTCTAATTAGGTTTTTCAGCTTGTTTTCACTAAACTCCCATTAATCCACTTAATTACTATGGGCCTAATTAGCACCCCCAACATTACTATTCTCATACAACAAAACCAAGCCCAACTTAATATTATCTCTATAATTATTATTGTTATTATTCGACTTAATCAACTTAAGAGACTCAAACACAACTTAACCCGCAACATAAAAATCAGCTTAAACGACTTAACGACAAGGACGACAAAACAACACGTAACAAATTATAATCGGGAAAATACGCAATAATATTTAATTTAATTAATTAATTAATTATGGGCGTTACACATGTTACTAAAGGTTATTTTGGGGTCCATGGTTGTTGTTGTCATGTGAATAAAGGTCCTTTTACATTAACTTTTCTCAACTAACTCTATTAATTATTAATTGTGAGATATTCATTAGGTGTTTTAACAATATGTTTTATCAATCCACGTGGCACACAAATTTGCCTCTCTCTCTCTATATGTGGGAGAACTTTGCAGGGTTGAGTTTTTAACCAAAACACATGTGCATGGGAATTTTTGCATACATATTGGGATATGATAAAAAATACATTTGTTTGATGCATATACAGAATATGACAAAACTGTGTTGCAAACACAAGATTATGTAAAATATATTGCATATTCAAGGGTATGTGGGTTTTATTTAGCTATTGACTTAGTTGGTACAGTATTTTGCCATGTGGGAGTTTCCATTTAAGCACACCATATGCAGCAGGAAAATCACGGATCCAACTCTGATATTAAAACCATTACAAAGAAGGGTCAAGATATCTTTCATAAAGCATAATGACTTAGATATTCAGTTGCAATAGTTCATCTACATTAACACGTCAATACCATTAATATCATTTAATCCAACACATCAACATGAAAATTATGGCCATGGCATCTGTTTACAAACCAGAAACATAATACATTAAATTGAACATAACTTGCTGAATGAGAATAATGCCACTACAGCAGATGAGACCATAATAAAACAACACTTAACAAAACAACAACAACAACATTACATTATTCTTTGACGAAATACTGATACAATTTATTGACAGGTCTTCAAACAAACATGGAAACCATCAAAATCGACCATGTCTTCATAATCATAACACCGTTATCAGCACCTTCAACGCCTCACATTTCCACGTTTCACTTAAACCAATATTTTACTAGTTGGGGGTGTCTGAGGCAGAACTTCAACACGTCTCCACCCTTGATGTCTCGGTCTTTGACAAAGTCGTAGCAACCACCGAGGATATACTTCTTCATCTGTCCGGACCTCTTTTTCAATTCACAGTAGTAAGCGCATGAGTTATTTATATCATATAGGATGATGGAGTCATATTTTTTGCGCATACACCTCTTGATCACGACCCACAGTATTTGCTGAACAAATGATAAGCCAAAAAATCAACCGGGAGATCATGCATCAAATCATTATATAATAAGATACATAAAATATATATTACTTACATAAATGTTCGACCTAAGAGCCTTCGCATCTCTCACAACGCGGACCCAATTTTATTCAAACTCTTCCTGGTAAATGGGTTTAACCTCCCTGTATTTTAGAAAAACCCTTAACAATGTCACAAGTTTTAAAAAAAAAAACCTATTGTAGCTACTTCAGTATATCAGTTGCAGGGAAGTCGGAATCATAAATACTCACCTATCACTATCAGACGATATAGATATATATTTCGGCTTTGTTTTAACTTCCACATATTCAACCCCAACCTTGCTTTTCCTCTTAACGTCTTTCACAACTTCCACGACCTTTACTTTACCTTTCTCCTTTGCACCATGTTCATCAACACCATTAATAACTATACCCTTCTGTTTTTTCATCCCTTCATTAGGGAACTCAGTATTGTATAAACAATATAGTCAAAAATTAGTGTTCTGCATTCTAAGACAAATTTGTATGCATGCGAGCTTAGAAAACGAAAATAACATGAAATCTTTAACATTCATAACTACGAAGTCGTAAACGTCGAGGCTAAACACAAAACCATAACGATATTGACAACAACAATCATTTCTCTACTCTTCATTTCCAAAATTGAAAGGCAACTTTTACCAAAATTAACTTATGATCGGAGTCTTACCGTGGTCTGCATTCGGCTTTCGTGTTGGTAGAGACAAAATGAGTCCCCATGGTGTCTTTCGGCGGCTGCGGCCTCGTGAAAAATAGTGTCTTAAGGCCAATGTGAGTTCCCATACCAGATTTGAAATGTGCATGCAATGTATCTTTAAGTTGCTCCTTCATCTTCTTTGGAGGAACGTGATTATTATTTTCCATTTGGAACAAAACTACCGTGAAAGAAAACAAAAGTAATAGGATAGCAGAAACGTTTAGAAACCAATTGGGGTTATGCTCTCACAATTAAATAGCAGGGTCTAAGTAACATTAAATACATTGTATGTTTTAATTTAACATTAAATCGTGGATCTATTTCCTTTTTTGGTATTTTTATTTTTTACATTTTATTTCTAATAAATAATTAATAGTACACAATTTTCATCTTTTAACCATTTCTATTTTTCTTTGTCACTACTTTTACTTAACCTTATATATTTATTTTAAAATGCAAAAGTTTTGAATATGTTTTTTAAAACTTTGGTTTTAATATTATTTTTATTGTCAATACAATTTTTTATGGTTAAATATTGCCAATTTAATATTGTTCATTTTTGTGTTTTAGTATACCTATCAGATTTAACTTATATATACCTTAAAAGAGATATTTTTATGCTTTTAACTTTTTTTTATTTTTTTTATCAAAAAAATTTATTTTAATGTTTTAATATTGACAATTAATTATTTTTATTAATATTAATTATCGGTGTAATATCAAAGGTCCACAACGCTACTAGTACGAACGCACGGATATCCCATTAATTATTCATAACAATAGAATAAATTTATATCTTATTCATGATCTTGACTTGGAAACAATAAAACGATGAAAATTCAAATAAAGTCAAATAAATAAAAACACTCAATTTATTTCTCTCAATAATTAATATTACAAAATTAATTCAAACAAATCAAGTCGTGCAGAATTTCTCTAAAGAATAATGAAATAAATAAATATTTAGAATAAACCAAAATAACCATTTACTACCTTTAATAATTAAGGGTACAACATAGAAGAGTTTCTTTGAGTTCTCTTTCTCAATAGAAGAGCTCCAAAGAGTTTGTGCTGCCAACTCGTGGAATTCAAATCCAGAACTCCTCAAACTTTTTGCTTGGACAAAGGACTTTAACCAAAACAAGAAAGTTTTTGTAGAAAATAGAAAGATGTTGAACCAAAGTCTTCTTTGGCTATCTGTGACCAAGATTGGATACAATCATGTTGCAACACTTCTTGTTCTACTCTCCCTAGGCACAAATCAGACCATTACCCTATCGTCCTGGATTTTAATTTTTAAAATGTTCAGGTTTCATCAAATTTCAAGTTTCATAAAATGTAGGTTGAGCATTATGAGTGCATTAAAGTGATTAAGGACTGTTGGAACTCAAAATTTTATGGATGCCCTATGTTCATACTTTCTCAAAAGCTAAAGCTCCTCAAATCCAAACTAAAAGTTTAGAACAAGGAAGTGTTTGGTAATGTTCATTAGCTTCTTAGTAAAGCCATAACAACTCTTGATGGCATTCAATCCCAAATTCAAAGAGAATGATAAAATGAGGACCTCTTTTCCAAAGAACAAAAGACTCAACTAGAAATGGAGACAACCCTGAGGTTGGAAGAACTATTTTGGCATGAAAAATCAAAAGTTAGATGGCATAATGAAGGGGATAAGAACACTGCATACTTCCACAAAATCTCTAAGATCAGGAACTGTACCAAAACTATTTTAACTATTCAACATGAGGGTGAAACTTTATCTATGCCTGAGGATTTATACAACATTTTCTCCTCTCACTTTTAAAATATTTTCAACTCCTGTAATGGTTGCTTTGATAATGGCTTGGTGGATGAAGTATTTCCACATCTAATTACTGATCATATCAATTCCCTCATAACTGTCCTTCATAGCCCCGAGAAAATTAAAACAAATGTGTTTTCTTTGAGTAAGGACATTTCTCCAGGGACATGTGGTTTTGGAGGATTTTTCTTTCAACTCTATTGGGACATCATCAAAGATGATGTTATAAATGCCACTACTCAATTCTTCTCTATTGGTTGGATACTTCCCAACTAGAATGCCAATACAATTGTTCTCATTCCTAAGACTTCTAAAGCAGTCTCTGTGAATCAATTCAGACCTATTGACCTTGCAAATTTCAAACTCAAGATTCTCTTGAAAAAGTATAGCTGACAGACTAGCTGTTATCATGTCCATCATTATCTCTCTAGAACCAAGGGGATTTATTAAAGGTAGATCCATTATTGAGAGCATTTGCTTAACCTCTAAAGCCATAAAATACTCCACAAAAAAGCTTTTGGTGGTAACATTGCTTCCAAAATTGACATCTCAAAAGCCTTTGACACTCTTGACTGGAGTTTCATGTTAAATGTGTTAGGGAAGTTTCGTTTCTCCGACAAATTTTGCTCTTGGATCAGAGCCATCTTATTCTTTGCTAGACTTTCCATTTCTATCAATGGTGCACAAGCTGTCTATTTTGCTTGCAGTAGGGGTGTTAGGAAAGGGGATCCCCTTTCTCCCTCAATTTTTGCATTGCTGAGGATGTTCTCAGTACATGCATCTCAAACCTTCTTAAGCAAGGAAAATTAGACTGCATCAAAGGTTCTAGAGGCTTTTATGTCCCTTCTCATGCAATGTATGTAGATGATATTATGATTTTTTTGTAAAGCCAGACCTTCTAATATTGAAGCTCTCAAGGATATTTTCTTTAGATACTCTCAATGCTCAGATCAACATATCAGTCCTCACAAGTGTATTATATATATCTGGTTCCATCTCCCCCTCTAGACTCTCAGCTTTAGCTCAGTCCCTGGGTTTCAATGAAGGCCAGCTACATTTCACATATCTTGGGGGTCCCTATCTTGAAAAGGAAACCAAACCCTATATATTTCCAACCCCTGGTAGATAAAATAAAGTCCAAACTCTCCATGGTATGCTTACATATAGTTTTCTTATTTATGACTAGCTAGTTAGTCTTGTAAAAGATCTCGAAAAACTATATGAGGAACTTTGTGTGGAGTGGGGACATAAATAAAAGGAAGTTGATTACTGTTACTCAGCACAAAGTTTGTATGCCTCTTCCCCAAGGTGGTTTTGGTATAATATTTGTCTATAAAATAAATGATCCTACAAATCTTAAATTGTGTTCGGAATTCTTTAACTCTTTAAATCAGTGGACATACCTTCTTAGAAGTAGGGTTTTAAGGAACCACAAACTTATTAGATACCACATATCTTCTTCAATCTGGGGAGGTTTAAAGAATGTTTCAAGGATTTGGTTGATAATTCATCTTGGATTTTAGGAGAGGGAAGATATATAAACTTCTGGAATGATGCTTGGTGTGGACCACCAATTGTTGAGCAACTTCATTTGCCTCCTCATGTCAGTGCTGGCTTGACTTCCAAGGTAAATGACTTCATCACTGATTTTAATTGCTCACTGCCGACATAACTAGTCAATCTCTTTCCTAGTTTGGCTACTTCATCAAATCCAAATCCCTGTGCTCCTTAGACATGATGAACTTCGATGGATTCACTCTCAGGATGGATCCATTGCCCTCAAAGAGGCTTATAAGTTTAACTTCATTCTTGGCAACATTATTAAATGTGCTAGTCGGATCTGGAACAAGTCTATTCCTCCTTTAAAATAATTGTTTGTTTGGAAAATAATCCTCTCCAAAGTCCCCACGGATGAAACTTTTTCTAAGAGGGGAACATTGTTGTTCCCCTCAAAGTGTGTTCTTTATGGTCTTCATGAAGAAACTCTAGAGTACCTTTTTTGGCATTACCAGTTTCCAACTTTTTTATGGAATTGGTTATATAGTGCAACTAGGCTTACTTTACATCTCAATATATTGGACATTTGTGAAATTCAGGTTATGCAAATACTCCAATGTTTTATCTTAATGTTAAGACAATGATTACTGCATTTTTAGTAAACAAAAGAATTACACAACTGTTGTTTTGAAGTAGTGCAACACAAATACCAACAGATGTCAAGACAACATGTTGGGACATCTCAGTCAAGAGCATATATACAAAAAATTGTAAATTTGCAAAATATAAAGAACATAGTAATTGTTGACCCAGTTCAGTGTTAACAAACCTACATATGGGGGATATCAATCTAGGATGAAGACTTCACTATCTTGTAGTATTACCCTAAAGTTAAACTCGTGGTTTAAAACTTTATCCTAATCACTACCTTCAATGAACATCTTTATCTAAGGCTAAACTCTAGTCGATTACAACCTTCGATATGAGACTCCTTCTCACATCCTTCATCACCACCTGTGATGTCTCTGTCTTCTGCTGATCTCCAGAGCCAGTTACGGTTTCTTGACCTCCAAGTTATAATGGACTCGCTTTAAAGCTTTGTCCAAGAACATTACATAAACCATTACCTAAAGGCTTCTATTTGTTCCCCTTATATCTCTGCCTTCCTCCCTGCATCCCATACTACAAAGGGGAGACTTCTAACTCATAAGAGAGCCAACGACTCTCAAACCCTAAACCCTTATTTTACAAAGTATTTAGGTTACAAAGTATTTAGGTTACAAAGTTACAAGTGATACAAAAGTTATAAAGGTTATTTTAGCCTTAGGTCTAAGTCTCATTATATGTCTTCTGCTGTTGGGCTTTCTATCTTTGCTCCTTGATCCACTCTTCAAATTCGCTCCAAATCTTTGACAGATTGTTAAGTATAGAAACCTAACCACTGCTCGAATGAACCTAACCACTAAAACAACATTCTTCTCCACCTTTTTAGACAAAGCTGACAAAAGTGACCCATACAACTCCAAACCCAGATACAACTCATCCAGTATTTGAAGAACGTCATTTAATCACTCACTTGAAGAGAAATAATTGTGAGACCAAAAAGTGTCACAACAATCTTATTTATAGCCAAGAATTTCCTTAGGAAGTAACGCTGGTCAATTCAACTGACCCTTAACCTTGGAAATAACTTCACCACATGCACACCGACGGAGACTCTTGACTGTTTCATCTTTTGAGGAACCGTCCAAAGAAACTCAGTTACAGGCAAACATGTTCTACAAAAATGTCTTGGCATCATGTCAGACATTGTCTCCACTTTACATGCACTCTTCTTTAGATAAAACAAGACTTCTCATATCAGCATAATCATCAGAATTAAATTCACCAGATAATGACTTTAATCTGCAGAGAAAAATAAATTCTCCCAGACTGGTCAATAATTCTTTAATCATCCAACAAGAATCATATATTTTGTATTGCCAAGTCTCACCCAACTTGCAACAATACAATGTCAAGACATGACACTTGACATCTTCATCCTTCCTGGATGAAAAAATCTGCTTGTTATTCACCACAAGCTTGGTGTTAAAGATCCTTAGATCAAGAGGCAACTCTCCCTATCTAAGAAAATTTTGCTCCCACCGAGCATCTGCGTAGGAATGAATGGAAAACATAAGACGCATCTTCAATGTCTTCAAGAGAAGCACTCTCTATCAGCCCCCTGCTGAAACACATTCATTTTTGGAGTCACTGTCCCTTCTGATAAGAAATAGCAGTCACTCACACATGAAAACCGTCATGATATCCGTGAGCACATAAGGACCGCCATCCTCATAGTAACAAACTGTTGGAACAACATCAATTCAATTTTTTTTTCAATCAATCAGTGTCAGATACTAGACAAATTTTATAGAACAACATGACTTGCTAGACAAAGTCCTTCCCAAGATTTTTCAAATATAGACAATCACCCAACGCCTTCAAAGGCAGCCTTTCCTATCATTCTCCCGTATGATAATTTGGAATACTTCTGAAAAGTTGTTGATTCTCCATATGCAGACTTCCAAGCAATCAATACCTGATCTATTTCACTATTCTCTACATTCTCCATCCAAGGCAGACATGTAGGTAAAAATCTCCTAGAACCAGAACAATAATCATCCTTAACCAATGATATCCTTCCCAAATAATGTCCTAACACCAAGTTATAACATCTTTCACACACCAAGATAAAATTCTTGATATGCTCCACCAACTGGACTTACTATAAAATATTAATTCAAAGAACTGAAGAACATTCAATCAATACTGCACCACCAGCTCAAATAAGAACTCCACAAAGAGAGAAACCTCTCATCCACCTTCAAGAAGAAAATAAATCTTCTTGAGTCTTCAACTTATCACTCTTATGCCCAAGAGTAACTTGTTCCAAGACAATCCTAAAGACTAACCAGTTGGCACCTGCTAATTATCTTGATTCTTCGAATCCACTTCTGAGATCAACCAAATTCCACAGTTTGATCACCTCCTTTTATGAATCCTCATATTGTCATCTTTAAGTATGTCTGAACTCTCACAAAGATATCATGATATACCAACTGAACTTGATCTTCAAGTTACACGTATCCACTTTCCCAATAGAAATACACACTTAGACTCCCTAAGCCATGGATAATGTAACATCTTCTCCTTCTTACAACTCCCACAAACTGCCATGAGAACGATCTTTTTGAAGCATCCATGTTCATTCTTGTAGATCACCCTATCTTGAGTTGACGTGCCACTACATAAACTGAGATTCTTATGTTGAAACTAGATGTCAGAACATTTTGATTTGACATCTAGCTGTTGAAATCAACTCCTTCTTCTGCAACTTGAAAGAACTTCCTCCCTTTGCAGAACAAGAGTCTCATGCTCTCATAGACTTGATTCACCAACCGAGTTTGAGTAAAAAAACCTCCATTATGTTGATTTTGCAGTTATTACAAATAATCTAACACATTGATGAGTACCTGTTGGTGTTTCTCTAAAGACTTCAAATCTTCCACTGTTTGAATCTTCAGAAGGACTAGTTAGAAACTAACCCATATAGTTGTACCAAGGATGTCACCTTTCTTTGAGTAGAGTCATCTTCACGAAGTTACTGATATACCGTCTATCTGAACTCCATGGTGTGCATTCTAGAATGCCCTAAAGTACCTGCATTAGAAATAAACCAATCCAAGAATTCATCAAGATTATGATGTCTTCATAGTCTTTCATCTCCATCTTCAAAAATAATGCATCACCGTCTAGACAAGTCTCAATACTTTCCAGGAAAAGATGCAAAGCCAATAATCCTAGGTCAAAAGCCTAGGATACTTCTGAGCGAATGTATAACCCCTCCCATGATTCTTCAAACCTCTGATCAAGAGATGTTAGAACATTTTCTATAACATCTTCAATCCTGAATCACAAGGATGATCAAATCTGCACTAAGAAATTAATCTTGAACCCTTGTTGAGATAACCCTTGTCTGATTCCAACATATTATGAATATCACATAGACATCCCTCTTCATGTTGTCTTCTTTTGTTGTTGCGCATGTTGTTGAGATATCAAGGTTGCCCTCTTGACTCAAGCTTTTAAGATTCTCTCTGAACGAATCCTAATTACCTTAACTGTGTGAACTCATCCTTAGGGTTAAGAAGTATGAGTTCTTCCTCGCACACTGATTGTGAACGGTGAAAATAAATCACTTCCACTGTCTTCACTTCTATGCTTCCAAGAAGTCACTTCCTAGTCTGAAGATAACTAGCAGACTCCAGAATACGACTGAATTGTCTAGATTGGAGTTGATAATCATATTAAGTGTCTTCAACAACTTAGCCAACTTGATTATCTTACCTCTTCTATCTAGTCTGACTTTAGCATACAGGATTACGCCACTCAATCACGTACTAAGTCACATAAAACTCAATCATCACAATAACATTCTTATACTCCCGACTTTGGAATGCTATGTGTCTTCAAACCGATTGACATATACAAGAACAGAACCAGGTAAGGACAACTATAAGCTTTCTTCAATCAATACTCCAGTATCCCATATTACTGAAAATCTTCAATCAAAATATATGCAACTGAATCACCAAAAAACAACCATAACTTGCCTAGACAAGATGTCAAAACATCTTTCAGGACACCATCCAAGGGAACTAGCCATTCCTCTTGTTTGTTGTTACAGAACCTTTCAGAAAATAACTTCTCCTGATTAATCACCAGAAAGTACTCCATGGACCTCATCCAAAAAACAGACAAGGATGTCTGCTTTGATACCAATTGAAATTTTGGTTATCCAGATACTCCAATGTCATATCTTAATGTTAAGACAATGATTATTGCACTTTTAGTAAATAGAATAATTACACAGATGATGTTTTGAAGTAGTGCATCACAAAATACCAACAAATGTCAAGACAACATGTTGGGACATCTCAATCAAGAACATGTATACAAAAAAATGTAAATTTGCAGAATATAAATAGCACAATAATTGTTGACCCAGTTTGGTGTTAACAAACCTACATCTGGGGGATACCAATCCAGGATGAAGACTTCATTATCTTGTTGTATTACCCTAAAGCTAAACTCGTAGTTTACAACTTTATCCTAATCACTACCTTCAATGAACATCTTTATCTAAGGTTAAACTCTATTCATTTACAACCTTCGATATGAGACTCTTTCTCACATCCTTCACCACCACCTATGATTTCTCTGTCTTCTGCTAATCTCCAGAACTTGTTATGGTTTATTAACCTCTAAGTTATCCTGGACTTGCTTCAAAGCTTCGTCCAAGAACATTACACAAACCATTACCTAAAGGCTTCTGGTTGTGCCTCTGCCTTCCTCCCTGCATCCCATACTACAGAAGGGAGACTTTTAACTCCTAAGAGAGCCAACAACTCTCAAATCCTAAACCTTTATTTTATAAAGTATTTTGGTTACAAAGTTACAAGTGATACAAAAGTTATAAAGGTTATTTTAACCCTAGGTCTAAGTCTCCTTATATAGTCTTCTGTTGTTGGGCTTTCTATCTTTGCTCCTTGACCTACTCTGCAAATTTGCACCAAATCGTTGACAGATTTGTTAAGTATAGAAATATGTTATATTAGGAAGATGTCTTATCATATTGTTGAGGGAACTTCTTTAATCCTGAGCAAATTTCTTTATCTTTATCATATCAATGTTTTACCAAAATTTAGTCAAACCACAAGAGCTTTAAATTTGGAACAATTTCTATATTTCCCAGTCTACACAAGCACAAGTTATCATTATGGATACCATCATTAACACTCTCAATATCATTTGGCATGCCAGAAATCAGAAGAAATTCTCCAACAAGATCCTCCATTGGAAATCTATTGTGAACCTGCTGATCTCTAGTGTGAATTTGGTCGGAAACAATTTAAGCAAATCTTCATCCTGTAACATGTTGGATTTTCTCATTTTAAAAGCTTTTAATGTGTTTGTGATCCCTCCCAAAATTTACAGAATTGTGGAAGTTATATGGTCCCCTCCTCTTCATTCCAGATCAAATGCAATATTGATGGAGTTTCTCTTGGAGTTTCCGATCATGCGTTTTATGGTGGTATTTTTCGGAATCATTCGACTGAGGTTCTTGGTTGTTTTGCATAAAACTTTGGGGACAATTTTGCTATCAATGCTGAATTCTCTGGTGTCATAAGGGTAATAGAATTAGCTTATGAATGAAATTGGAATTGCCTTTGGGTGGAAACTAACTCTAAGTTGGTTTCCTTAGCCATTTGTAATCCTCGTTTCGTGTCGTGGTATCTGAAGAATAAGTGGTTTAATTGTATTCATAAAATTAATAGTATGCATTTCATTTATCTCATATCTATAGGAAATGGAACCAATGTGCTGACAACCTAGCTTCATTAGGCCTTACCATCCAAGGTTTTGTTTGGTGGAATTAAGCTTTTGTGTCTGTTTTTGACTATTTGGTTCGAAACATGTTAGATCTTCCTTATTTTCATTTTTGTTAGACCTCTGAGGGTTTTGATTTATGTTTAGGATCAAAGAACTGAAATAGGACACTCATCATGTCTTCATTGAACTCTGAAGTAACTAGATCCAGCAGGTAACCATGCTTTTTAATGAATTGGGGGCTTTCAGAAACTTTAGATACCAATTCCTTAAGCTTAGAAAGTATCCTTACAAAGTTGATCCGGATAGTATTCCTACGAGTGGAAGCCATGATCTGCAACAAAGAACAAAGATAAATCCTTTGGTCCTTGAAATGGTCAGTGAAAATGCTATGCTTATGATGTCATGATGTTATGCTCAATCACAAACATGTGGCACACACAAACAATTCACACAATAGCCCTAGGTTTAAAGGCTTGAATGAGGTTTAAAGGTAAGTACCCTTCCCCTGAAGTTTAGTTGGTTCATCCTGTCCTACAAAAGTAACCAGGTTCTAAGGGATCTCAATATCACTGATCCTTCTCAAGGGTTGTTGTTCAGTAGGCAACTGACTTGCCAACCAAAACATCCCAAGATTAGAATCTCAATGAGCGTAGCATCGAGTATCAACCAACTTTAGTCTTCACCAAAGCCGGTTATCTCACTACTTTCTAAAGGCCAAGATGTGTTAACTAGTGTTCTACAAATTCAGTTAGTGTAGTGACAACATATGGTAGCCTCAGGTTATCCTCAACTTACTTAAGGAACATAAGAACCAACCAAGAAGTCACACTAACGTAGCCACCAGATCAACCATATCGGTATACGCCGTACAATTTCCTTGGTCTATTGCTACTTACCTAGGGTACACTAGATCCTGGTTAGGATCATTCACACAAAAGCCCAACAGATAATATAAAGCAAACAAAGCAAACAATTAAGTGATCTGATTCCTAAGGGTACCCCTCTTTTACTTAGTAACTCCCCAGCAGAGTCGCCAGTTCTGTAACACGGTGGGAGAACTGACTTTCTATATATGTTGCGGATAGCAAGAGTCGCCACCGACTTTTATTTTATCCATGTGTAAGGGACATAAAAGAACAGGAAATACCTATTTTTAAAAGACTTGAGTTCGGGGGTAGGTTATATAAAGAAAAGGTGTTAGCACCCTTTATATCCATGGTTATCCATGGGCTCTTAGTTACTTAGCTCACTTAATTGTTTTGAAAAGTGTGAAGTGTGTAATTAGAAAATTTTTCTAAGTACTTTGTAATGATCCCCGTATGGATGTATACAAAGTCTTTGTTTAGAAAATGTTTGAAAATTGTGAGGTGTGAAAAGTATTTTAAAGGGTGTGAGCCAGTAACTTAGAGTTCCTACCCTAGACTAAGTCATTCATGTTCTTGTATATTCTTTCAAGGGTAAGATTGTCCATGTTATTAAGGAATAGGTAGTCATTACCTTGGATTTGTATTAAGGGACGGGCATATGGTCATCGTATGGTCAATGAAGGCAACTGGAGGGTGTCTTTAGCAATTGGGAGGGACTATCATCTTTTAACGAAGGGACAAGATCATTATATCGTAGGCAACCTTGTAGGGACTTGATCCTTTAAATTGGGAGGGACTTGATGATTTATTTACGAAGGGACTTTGCTTTTTAAGACACCCCCATTTTCGAGGGACTTTACCATATTTAAGAAGGCAACCAAGGGGGGTAACCCTAGGAAGTGCAGATGGCGATCGTGGAATGATTGACTTACGTGTGTGAATATCAGTTTCAATTATTTATCTTGTAATTAGTGGGCTAAGTCCAATTTATCAAACATACAATCTTTGCACTCCCTAAATTACTAACCACATAGTTATTTGCAGAAATTTAAAAGCGGAAATAAAAATCCTACGCTATTACATTAGGGGAGGGGATACATATTTTAAATTGGGGAGTGTGGAAAGTAAACTACGGAAAATAAATTACAATTTATTTATACCTATACATTCATTCTAAGAATTATAAATTACAACAAAACGAAAATATTATTATTATTTTTCATTTTTTAATTAATTAGTTTCTATCTAAATCATAAATAAATAAGAAATAAAATACAATTACAATAACGATGTTGGATCGTTGAAAATTAATAAAAATTTAAATAACATACAAACTGCTACCGCGTAAACGATCATCGCAAATCGAAAAAATAAAAAAATAATAGCATGATAAAATTAAAATAAATTAAATAGAAAATGTAAATTGAAACGCGAATCGGTAAGCGCTAAAGGTGAATTGTCACCGTGCAAAACCGTCGGACGCGTGCAAAATCGAAATACAAGAATAAATATAGAACATCACACATAAACCGATAAAATCCAATACTAGCTAGCTACACCCAAAGTGGTCATCGCAATATGCATCAAACCATGCGAAACAAAAGAATTTTTTTAAATAAAAAAAATAACGATGTTGTTAACGCATCAAACCATGCGAAACAAAAGAATTTTTTTAAATAAAAAAAATAACGATGTTGTTAACGCTAGAATTGCGATCATCGCAACTGGATCGGATCAACACAAATGTCACGCATTATACACACAAATGTGAAAATAGCGTATCGACACGATCTGATCCAAACATAATCAAATAATTATATAAAAAAAATAGAATTAACAATATTAAAACAAAACTATAAACATAAAATAAAAATAAAAAGAAATATATATATATATATATATATATATATATATATATATATATATATATATATATATATATATATATATATATATATATATATATATATATATATATATATATATATATATATATTTAACAACAACAAGAACGAATAACATTTAGTCTGACTATCATTCTTCTTTTTTAAATGATCACACCTTTACTGTGAAACATAAAGAAACATAAGACTAACTTCATACTTTTAAAATAATTTCAAACTCACCATATGTTTTAATTTCTGATAGTATATTGGCCCTATAAAAACATATACTTGTAATGGGCAACCCGTAATACCTAAAAAAAAAGATGAACCAAAACACCTCTTAGATTCATAAAAGCCTGAAAATCTAATCAATATAATTGTGTTTCAGAAACCTATCAAAATTCATGGATTAGGTCAAAATCACATATAAGCATCACAAAAAAAAAAAAACCCGCTGATTTGCTTCCTTATTTGATCAGTATTACGATTCCAGTATTTGTTTAAACAAGGATTACCAAATAATGCCCACATATATAACTATATAAAAAATATATATTAACAATAACATGAACAGTAGCGATATATTATTAAGTTGCATTGAGAGTAAAACAACTTAACGGAATGGTCTATTTGAATCGAGAAAACAAACGATGCACCAGTCTCTCGGTCTTCCTACCAGCAGCCACCAACATATGTATATATAGGGATCAATTAGGTTAGTGACAATGGGCTAAGTGTTTATTTTGAGACCCAATAAAATATTAATTTAAAAATTAAATAAAGTTTAATAATAATAGTTAAAACTAAAAAAAATAAAAATAAAAACTAATAATCCTATTTATTTATTATAGACCCAGTGTAAAAATAAATAGACTCAAAAAATAAAAGTCGGGCGCCAAAGTGATCGAAAAAATAAAATGAACACATCAAAATAATCAGCGCGAAATAAATGATTCGAAAAAAATACAGCGTTTGGTCGAATTTTGAAATAAAAATTATGACTGTTTAAGCTGCTCAAACTTGTCAATATATGACAAAAAATAGTAGTAAAAATATTTTTAGCATGTCAAATTAAACCATGTGAACCGCAAATTAATATTACCGACAATTGCAAACTTAAACTTGACATTTTTTTCGTTTACTGATTTTAGACACAGTTAAAAAAATTAATTTGACCAGTCTATCTGTAAATTCCGAGAAATTATTCCGGCTAATATTAAGACAGGAAAAAAATATTATGCTTTGAATATGATGCAAATGAATGCGAAACAAAAAGTCGGTTAGAGTTAAAAATCATAGGGCAAATTTTGGGGTACAACACGGGGAGTATCGTTTCTCTTGGTGTACAGTTTGAGATGACCTTCCTGAATCAAAATCTCAATTGCGTCCTTCATATGGACGCAGTCTTCGGTCACATGTCTGTGACTTCTGTAAAAACGGAAGTACTTAGACTTGTCGGTATAGGGCTTGGGTGCAGAAGGTTTAGGGAATCTCACTCTGCCCCGCTTAAACTCGGAATTGATGCACTCGGCGAGGATGCGTTTGCAGGGAGCCGTTAGCAACATGTATTCGTTGTAACGGTCTGCGGGCCCCCTTCCTTCACGGGTCTCACGGGGTTTCTCCTCTTTCTGCTTGTCCCCATTGCAGCGGGGAACGTTGGGGTCCTCGCGCTTAGGGTGACCGGTTTCATCGGTATTGCGGTTATTCCGAGCATTGTGGGCAACTTGTTTCTCTTCATATCTTATGTAAGCTTGGGCTTTGTGCAGGAGCTCGTCCAGGGTACGGGGAGGCTTTATCCCGACCGTTTGTTGAGTTCGCTTCCGGGTAGGAGCCCCCACTCGAGGAGGTATTTCTTCATGTGCTCCGTTGTATCTACCTCGATGGCTTCTTGGTTGAACCGCTCGATGTACGAGTGCAGTGTCTCATTTTTCCTCTGCATATAACTTCAAGGGTTGCCTCAGTTTTGGGATGACGTCGGGAGGCTGTGAAGTGTCTCGTGAACGCGGATTTCATGACTCTCCTGGACGTGATGAATTCTGGGGCCAGGCTTTTGTACCAGGCCATTGCTCCTTTTTTGAGAGTTGTTGAAAACAGTCTGCACTTGAGATGCCCGGTGATGTCGTTGTGGTAGTCGAGCATGACATTGATGTTGTCGACATGGTCATCTGGGTCAGTCGTCCCGTCATAAATATCCAAGTGTGGGGGTTTCTCCATGCCTTTGGGGAGCGGTGCTTCCATAATAGCTCACGAGAGCGGACAATGAGGATCTTCCTCATCACTTCTCAACGGGGAGAAGTCATCGTTCTTAGGGCTCTACACGCGTCGGGGCGAGGTCATCGATCGATCGGTCTTATGGAGAATCCTGGATTTGTTCTTCTTGGGTTCGAGGGAGCGTCTTCCTCGCCGTGGAAGAGAGCGTCCTCGTTTCTTGGACGCTTTTAGGCGTTGCTTCTCGTGTAGCGCCCTTCGTACTTGTTGGGGGCGATCTTTCCGTCGGTCAGTCTCTAGGGCCATGATCCTCTCGTGCTGCTGCTAGAGCATGGAGTTGGCCTGGTTGAGGGCGTTCACCATAGTTATCATGGTGACGTCTCCTTCGACGGGCACTGGGATGGGCTGAAATGGGGCAACCGGCGAAATTTGAGATTGAGGTTGTGAAACTCCGTTATCGTCGGGTTCAGGCAACGGGGTGGCAGATTTCCCGTCTCTGAGATCAGCTTCGTTGTAGTTTAGGTTGTCCTCCGTCGTGTAGTCGACGGGGGGAATGTGGTAGTTGTCAACGTGTTCTTCGGCCATACTGGAAGGATGGAAGATGGATTTGAGCTTTGATCTTCTGTTGTGGAAGAAGGGGATAGTTGTTTCCCACAGACGGCGCCACTGATCTTACCTGATCAGAAGGGCCCTCCAGAGGTTGAGCACAAACAGTAAGGTGGTTGACAAGCGAGAATGGGGTGTACCTGCAAGGCACTCCGATGCCAAAGTAAGTATACGGTACAAAAAATGGTAAGTGAGAAAGTGTTTCAAAATACTTGACCCTTTAGTAAAAAATGGTATTTATAGTGAGCCCTCAGCGCTGGGCTAAGGTTCTCCTTTGGGCTGGATTAGCTAGGCCCAAGGAAGAACTTGCAAGGTACGTGTAGAAACGTGTGAGACCTAGCACGTGGTCTTGCATTTGTTCCAACTGTCCATATCTCTCAGGAGATAATGGTGGACAGTTGGGTGACGTAGCAGGTAAGGGGGAGACGTGGTCTCCCCATCATTAGTCCAATGGATAAGGTGCATGCCCGACGCGCCAAGCATCTGCTCTGGCAGTTACAGATCTGCCCGACGATGCAGGAGACGTGGCCGACTGGATGGGCCTCTGGCCGACATGTTGGGTTATGGGTCAGCGATGTCCTCGAGGCTCAGTCCGGAACAATTTCTATTTCACAGGTCACTATAATCACAATATATATTTTATTTTAATCAATAATCATTTTAATTTGAAAGATAAAATCATTATTATTAAATATTAAAAAAAAATCATCTTACAGATCATTTTTTCTTTTTGTATTTTAATATAATTGAAATTATATAATTATTGTTCATTTTAAAATTAATAGTTAATTTTTAAATTTAAATACATATATAAATACATTTTATAACATTCTCAATTTATATTTATATTTTAATTTATTTTATACAATATAAAATAATTTTACTCGTAGGAAAGTACAAATATTTTACTAATTCGCCTTAAAAAAAGTGGTAGGATTTTGTAAAAATAAATATATATGCAATTCATTGAAAATTAAAATATTTAATTTTTATAAAGAAATTGTTTTTATTAAGTATTCTTAAAGAATGATATAACATAAAACTAATTTAATATTTAAAATAAATAAATATGACGTGGTAGTGCGTGCACGACTTTGGTGATGAAGACATGGATCGGATCCATAATGGAACTGAGATTGTCAGAGTTAACATAACTGTCTTCACGAAACTACCTTGTGTTTGTGCTGGCTGGGTTTTACTAGGATATGGTAGGGTGTAGGGACACACGAACAAAACTTCCCTTTCAATTCATTTGCACACGCTTTCTCTTAGTGGGATTTTCTCAATCCATATCCATTAACTATTGCTACAAAATTTTAATTAAAAATTACTAGTATTCACTTCTTTTGGAAATATATTTTAATTTATGGAAGAAGGGCCAAAGCAGCCTAATTGAGAGGATTTGAATATTTTAATATAACAAAAATAAAGTACATTTCAATGGAAAGATTTTGTTAGAATTAGGTGAGCTAAATGATCATATAATATAGGTACCAAGTCTTTGTCAATATTGAAAGTCAAGTTCACACGTAATAATCAAAGAATTTAATTATACATAACTTAATTCTTTTTGGTAAATTTTGAATAGGAATAATTGGTATACAGTTACATAATCAATTAATCACAAATCATTCATAATCATTATTTTAAATATATTTAAATTAATAGTCAAATATAATTTAAGATTTGACAGTTATTATTTACTGATAATGTAAAACTATTTTATACTATCAGTATATTCCAATTAAATTTATTTTAAATATACACTGTCAATATATTCCAATTAAATTCATTTTGAATTGTAATTTTTCATCTTACAAGAGTCTAACTTGATTAATTAAATTCAATTTGTTAATTAGGATATGAATATGTGATATTGAATTAAATTAATCTCTCATATTATTAGGAGGTTAGGGTTATAGTTTTACATATGCATGATGTATGTTAAGGTAAGTGAATCATCATGGATATACATGCATAAATGTAGTTAACTTTTATATCATTCACCATGCTAAATAAGATATTATTGTTTTGTAAATCGGATGATATACATGCATAAATGTAGTTAACTTTTATATCATTCACACGCATAAATAAGATATTATGGTTTTGTAAATCGTGCGAGAGATTGAATGAATAATGTGAAAATCACATTTTATCATGGTATCAATCGTCATCGAGTGGATCCCTTTCACTCCCTTTCACTTTTTCAGTAGAGTTCTATTACATCAGATAGTAACATTTATCAATTTCCACCACTAAAGATGTTCACAGATCGATTTTGAGAGTTCTATTACATCAGATAGTAACATTTATCAATTTCCACCACTAAAGGTGTTCACAGATCGATTTTGAGAGAATCTAGTGTCTAAACTAATAAAAAATATATGGATTGATTTGGATTAAATAAAAAAAATACGGGACTAAAATTTTTAACGAATTAGTTATTACAATTGTATTAGAATGTTAAATTATTAAATATATATATATATATATATATATATATATATATATATATATATATATATATATATATATATATATATATATATATATATATATATATATATATATATATATATATATTAATAAACTTTAAAAAAAAGGACATAATATGTGGATTACAATTATATTATTATAATTTATAAACAATTATATTATTAAAAGAATATTATATAAATTAATAAAGTGTTTATTAAAATGAAATTTACAATTGTATTATAATATTAAACTATCAATAAAATGTTTATAATAATAAAATACAATAAAAAAATTTGGTCTTGACTAGGGGTGTTCGCGGTGCGGTTTGGGCGGTTTTCACGCAAAAAAATCATTCAAACCGCAAGTGGAAAAAGCATGCGGTTTGGTTTGGTTCGGTTGACTTTAAGAAATAAAATCGAACCAAACCAAACCAAACCAATGCGGTTTGGATTGATTCGGTTGGTTTGATTTTTTGTAATATTTTTATTGAATCATACATACACATATAGAGAACAACATAATTTTGTATTTAGTCATTCATACATTATCAAATAACAATAAAACTCATCATATTTAGACAATAATTTCTTATTCAATATACAAAAATAAGATTAGACAAAAGTGGAATAAAAAACATAAAATAATAGTATAAAACAATATAAAAAATATTACAATAAAAAGTAAAAACGGAAGAGAGGAAAGATTAGAGAAGATGAAAAAGAAAGATCATAAGATATGCGATATTATAGAAGAAAGGTGCGATAAAAACGTAATTGGAAGAGAAAACAATAATATAAAAAAGGAGAATATGAAGATGAAAAAAAAGAACATAAGATAAGAGAGATTAGAGTAGAAGAGGTAAGATGTACATAGAAAATATGATGAGAAGAATGTGCGATACTACTCGAAGAGATTTGACAAAGTTGAAACTAAAACCATAAGCGTGAGTAAGAGAATATTTGTATGGTTAAGGCATAACAGGTTTAAGTTTTGGGTTGGATGTGAGATAAGTGAAGTTTGAGTTGTAACATAATGCGGTTTGGTTTGGTTTAGTTCGGTTTGCAAAATACAAACCGCAAACCGAACCGAACCGCGCGATTTTATTAAAAAATGGTCCAAATACATCCGAATCAAGTGCGATTTTTTGCGGTTTCGGTTTGGTTTGGTTTGTGATTTTTCTATTGGGTTGGTTTGGTTTTGAACACCCCTAGTCTTGACACATCATCTGTAATTAATACTAAATCAGTATAAAACTAACAAGTTTTAGTTAGACAATTTTAACCCTTGTATTTAAACTAAATTAATATTTAATTAACATATTAGAAGGGTTATATATAAAATCACTCAATTGCAAATCTAATTGCAAGTCAAGTAAATGGTAATAATTATATTTATTATGTGCATATATTTATAGTATTTTAATTTTGTATGAAATAGGTAGTATTTTTAAAAAATTTATATAATCATTTTGTCTTATCTATCTTTCGCAAAATAAAATTGTATGCACCAAACAAAATTTATATATAAAATTAAAAATATTTTTAATATAATTGTATAAAGATAGATAGACAATATGATTATATGACTTTTTTTAAATAATATATATATATATATATATATATATATATATATATATATATATATATATATATATATATATATATATATATATATATATATATATATATATATATATAATTCAAAATAAAATTGTTTTCAAAATTTAGAGCAGTGATAAAAATATGCAACAACTTTATAAATAATATTTGAACTTATAAAAAGAAAAATTCCTGAGAAATAGTTATGAATAAAATATACATGTCTTCAATATAGTTTATTTTGAACCATTCTAACAAAAATGATACATACAACAATATATCTTCAACATAGTTTATTTTGAACCATTCTAACAAAAATGATACATACATCAATATATCTTCAACATTACCACTACTATGGAAGCCTAACTATTCTTAGAGTTTATTCACATCACTTTTGTGTATACCAAATTGCATAAATCTTCAATTACCAGATAGATAAAATGTTTGTGCAACTCCTTGCTCAATTTCTCCATTTCACAAAAGAGGAAGAGAGACAAAGTTTAGAAAATCAGACTAAATCAAAAGGAAATAAGAAATATGATTGAATAGAATGAATATATCAGATGCTAGTCAAAAGCATAAACTTACCACAACATTATAAAATTTGATGTAGACTTTGGTGCTATCGATATACAACTTATTTGAATAATTTTCGGCAATAGTAGAACTCAATTTTCCATTAATAATAGGATCAAAACCCCCAATTTATATCAATTATTCATAGACGGCAGGCTTCTCAGTCCGACCAAATGGAATATGCACTCCATCATTCAACAAAATCATCACATACCGAAATAGAATATAAAAACAACACAAATTTAAGTCAAATTGAACTAAATAAAGTTGAAATAAAAAATGAGTTTTGCTGGCCTTTAGCCCATCATAGTTTTATCATTTAAAGAGTAATTTCATCAGACAATTGGCGGTCAAGAATAAAGAATATGTAAAAGTATCCTCAAGCAGATTCGGCGGTCAATAATAAAGAATACTAGTCGTCTACCTGTGCGATGCACGGTAAAATATATACCATTTACTGTAAATTACGAAGAGAAAGAAACTAATAAAAATTATCAAATATCTTAGTTAAATTTTTTATTGGAAAGAAAACCTACATTATATTGCAAATGATATAATAAGAAAAAATTATATCAAACACAACAAATAAATTATTAAATGCAATAATACTATGTTAACATATATTTTTATTTCTCTAGATTGAAGATAAAATCATCTACATTTATTTGTTAGAGTCAAAATGTATAAATGATTACAAAAATATGAAAAAATTTCAAACTAATAATTGTAAATAGAAGGAAAAGAAAACCAATGCAACACTAAAATGAAGGGTAATGACCTATTGAAATATATAATGTTTTTTTCAAAATAAGAGCAATTGTTATTCTTCTATTTGAGTTATAAGGTATGCAGATTTGAATATTCTCTCGTGCTCATTCTCTTATGTTTCTATCATGCTTAAATCTCAAGCATTGATTCACTTTTTCTCCTTTCATTTTCATTTGTACTCTTGTTTTTTCTTTGTGTGAGAATCAACCATTAAATTAGGAAAAAGAAAGAGGGTTGAACCAAAAGAAATCTCAAACATTGATTTAACCAAAAGAAAATGAGAAAATTCAAATCTACGATAGATATAAAGATTTCAACTTGTTGTATATATATTACTAACATTTTAAAGAAAATTTATTTATTGATAACTTCCCACTAAACCCAATGTCTTTTATTAATTTAATAAATTATAATTAATTAGTTAAAATAATAATAATAGTATTAATATTAATATAAAAACATGAGTAAATAGGTGCATGGGATTTATGGTTGAGTGTATTCTTATTAATATTATTATTAGTTTCAATTTTAAGGTAAAGAGGGTGTTAATTTAATTATATTAATAATTAATATGTGAATTGATTGTATGATATGAGAAATGAGTTAGTGGAGATAGTTGTTGTATATATACTATTAACATTTAAAAAAACTTATTTATTGATAACCTCCCACTAAATCCACTATCTTTTATTTATTCAATAAATTATAATTAATTAGTTAAAATAATAATATTAATATAAAAACATGAGTTAATAGGTGTGTGAGATTTATGGTTGAATGTATATTTATTAATAATATTATTATTATTATTATTATTATTATTATTATTATTATTATTAGTTTCAATTTAAAGTAAAGAGAGTGTTAATTTAATAATATTAATAATTAATATGTGAAATAATTGTATGATATAAGTAATGAGTTAGTGGAGATAGTGAGTAAATAAATTTTATTATTATTGATTCTAGAAATAGAATTTAAAAAAGGAAAAATCTATAAATTTAATATTTAACACTTTTATTATAGTTGTTAATTAATTAATAAGTCAATTAATTTTGATTTTAAGTGATAAATATTTTATATGTAAAATAATTGTTTGAGAAATGAGTTAGTGGAGATAGTGGATTGATAAAAAATTTATTATTAATTTTAATTTAAAAGATTTTGTTGATTAATTAATATTTGAATGCTAAATTTTTATTAAATATAGAAATAAAAGGGAGATGTGGAAGATTTTGGAGATAATTTTTTAGGAAGAAGTTATTAAATTAATGAAATATAAAATTTAAACATAAAAAATGATTAATATATGTTATTTTCATGTGTAATTATTTCTTCTATGATATGATATACCTGCAAAAACAAAAATAAAATGAAAAAACAATAAAAATGAAGAATATCTTATTTCCATATGTAATTATTTCTTCTATGACATGCTACGCCTGGAGAAAAAAAAAGAAAAAAAGAAATATAAGTAAAAAAATAAAATCAAGCAAAATCTTGGATGGAAGTTCCAATTTTTATTCTCCGAAAGAAAATCTACTATTACTTTATAAAGAGAGATAGATAAATAAAGTGAACGTGTGGAAACAAACCTTGATGAATAGTTGATCGTACCTGGAGATCAGGATCCGATGTGGCCGCATCGAACGTGGATGAGCACGGTTGATGATGGAGAAAAAATTGGTGTATCTGCAAAGACACTTTGAATGTAAAGTCAGAGAGTGAGCAACGAGTGAGCAAGTACAAGATTTAGGGTCAAGATTTGAATACATGACCCTCTCAAATGAGAGGGTTTTTATGTTGATCTAGGTGGATGGTCATTGGCCCAAAGTGTTGGGCGTGGATCGCGGATTCCGTAATAACCACTAACGATTGGGAACTAGCCGTTGGGGCAAGATCAGATCTGCCCGACTTGGTCCTTGGTCGGATGGCCTATGTCGAGCAGTTGGTTCTTGGGGGCTCCGAGCGTTGAAGAGTCATTGCGTCGTTGGACCGCTAGATAGATAGGGCCCAATTCTGGTAATTGGGTCGGTCCGGAACAAGAGCCCCTCAAGTCGTTGTTTCTGGTCGAGGAAGTGATGATTTAAGGGTGGCCTTTTCTCGAGAGTATTAGCAATCGTCAGTGGATTGGCATTTCGAGCATTTTTCGCGGGTGAACAAAGGAGCTCGACAGACGAGCATTCTTCCCGTTGGTCAGCGCAAAGGAAGAAGAAACGAAAAGGTGACGCGTCTTGGGATTTGTGTCAATTTAATGTCCTGACGTCTAGCCTAGGGGCTAGCGCGTAGGCTATCATTGCCTAGGGATAGGGGTTACGCTTCAGTTGCACGTGCCCCCTTCCCTATAAATAAAAGTATTGTCTCATTCTTGCACTTTTTTGTTTCGTCTTCTTCTTTATTCCCCTGCTCTTATCTCTGTTCACCGTATTCCGCCGTCGACCACTGTTGTTTTCCGCTGACCACCGTACTTTTCAACATAACCTTTTGAAATGGCGTCTCAAGGTCAAGGTAAGAACTTCATTTCGACTTTTAGACTTAGTTCTTGTGCATGCGGTTTAGGCTTCGATTTTAGCAGTAGATTAGAGTAATGTAGATGGATTTTAGGTTTAAGTAGTCGTTGTTGCGCTGCCTGTTCTGAACCCCGTTCCGCGGTCGACGGCGACCTTGGTCGATGCTCGACCGAGGTTTAGGGTTTCGCGATGAGCCTTTGTTCGTCGCAATCCTCGTGTCTTTACGATTCCCTGTCGAGCGTTGATCGATCGTTTTGAGCGTCGATTACTCGAGGGCTTTGGTCGGGACCCTGTTCTCGGGCCGTTGCACGCCTTTTCACTTGATAGGTAGTGGAAGGATGGATTTGATATTCTGATTGAATTCACTGACACCTTTCCTCTACTTTTCAGGTGAAAACGTGCTCGTCGATCCCTACGACATCTCCTCGGAGGAAAGCTCGTCGGAAGATTCAGGCTCCTCGGCAACTGTTCCATTGGACTCTGGAAGTTCCTCGGGGGATTCAGAGGCAACTGAAATAAATGATGTGACGAAAGTGTCCGGGGGAGAGGTTGGCGCTCCTGTGGTTCCAGAAGATAAGGAAAGGGCACTGACGCCCGAGGAGTGGGTTGTTGAGGATTTGCTGGATAAAGTCTCGTCTTATGCTCGGCCACATGGAGATCCTCTGCCTGTGGTGGGGGATCCTGTCCACTGGACGGTGACATGTCCGGGCGACGACGACATAATTTTCTCGGATTTCGGGGGGAGAAAATTTTCAATGTATGAGTATGCCATTTCGATCTTGGGGATTAGGCTGTCGTTCAGCGACTTGGTCTGCCCCGTGCTCGGTTACTTGGGGGTAGCGCCCTCGCAACTGCATCCTAACTCTTACGCTTTTATGAGGGTGTTCGAGTTGACATGCGCGCATCTGGGGGCGGGGGCTACTTTTCCTGTCTTTTTCCGGCTGTTTTCTCTACAGCGCCAGGTGGGGTGAGGGACTGCTCGAAAGGGTTTCATCTCTTTTAAACAACGGGCTAAAGAGAGGGGAAAGTAATGTTAGCTTCCGACGGGGGAGAAGCTGTGGAACGTCCGTTGATTGACGTCACATCTCTCATGGCTTGTAAAAACGGACAAGAAGTGTCTGAACTGCTTGGTACTTCTTTTGTTTTTTATTCTTGTTTATTCGTCATGTGATTTTATGCTCGTGGGCGACCTGGCCTTTTTCTCTTTCTTCTGTTTTGTAGGCTCTATGACGATTTCCCTGTATAAGATCTAGGACAAGTTGATGCAAGGTAACAGGAGGAAAGCTAGGATCGTACAGACCCGACTGGTGAGTAATGATACAAGCGGATCTGGCTCGGGTCCCATTGCTCGAGGCTCCCCGTGTGTGACTTCGGGTTCGAGTTTTAAGAAGAAGAAAGTTGGCACGACCATCCTGGATCTGACGACCAACGCTCCTTCAAAACCTAAACATGTGTTGCCGCCATGTTTTGTGCAACGCAACTTCTTCGAGAGTACTTCCTTGGAGGTCGAACGGGTGGACTCGCTGTATCTCGAGCAGATGAATCGTCCTGCTCGGAGGTTATCCCTGGCGCAGGATGCCAGTGATGTGATGTGAGTGTTGTCAATGGCCTCGATGCTAGCCGAGGAAAGCTCCGGGCAGGAGCGTGAAGTTAGTCGCTTGAAGTCCATCCTAGCCGATTCGGAGGAAAAAGCGAGGAAGGCCACCGAGGATGCTGAGGCTGCGGCCAAAGAGCTGACGGTGTGGGCTGACGTGATCGCCAAGCTAGAAGTGGATAAAAAGAAAGTTGTTGATTAAAATATGAAGTTGAAAGAAACTTTCTTTCAGAAGGATGACGAGGATGAAGACTCCAAGGGTCTGATGAACAGGGCGCACTTCCTTTCCCGGTTGGACCAGGATCTGGAAGAATTGAGGGACACGATCAAGCTGAGTTTTCAGAATGTTGTGGATCAGATCAAGGCCCTCCATCCAGAGTTGGACCTTGATACTGATCAGATCAGCTATTTGTACAAGGTCGTGGATGGTCGGGTTGTAGTCCCAGATTATATGATCATTGATGATTCTAAGCCGGGGGAGCCCGACCAGCCGGTCCAGCCTGAAGCTCAGCAACCTCCGAGTGAAATTTAGCCAGGGGCGCAAGAGGAGGAGGATAATTAGGTTGGCCTGCGTGCCTAAACATATGTAATTTATAGTTATTGCTTGGGGACATGGTCCCCGTTTTATGTAATTCTGAACAAGTCGGCCCTTAAGGGTCGCGGCTTTTTGATGAATGTTTCCGACCTTGGTGGTCGTTTTGTGATTTTTGCAGGTTTTTGTTTTTACGTATGACTGCCCGTCTGTCGGAGGACTTTTATTTTAAATGTATTTTTTTCGCTAAGTATTTTGCGTTCGTCTGGCGCAAGGAATATGATATATTGGTTGACTAGGGGGTGAATGCTCGTAAGAAAATGTGATTTGTTAGTTTGGGGGACCGGTCAGATGTATGGAGGCTGGCTCTGGGTCGATATCCAGGTCAAGATCATGGCTCAGATTTCGTGGCTTGAACGTCCCATCGTGAGTTGGGGTTCTGCCTGGTCATGGTACTTAGGAGACGTTGGACTCGTTTGAGTATCCGTTTGTGCGACAGTTATCTTCCTCTTCGTGAGGGGGGGGGGTCTGTTGATCAAACGTTTTGGGCTGCAATGCTTGTACCTGGGCATGCAGGTTTGGTCGGACTATCTGCTCCTCGTACGGGAGCAGGGCGACCTTCATACTAGTTGTAGTATTGCTTGAGTTTCTCGACATTCCATGGTTGTGCGAGCTCTTCCCCTTGAAGATTTTCTAAGTAATAGGCCCCATTTTCGGTCTTTGCACGGACGCGATATGGGCCCTCCCAATTTGGTGTCAGCTTCCTTTCTCGGGAGTCTTTGTGATTTCTCCTCACTCGCATTGACGGTATGTGCATCTCTATGGGGATGACTGCTTCAGTACCGTATGCTAGCCGGAACGGGGATTCCCCGGTTGTCGAGTGAGATATGGTTTTGTACGCCCAAAGAACGATGTGTAGCTCTTCGACCCAGCATTTTTTGTGCTCGTCCAACCTTCGCTAAAGGCCTCTTAAGATTACCCTATTATCAGCTTCCGCTTGCCCGTTAGTATGGGGGTGCTCGACAAAAGCGAAGTGTTGTTTGGTTCCAACCAAGGTTACAAATTCTTGGAAATGTTTGTCAGTGAACTGGGTTCCATTGTCTGTTACGATGGCGAGCGGTACCCCGAATCGGGCGAGGATATTCCGCTTGAAGAAGCGTAAGATGTTTAATGCAGTGATTTTGGCAAAGGCCTCTGCTTCGATCCATTTAGTGAAATAATCGACGCCTACGATGAGGTACTTGTTTTGGCCGGTGCCGATGACGAAGCGTCCCAATATGTCTAGTCCCCACCAGGTAAACAACCACGGGGAAGATAGTGATTTCAACTCGGAAGGAGGTGCCACGTGTACGTCACCATGTCGTTGGCATTTGTCACATTTTTTAACATGCTCCTTCGCATCGCTCTGCATCGTTGGCCAGTAGTATCCTGCTCGTAGGATCTTGTGAGCGAGCGATCATCCACCTGGATGTTGTACGTTGATTCCTTCGTGAACTTCCCTCAACACGTGTGGAATATTTTCTTCCTCGACGCATCTAAGGAGTGGCATGGAGAAACCCCGACGATACATCTTTCCCCCGACCATCATGTACAAGTATGACCTACATCGCACGGTGCTTGCCGTTTTTGGGTTTGTTGGTAATTCGTCCTTGGTCAAATATTTGAATATTGGGGTCATCCAACAATTAGCGTCGCCCCCGACATTGACGTCTATTGGGGCTGAAGATTTCCCAATGCTGGACCAAGGGAGTATCTCCTGTATGACGGATTTGTTGCCCCCCTTCTTCTTGGTACTTGCTAGTTTGGACAATATATCAGCTCGGGTGTTGTTTTTACGCGGGACGTGCCTGACTTCTACGGATGTGAATCGTTTTAGCTTCTCCTTGACTAGGGCTAAGTATTCAACCATGTTGTCGTTCTTGGCTTGAAAATCACCTCGCATTTGGTTGGCGACCAACTGGGAGTCTGTGCATATTACAATTTCCTCTACTCCCAGGTCGTCTTTAAGGCGTAAACCGGCCAGGAAGGCTTTGTATTCTGCTTGATTATTGGATGTGGGGAAGGAAAATATTAAGGATACTTCGATGAGGGTTCCTTCCTCGTTCTCCAATATCACCCCGGCCCCGCTGCCTACCGAGCTAGATGCTCCGTCGATGAAGATGGTCCACCTAGACGGGGATGTTGCAGTTTGCTCGGTGAAGGAAAGTTCTGCTACAAAGTCGACCAAGGCTTGAGCTTTGAGGGCCTGCTGTCCCTTGAACTTAATGTCGAACTCGGATAATTCCAGTGACCATTTCAGTATTCTTCCGGCCATATCTAGCCTTCTGAGCATCTGCCTGATGGGTTGGTCTGTCCTGATGAAAATAGTATGGGCCAAGAAGTAGTATCGTAACCTTCTTGCTGCGAATAGGAAGGCCAACACTACCTTTTCGATTTGCAGGTACCTGAGCTCAGGGCAACTCAATGCTTTGCTCGTAAAGTAAATGGGTTTTTGCCCCTCGGGAAGCTCACGAATAAGGGTTGCGCTCACTGCCTCGTTTGCCACAGCGAGGTAGAGGTATAGAATTTCGCCTTCGTTAGGTCTGGAGAGTACCGAGGGCTCAGACAGTGCTTTTTTCAGGTGGGTCAAGGCTTGCTCGCATTCGTCAGTCCATTCGAAAGTTGATTCTTTGCGAAGGAGTTTGTAGAATGAGAGTGTGTGTTGGGCAGACTTAGCCACAAATCCGGCGAGGGAAGCGAGCACTCCATTTAACGATTGTATGGATTTCTTAGAGTTTGGGGTAGGTATCTCCGTGAATGCTCGACATTTGTCTGGGTTGGCTTCAATTCCTCGCTCGGTCAAATAAAACCCGAGGAATTTTGCCCGCTCGGACTCTGAATGTACATTTTTCAGGGTTGAAACGCATCTTGCATTTTCGAGCTTGGTCAAACACCTTTCGTAGGTGGGAAGCGTGATTCGTCTCTTTCTGAGATTTGACGATCATATCGTCCATATATACTTTGAGCCTGTCTCCATTTTCGGCTCGGAAAACCTTGTTCATCATGCGCTGATAAGTGGCACCTGCGTTTTTCAGGCCGAAGGACATGACGTTATAGTAGTAATTGCCTGATTCGGTCATGAAGGCCACGTGCTTTTTATCGGCCACGACCATGCGAATTTGATTATATCCTGAATAGGCGTCCATAAATTATAGTAGTTTGAAACCGGCCGAGTTGTCGACCAATTTATCAATATTTGGCAATGGGTGAGCATCTTTCGGGAAAGCCCGGTTAAGATCGGTATAATCAACGCATATTCTCCACTTTCCATTAGATTTTTCACAAGTACAACATTGGAGAGCCAGGTAGTGTACTTGTCCTCCGTTACAAATTTTGCCTCTAGGAGGTCTTCTACAGCTTTTTCGGCCGCTTTAGTTTTTTCGGTCGACTGTTTCCTCCTCCATTGGGCAACGACCTTGTGATTAGGATCGATGGAGAGATGGTGGAAGGCCACGTCTGGGTCGAGTCCGGGCATCTCTGATGCACTCCACGCTAATAAGTCGGTGTTCCCTTTCAGGCATGCCTCCAGTTGTTTCTTTGCCAGGTCTGGGAGATGGGCTCCAATCTTTACACATCTGCTCGGATCTTCTCCTAGTGGGATTAGCTCGAACTCGCTGTCGGGGATTGGCCGGGCCAACGAAGTAGAAGGCTGCTGGGAGCTTTCGGCTTCGTCTGGAAACCTGCAATCTAGGTCGATGGAATCGACCCGAGGGAGAGGTGCGGGCACTTCTGTGTTTAAGGAGGATGCTGAAGTGGAAGCTTTGGGCTGGTATGATATCGAGTTAAGGCCTTTAGAGGCTGCTTCGAAATAGCGACGAGCGACTTCGACATCACTGTGCAGGGTGGCCACCCTCCCCGACGTCGTGTAATACTTCATCTCCAGATGGACAGTTGATGGAACATCCAAGAGATCGGCTAACGTCGGTCGACCGAGAATGCATTGATATAGAGAAGGACAATCGACGACCAAAAATTGGATGCGGACTGACCGAGCGGTTTTTGCGGCTCCAAAAGTGACTATAAGGTCGATATAACCTCATGGTCAATACGCCGCCCCATTGAAACCTTGGAGGTCGGAGCCTACGTATGGCGTTAGATGAGTCTCATTCAGATGGAGTGTCGCGAACAACTGCGAATACATGATATTGCATGAACTGCCCTGGTCGACCAGTATTCTGCGGACGTCGAAGTTGGCCATCTGGGCTCGAATGAGCAGTGGAATGTTGGCGTTAGGAGCTCCCCCCAGTAGTTCCTCTTTGTAGAATGAGATGGGCACCGAGTTTTCTCTGGGTGGGTCTAATGTCGCGTTCAGGGCCGGTCCTTTTGCGATTAGTTGGTCGAACTTTCTCTTCATGGAACCGGCTGTGATCTTGTTGAATCTTCCACCTGAGATCACCATAGCGGAAGGGAATTCTTCCAAGGGGCTATGAGAAGACAGGTAACTAGGACTGTTTTGACGGTTGGGCAGAAAGAAATCTTCAGGGCGATAGATGCTGAGAGCGACCTGCATATTGGTGTCTGCGGGCACCACTACCGCTTCCTCAACTTTTATGGTCTCTTGTGCTTCCGGTCTGGAGGTTTCTTTGGATTTCGTGAATTGTTTGAGGTGGCCGTCTTTGATGAGTATCTCTATTGCTTCCTTCAGGTGGATGAAATCCTCGATATTGTGTCCATGACTTTTGTGGAACCTGCAATACTTGGTTTTATCGTGCCCGATTTGGCGGGCAGCTGCTTGGGAAAGCGAACCCCCGCTTGACGGAACTCCGAATTAGCACATTCGGACAGTATTTTCTCCCTCGACGCCAGCAGAGGTGTATACTCATGAAATTGGCCCACTGGTCCTCTTTGATATCGCGGTTCACGGGGGCGATATTCCTTTCTTTTGTCACCTCCCCGACGAGATGTCGAGGGTTTGTCGGATTTGGAAAGGTTGGCGTCTTCTCTATGTCGGGCATCGCGAACGGAGCTGGCCGCCTACTTCTCTTCGTACTGGATGTACGCTTAAGCTTTCAAGAGGAAAGCATCCAGAGTGGCGGGTGTCTCAATGCCCGCTGCTCGGTGGAAGTCGGTGGACGGGCGTAACCCGCGCTCCTGCAAATACTTTTTCATGTCGTCTGTGGTCGAGACCTGGACAACTTCTTTATTGAACCTTTCGATGTAGGTTCTGAGGGGCTCATCTTTGCCCTGGATGATGGCTTCAAGTGATGTTTCCTTCTTTGGATGGTGTCTGGAAGCGGTGAAAAGCCTGGAGAAAGTCCGACCGAGCTGCCTCCAGGAAGTGATGAATTCGGGCTCAAGACTTTTGTACCAAGTCATCTCTCTTTTCCTTAAGGTGGTCGGAAAGAGACGACATTTGATTGCTCCTCGGACGCCCCTGTAATCGAGCAGGGTGTCGATGTTCTCAATATGTTCGTTGGGATCAGTTGTTCCGTCATATGAACCTAGGGGTGGGGCTTCTCGAGCCCTCTTGGTAATTTGGTAGCCATAATCTTAGATGAGAGGGGTCCTCTGATATCGTCGTCGTCACTGGAGGTGAGCGAAGGGGATTTTGAACGGCGTTTTCTGTTTCGTCGCGGGGACGGAGAGTTCGACCTGTTCTTTCTTGATCGTTTTGGAGATGGTGATCAGGATCGTCGTCTTTTCTGGGGAGGGGAACGACGATCATCGTCCTGGAAACCTTGATGAGTCTTGGTTAGTACAGGCGAGCGACATCTTCGTGGAGGTGAACGACCTTGATTCCGGATAGAAGATTCGTCGTGGTGGCCTTTATCCTTCTATCTTCGGGGGGATGGGTTGCGCTGTCCCCGGTGCCTTTTAGGAGATCGAGAAGATCGGCGACCGGTATCTTCGAGACGGTCTATCTTCGCACTGTGTGCCAGGAGTAGGAGGTGGGTTTGGTTGAGCGTTTCAACCAGCGCGACGAAGTCTAATCCGGAGGGCGCGACCATGGAAGGTATGGCCTCTGGTTGGCTCTCGAGCGGTTGGTCGCGCTCTGGAGAGGGTGAAACTGTCTTTCCGTCTTGGTGATCTTGGACGGTTTCTTCGTGTGAGGGGGTGAAAAGGTTGCTCCCCCATTGGGTAATGAGGATACCATCAGCAGTACGGGCTTCGCACGAGACGTCGTTAGCGGCCATGGATCTTTTTGGATAGTAAACTTTGGTTCTTGAGATTCTTTGATGAAGAAGAACGAGGAAGTTAGATTCCCACAGACGGCGCCACCTGATCATACCTGGAGATCAGGATCCGATGTGGCCGCGTCGAACGTGGATGAGCACGGTTGATGATGGAGAAAAAAGTGGTGTACCTACAAAGGCACTCCGATGATAAAGTCAGAGAGTGAGCAACGAGTGAGCAAATACAAGATTTAGGGTCAAGATTTGAATACCTTACCCTCTTAAATGAGAGGGTTTTTATGCTGATCCAGGTGGATGATCATTGACCCGAAGTATTGGGCGCGGATCACGGATTCCGTAATAACCGCTAACGGTTGAGAACTAGCCGTTGGGGCAAGATCAGATCTTCCCGACTTGGTCCTTGGTCGGATGACCTATATCGAGCAGTTGGTTCTTGGGGGCTCCGAGCGTTGAAGAGTCATTGGGCCGTTGGACCGCTAGATAGATAGGGCCCAATTCTGGTAATTGGGCCGGTCTGAAACGATAGTCTATTACAAAATTGGAGTAAGGGCCAAAATGTAGAATATCTTATTTCCATATGTAATTATTTCTTCTATAACATATTATGTCTGCAAAAACAAAATAAAATGAAAAAAAAAACATGTTAAAAAATAAAATCAAGAAAAATCATGGTTGAAGTTCCATTTTTATTGAAAAACAAAAATAAAAATAAAAAAACAGCAAAAAATGAAGAATATCCATATGTAATAATTTCTTCTATGACATTCTATGCCTTGCAAAATTAAAGCAAGGACCAACCTGTATCGCCTCATTTGTTTTCTCAAACTTAAAAAAAGTTACAGCATTGCATTATTGAGTTCAATGTGAAAATGAGATTACTCTACCAACTTGAAAGTTAAATTTATACTTAAAACGGTTGGAATGAGTTAGTGGAATAAATATTGATGTTGTGATTTAGTAGAATGAGTTAGTGGAATGCAATATTATTTTAATTTAATTATTAATTAATAAATAAATAAATTAGAAGAAAAAGAGAGAGAAAATTAAATTAAAAAGGTTAATTGGAAGAGAATAAATAGGAAGAAAGCAATGTGTTAGTATTATTTTAGCTATTTTTAATTAATTAATAACTAAAAAAGATTGAGAAATAATTTGAGTTAATGGAGTTAGTGGATGGATTATACAAAGAACTAACAAATAAGAAGAATAAAATTAACCACTTATCCACCTATGTAACCAATCAGTTACTTGCTAACGTGACTATTTTTGTTAGTGGGAGAAATATTTATTAATAATAGTAGTTAATTAAAAATAATAATTAATAAAATTTACTTTTTATTTAAATAGAAATAATATTTACTGTTTTTTTAAATAGTCTTAAAGAATGGGTGAGTGGAGTTTTTTACTAATTAATATATTATTTATTAATTAATAATGTTTGTATTTTATGTGGATGAGTGATGTTTTTTATTAATTAATTTATTATTTATTAATTAGTAATGTTTGTATATTTTTTTATTTAATATAGATTTTGAAGAAAAAACTTTATTGAAAAAGTTATAGAATTATAATTTAGTATGATTACTTATTTAATTAATTAATTTATTATTTATTATAAGTTTTGGAGGATTCTTTAATTAATTGAAATAATTTTTAAGTAATAAGTTCAAAAAAGTGGAGAATTAATTAATTTGTATTTATTATAAGTTTTTGCGGGAAGTTTTAATGGAGGAACTTCTAGGATTATAATTTAATATGATGTAAAAATGTGCTCGAGCAGATTCGGGTTTTCTAATGATCTTTGCAACATTTTGGTGGCATCCCTGAGAATGTCTGAACTTCATATCAGTGCTAAACAAAAAATAGAAATAGATGAAGCATGTCCATCATTCCTTTTCAATCTTTATGATTTTTCTAACCGAGGCTTGGATTTTGTCACCCTATCAAATATCAAGCAACATAAATCAAGATAAAACCATATAATTAAATAGATCAAGAACAGTTAGAAAAAACAACAACTAACCTTCTCATCCATGAGAACCATTTCCATAGCAAAAAACTTTAGTTTCACATTCATATATGGTACAAATCATAAGCGGATAACTCGAACAATGCTCCACGACTCCTTTGCAAGAGTGATTTCGTGGACAAAGTTATATCCTCCGAAAGCCATTAGCAAATCCTTACACAGAAAACTGGAGGATAATACGTGAGTACAAATTTGAAAACGAGATCAAAAGCATTGCGAAATTGGAAATGAATATGACCTATTTATATATATATATTCATCAAGATTGCACACAACTCAACAACAAATAAAAAACAGAGTTAAATAATTACTTGGAAAAGAGAAATCATTGATGAGGGTATGAGTGAATCAGCGACTATATGCATCCGTAAACATTGATGATGCCATGAACTAGGTATTGGAAAAGAGAAATAATTTATTTGTTGAGGAACCGAGGTTGGAGGCAAAAGGGGTGAAATCAACTTTTTTATTTATCGCGAAAGAGAATGATTATGTGTCAGTTGAAATTTCAGCGTGATGCATGTCCTATTTAAGTTCTATAACATTTATTCATTCCAATTTCTATTTTATTGATATTTTGTAGAAAAAATTGATGAGTCGACAAATCAGCACTCATTAATGTGAAATGCATAATAATCCAGCTTTTTTTTTGTGTAGAAAGAAAAGTCCTTCCTTATAAATGTAATTAAGATCTGTTAAAAAGGATTTAATAGATAAACAACCTATTTAGTTTTTAGTAGTTAGATATTAGATTTTAATATATATTTTTGGTAGTTTGAAACGGCATATAAATCATAAACGCAGCCGACATGTAACTAAAGCAATAAAAAAAACATTAAATGTAAATAGAAACAACAAACCACAATATGGCAATTACGATCTTTTAATACAAAGTAGCCACTCTAAAGGTGGTGACGAGTCTATATTACATCAACCTCGAACCAAATTCTAACTTAAGGACATAAAAGGGTGTCAACCACACAAACAAAACAACCCTTTCTTTTTGGTATCTATCTTTCTCAATCCATATCCATCGACATAATTACTACTAATTTACAATATTTTATTTTATGCGGAGAAGAGCCAACGCAGTCTCAATATAAAGGGTTTAAAATTTTTAATATAACAAAAATAATGGAAAGATTTTGTTAGAATTAGGTGAGTTAAATGACCATATATTATATAGGTACCAAGTCTTTGTCAAGTTCATACATATCTAAAGAATCTAATTATACTTAACTTAATTCAATGAACTAATTATCAAGTTGAATTTATAATTATTTATTTTCTTGTCGTCTTAAACATGGTACAAGGTGTTTATGGGTGATGGCTTATAAATATGTTTAACAAATGAAAATTGGGGTTTGGGTTTTTCTTTTTCATGTTATAAGACTCTAACTTGTTTAATTAAATTCAACTTGTGATAGTAAATTAAACTCATATCATATCTCTTATTAAACTAAATGTATTGTTTCTTATGTTAAAACATATGGTTCTTTTTTCTTATTTAATTTACTTTTGATAAAATTATACTATCCTCTCTTAAAGAAGGTCGAATTACACTTTCCTCTTTCTTTCTTTTTTTAATGTTAAAATCTATATATTTTTTCTTTTGTTAAAGTTTTAGTAAAAAGATTTGACAAATAACTAATAATGATATTAATCTATGTTTAATAAAATTTAATATTATATAATTATAAAATTAATAATAAAAAATTTGGACATAAAAAATGTCAATGATAATTATCTTTAAAATAAAATAAAAAATTAAATGAAAGTCTAATACTTTTTTTTATAGAAATAATGGTTAAAGTTTTTATTATAAAAAAAAAATTATAATAGAAAAATTTATTTACATTAAATTGGATTGAAATATATTATATATTTATGTATTTTGCTAAAAAGTACAATAAGACACAATCCCTAATTGTGTAGAATTGTTTAAGGGTTTTAGGGTTGTTGTTGGTGTTGAAGGAAACTCATGCGTAATGGTGGTAAACTCAATATATGATTTATGGTGGACCTCTATCAGGACCAAGGGAATTTCATTTTCCCTAGAAATATTAGCATGAGGGAGTCCATTCCTCTCTTGTAAAGCTTTCCAAACATTATAGTATACTTTGTTGCACATTTTAGAACCTTATTTGCTTCTATATCGTCTCAGAAGAAGTTCATATAACAATAGATAATGTATTATGGTTGCCATCCAACTAGTGGAATGAGTGGCCTTAAGAGTATTGTCCTTGTTTTCCTTAACATTGGGAGCATATAGACTTTCTTGAATTACAATATAATTATGTCCGAGTCTTTTTATATTGGCGAGCATGGAGAGAAGTTCAACCCTAGAGTTTTGTTCTATGAGATGTATGTTACCTCAAAATATTTAAAACATTAAGATAATTTATGTACCTTTTTCAGTTAAATGATCAATTTGGGTTATTTCGTATGATATTTCCTAGTGAGTTGATTCTCCACCAATTGTGAATTGATTATAGCTTTTAGGCTTGGAACACACATTTCATGGGCAATGACCACTCCGACGATGAGGGTTTCATATTCAACTTGATTGTTACTGGTCTTGGACTCAAACTTCAAATACTGGTCGATTAAGAGGTCATTTAGTCCCTATTGTACTATTATGGCACCACTTCCATTAGTTTGAGGTGAATTCCACAAATAGTATCCATACGTGGGGGTCTCCACGCCTACTGCAAAACTAAACTTTTCCATAAAATCAGATAGCACTAGTAATTTAATACTTCCATTAGGTATATATTGGATATCGTACTCAGATAACTCAACTGCCCAAAATATCATCCTTTCAACAAGATATTGCTTCTTCAAAACTTATCGAATTGGGTAGTTGGTTTTCACCATGACTTGGTTCCCTTGAAAGTAAGGTTTGAACTTTCTTGTAGTTATCACAACCGCCAAGGCGGGCCTCTCGATCTTTCGGTACTTGGACTCAATGTGTAACACCATAAAACCCCACGACTCTTATTTACTTAAAAATATGCTAATAATGCGTAGTTAAAACGTAAGGGTGTCACACATCTCTTTCACACAATCATGTTTCACAAAATATTTTTCAAAAATGAGCAGGAAATAATTCTCAAAACATAATTAACTGAATATCTCAAAATAAAGTAGTTTAAAACTCAAGCGTAAGGGAAATGAGTCCCACAAATCTCAGGAAACAAAAAAAAATTCAAAGGATCTCGTTCCAATATTACATATCCGAGCAACACCGCAGAACTAAGCAAAACTCGAGAAAAAAAAAGATAACGGAGAAGGCAACAAACATCATTCTTTAACACAACAACCACTACTCGCTACCTGTATCTTCAACATAGGCATAACAAGCCACACAACAATAGAAAAAGAGTGAGAATAACTTTAGAAATGTTAATGGTAAAGTTAAACAACAAGATAGTTACAACAACATCTAATATCATTCCCACATAAAGTTCACAAACAACAATAATTATAATGCAAATGCATAATGCACTATACTCCTCTAATATGTATCTGATATCATATTTTTGGCTATCAGAGGCGTGTTACAAATTTTTCCTTGTCTTTGATTCCTCTCTGAAATGTGTTCCTCTTTAAACATGATATCGTCATGGTTCCTCTCTAAACCTGACCTCATTGGACCGAAGTCCTACCTAACTCCAATATACATGTATGCATGAACATGGAAACATAATTCATAAAACTCATAACAACAAGAAATATACTTAAATCTCATACTCAAAAGATTCCTCTCAAATGCGCTCTAGAACAAGACATCAATTGAGCTCTCAGGGTCAATCCACACTCACTTTATATATCAATTATCATATTGCACTTTGATGACCATGAGATCATTGTTATGATGGAGGATGCCAATGACGTTTTTGCTGGAGAATGTAATTTCAGACTCTAGTTCCTTCTCCAAGCCTATTTTAGGATCGACGTGTATCACACTTATCGTCAAAATCTTCCACGTATACTTCTGGAAGGAAGAACTAGCTCACCATTAGAAAAACCTCATGCAATAGTCTTGACGACGATATTCGAGCTTTGCTTCACAATCCTTATAAAGAAGATGACAAAAATTACTGGTGATAATAAGTTTAGCCCAAGTTGGTTTTTCGGAGCCCTAGGATGGGCGTCAATGGAACTTGCTAAAAAGCACAATGGGAGACAACCCCTAATTGCATAAGGTTGTCTGAAGGTTTTTAAGGTTATTCTTGTTGGTGTTAGAGCAAACTAACATGTGAGATGAGAAAATCACTATTTGTGTGGCTTCTGGGTCAATTGAATGACCCATTTCAACCTCATGGTTGGAATATTTATAGAGATCTATTTGATTTAATTTTTTGAACCCATAGAGGTTTGATGAATGCATGTTATGATCAGTGGACGACTAAAAATCACACTTTCGAAGACGTATTTCCCCCTTTTAGTTTACCTTTTCTTAAACAAAACGGTGTTATTCCAAGACAACTTAATCCTTAAGAGAATATGTGATTAAAATCTTAACTTTTTTCATAATTTTTTTTAAATATGAATATTATATTTAAAAAAAGACTCTTACAAAACTAAAAAGAATAATTTAAACATAATAAATAGTAATTTATCAAAATAATATGTACACTAATTCAAAAACAAGTCTATGTTTATTTAATTATATATGCATAAAAATTATTAATCAATCGATGAAAAGTATGTCAAAACAAGTAAATTGATTGAATGAGAATTTTGTTATAGACAAAATAACTATTAAAATACTAATAAATATTCAAAACAAAAACGTGTTTTAATATAAATAATTTATATAACATGAGTAAATTTTTTTGGCATTGATTTAAGTTATTCATAAATCACACAAATTAAAAACAAAATTACCAATCATAAATTACATATTAAGTATGATTTGTTAATAAAAAAACATAATTTAAAATAAATATAATAATAATATGTAGTAAATGATATAGTAAAAAAAAAATATTTTATTAATATATTATAAAGCATAATATACAATTTAAACAAAAATATTTTAATGTGTATGTATAATTTGAAATAGGGGTGTTCACGGTTTGATTTGAATCTGTTTTGAAGTAAAATGTCACCTGATCCAAAGATAAATTTACTTGCGGTTTGATTCAGTTTTGGATGATTGATTTAAAAAATCCGATCTGATCCGATCTAATTCTTGTGATTTAATTTGGATCGATTTTTTGGATATTCAAATTACAAATTATAATTTTTTTTGAATCAATAAAATATGTATATTATTCAAAAAAAAGATTAATACAAAATGACCCCAAAGGTCCAACTCCCCTAAAGACTAATTACATCAATAATTTTGCTATATAGTCTTTATACCTTTTGTAGTGCCACCCCCTATACGTAATTACATCAAAAATACTATTCACAATCTCAGTATTTTTAGCACTATAATTCTCCTCAAAACAAGTTTTATTTCGCATGGTCCAATAGTGATAAATTGTCTTAGCATATGCCATTTTTACAACTCCCACTCTCTTGCTTTTTCCCTTGCAAAACTGAAGCATCCATTCAAGTTCTGCATCCCAACTTCTTGGAGTGTGATCAACTTTAAGCCAATTCAAAACTTCTTTCCAAATCTCTTTCGTTCTATCACAATCAAAAAATAAATGCTCTAAGGTTTCATCTCTATTACAAAAACAACATTGCTGGGAATGCACAAGCCCCCATTTAGCAAGACGACTCTTCGTGGTAAGTCTACCATGATAGGCCATCCACATGGTAACCACAACTCTTGGTCTTCCCTTGTTTCCCACCATCACAGGGTACCAATCAATCTCATCATGTCGATCCTGCATGGCACTGTACATAATTCCCATCTTGAACTGTCAAGCTCTAGTACAACTGTTCCAGCACTCCTGCACCATAGGGATATGCCTTCTAGCTTTTAGAACCTGTTTAACAATCCATGAGGCATTCTCTGGTATTTCCATACTCAACACATCTTGATTTCTTATGAAATAAGAGTGAAGCCATTTCACCCATAGGCTGTCTCTCTTTTGATGCACATTCAACAATAATTTCAGCATAGTAATGCAATTATAATTTTATTAATAGTATAAAAACACTAATAAATAATAAATTTGATATAATATATAACATATACTATATTAAAAGTTAATATTACAAAATGATAGTGATCGATTTTGATTGAAACAAATGAAATAATAAAAATTAATAAATTAAATCAAACTAATAAATAATATGTATTTTAAAAAATATCATATAATAGTAAATTAACATATATATATATATATATATATATATATATATATATATATATATATATATATATATTTATGGTTTTTGATTTTTCTGGATCGATTTTTAATTTTTTTTTGGACTTTGTTGAATTTGAACATCCCTAATTTGAAATGTACTTCGTCGTTACAAATAAAAAATGAAATTAATTATTATGCACATTATTAGTGTAAAAGTCATTCATTCATGAATATTAATAAAAAATATTTTAGATGGGATAAAAATAAAAGTGAAACACTTATTAAATTAATTAATAGTATAGAATATTTTTAGACTTTTCGGACATATCAATTAAATTCATAAAACATTATCTTTAATCTTGATTATTATTATAAATAAATTTTTAAGTTATTTGATATTATCATTTTATAGATTATTTTTTTAATTTAGAAATATTTAATGCAAGTATTGATTCATAAATATCAATAGAAAACATTTTAGTAAATTTAATTTATATTTTTGATAAAATTAAAAAAATTAAAAGAAAATAGAAGATTCACCGACAATATAAAATAATTTTACACCATCATCTAATAAACGACGTACATCCCACCACATCATAATGATAATTTAAGATAACTTAGAAGATTTAACATATTAATGGTTTTTTATTTAATAATCATGTAACCGTGCATATTTATTAAACTCAAAAGTTAATTATAATTAATTATTTTTGTGATTAATATAAAATTAACTATTTTTATTTATAAATTATTATAGTAATAGAAGAAAATACTTACATAATAAGTAGTTTACTTACAAACTAAGATAATGTATATTTTTATAAATAAATAAAAAATCAACATATAAAAACAATAATATTAATAACCTCATAAATGAAAAGAACAATAAACATGTTTGGTTAGTACCAAAATTTAAACACCACTACTTTTACAAGTAAAGCAAGAGAGAGTAAAGTTAATGATCTTTTCTCATAGAACTCATCATCAATCCACACGTGTCACATTATCCACCGTTAGATCAAATCCTTAAAAGAACCCAATTTCGTTGATATTTATTTCATCATTATATTGAATGACCTTTCACCAGCCCAACAACGATGCTGGTGAAGATAATCAAAACCACAACCAAAACCCAAACTCTTTGATTTTTCGAATACCCTTTTGGAAAAAGCTTCGATTTTGGTTGAAATAACAAGAATCACGAAGTGGGTTTCTGAGAAAAATTGAATTGGAAAAATGGGGGCTTGTGGGTCTAAACCTAAAGTCTCTGGTGATCTTAAAACGAAGAAGATGAATAATCATAATCATCGTAGAAAAAGAAGAAGGATTCTTAGAAGAAGGGTTTCTTCTCATAAAATTGAAAATAATGTTGCTCACTCTAATTCTGGTTTGCAAACTTCTAATCGTGCTTCAGGTACTTACTTCAATTTTTTTTTTTCTGTTCATCTTTGATCCAATCCAATTTTTTATTTTTATTATTTTATTATTGTAGTTTATTAAAAAAAATATAGTTTTTATTGAGTTCTGATGTTTTTTCTGAGGTGAAATTTATGATTGGCATTGAAGTGAACTAATTGTGTGTTTTTTCAGATGCTGCTTGGTTTGATTCTATTTCAGCTTTGGATTCCGAATGTGATGATGAATTTTACAGTGTCTATGATGGTATGTAGTTTTTTTATGGTGAATTTATCTAGTTTCATTACTTGCATGATTGTAGATTAATATGGTATTTTAATGATTTAGTTATTTTAGATTCATGGTATGGTTGAGTTTATAGTATAATTCGTATCACGAAACGATCTTTGATGTTGTCGATATTGCAAAGAATTGCAGTCAAATATGGTAAATGCAGAGCCTCGATGGGCCACTGCGAATTTGGTAAAAGCTACACTTTGTAGCTTCGAGCCGTGATTTTTCGAAACTCACTTCCGATCCAAATATGCACTCTAGTCAAATGAATAACAGTAGTTTTTTGTATGTTGAAATCGGATAGTTCTTGAGGTGAGTTAATTCTGTGTTCAACAGGAGAAATTTCTGGGAGTCATGCCGATGATATTGGACAGGAAAGAAGACTAACTCCTGATCATTGTGGAATTCTGCAAAATAATTGTTTGCCTTGCCTTACTTCTTCTACTGCCCCTTCTATCGAGAAAAAGAAGCCAATGAGTCCCGAAACATCGAGTGCGCGAAGAAAGTCGCTTTCTAAACTGTCGTTCAAGTGGAGGGAAGGGTCTTCTGACATGGCGTTACGTGAGTGATCTTTCATATTAAGCTTATGTATAATGACTTTTTGAGATTTTAGATGCTTGTTGCTAGTTTTTAATGGTTTTTCTTGTTACTGATTATTGACTTGTCTTTTGTTTCAGTTTCCCCTAAGGCGTTCAAACAAAAACTAGTAGCGGGTTCGACTATTCCGTTTTGTCCAATTGAGAAACAACTCCCGGGTACTTGGTCACCGCTTGAGCCAAGTTCCTTCAGAGTCCGAGGAAAAAATTACTTGAGGTATGCACCAAATGCTTACTTTGAACTTATCTTTCTTTCTGTGATCGAACCTGTTGTTAGCCGTGTTTATAAAACGGACCGGCTGGTTCAACTGGTTTAATTAGCCAGTTTGCTGGTTAGTTCGATCTCTGTCGTATTTCAGTTGGTTGAACTGGGATTGAATCAAGTTGAACCGTGATTTGGAGGTCTCAACGGTTCGATCTCTGGTCCGTTTTTTAGGACATTGGCTATTAGGATGAGACTTGTGTAGAGGCCGTTATGATTAATTTTTCGTTGTGTGGTTTGCAGGGATAAGAAGAAAGAATTTGCTCCAAGCGGCGCTGCTTTCTATCCCCTTGGCGCTGACCTCTTTTTGTCTCCGCGAAAAATTGATCACATTGCTCGATTTGTACAAATTCCTGCGATAAATATACCTGGGGACATCCCTTCAATTCTTATTGTAAATATTCAGGTAATTGCATATTTCCTTGTTCATACTAGATATGAACTTGAAATTTCTCATCACAATGTTCAATTTTTTCATAAAGATCTTCACATATTTATGTCCTTTGAAATGCAGATACCGTTATATCCTGCTACAATCTTCCAAAGTGAAAACGACGGTGAAGGAATGAATGTGATTTTGTACTTCAAGTTATCTGAAAGATATTCTAAAGATCTTTCAGACCAATTTCGAGAAAATATCACTGTAAGTTGTTGGTATTATGCTGTGTGTTACCGTAGATGTTGCTTCTAAGACAAAATGATTAATTTGTGGACAATTCATTGACAAGCATGTCTTTTGTTTTGTTTCTTGACAGAAAATGATTGATGATGAAGTCGAGAGAGTTAAAGGCTTTCCTATGGATTCAATCGCACCGTTCAGAGATAGGTTAAAAATTTTAGGTAGAGTGGTGAATGTGGACAATCTTAATTTAAGCGCGACTGAAAAGAAGCTGATGAATGCATACAATGAAAAACCTGTTCTCTCACGGCCTCAGCATGAGTTTTACTTGGTAAATACACTAACATATGCTAGTTTCATTTAATTATTGTCAGAATCATATCAATAAATCAACTTCACTTTTAGTTTTTGTTGCTGTAAGCATTTTTAGAAGCCCGTTTAGATATCGGTTTACTACTCACACATTTGCATATGCAAAGTTACTTTGTGGCGTTTAGGCACATCCGTTTAGTATGCCATTTATGATGCACTGGCACAAACACCGAACACTCTCGACACATCCACGTTGGTAAAAATTTGTGAAAATTGAATGTAACTGAACATATCGACTAATGTTGTCATGTTAATGTCAAATAGTGGCTATAGCAGCATTATGGTGCTATAGCTGAGCAAAATTTTAACGAACCGCTATTGTTTTGTCACATAAATCTAGTGAGCACTGCAGTGTAGCGAAATTTGAACACTGCTATATTCTGCATGGGAGTCGGACACCACCATACGTGCATTACACGCATTTAAAAAGGTTCTAATTCTGAATTACACGCATTTAAAAAGGTTCTAATTCTGAATCTTTTTTCTTTCACAGGGAGAAAACTATCTTGAGATAGATTTGGATGTGCACAGATTTAGCTATATTGCAAGAAAAGGATTTGAAGGCTTCATAGAAAGACTGAAGCTTACTAACCTGGATTTTGGTCTCACAATTCAGGTTACTATATTTTCTCAACTTATCTAAAAACAGTTTAACTATATATTTTCTTTGATTATAGAAATAGTTGAAACATAAGTACTTTTATGATAAGCTCTGTTCCGACTGATAATTTTATCTACACTTACGAGAAAAGCGAAAAGCTTATGAAAACAACTTATGATAATGTTTAAGAGAACAACTTATAACTTGTTTTATGGCTTTTGTGATACAGGGAAACAAGCCAGAAGACTTGCCAGAGCATTTATTATGTGCAATTCGGTTGAACAAAATTGATCACAGCAGTTTCAACCAGATTGGTGTTTCAAGTTAGAACATAAAAGAGCTTTAAGCTTAATGTAATACTATCATAATCATTATATATTATATAAGAATGTTAATCATAGAATATTTTGAGATGAGATTTTGTGGCTAACTGCCATGTATGTATGTATCTTTGAATTTTCTTGATTCATTGATTAAGTTGTAGAATGTACAGTGATGAGAATATTAAATAATTAAATTGAAAAACAAATATTTAATTACTCAACAATCTCATTTTATTACTCAATAAAATAATGAAAAAACACAGGTATTGTTCATTAAAAAAGGAACAATGACTATAACATATTTACCTCACCAAATAAAAACTATGGCTGACTTATTTATATAACATGAAAATTAAGCTAAGAAATAACAAATTGTACCCTAAATTTAAATTTATAATAGAGATAATCATAATCAATCTCTAATTGTTGGAGGATTCATACATATCCCACAAATGGAAGATAAAAAACTTCTTTGTACCTTATTTTGATTGCTTCTTGATGAAGGTGTTGGATTTGCTACAATTTTATTTTCATTAATTCTTCTTCCAACCACAATGTTGCTTCCATTCTGTGACACATTCTCTTCCTTGACTTGATTCTTCTTTGGTGAAAGACTTCTACTTTTTGGTTCCATGAATTGCATATCTTGCCATATCCGACCTGACGATCCTTGTCGACGAAACGAACATGAAGATCTTTGCAATGTGATCATGATAACTTAAATTTTTGATATGTTTTGGTAATAGTTTTTCCTTCAACAAGTGTTTTCAAATAATTATACAATTTTTTGTTTTGATATAAGAATAGGGGATGATTGATGTAAAAGTAAATATAGTAAATAGATTTATACAGTTATGTCTTATCCATACAATTTGAATGGTTCATCATAGTTTTAATATTGAAAATGCTACAAATAGTGTTATGCTATAAACATGGTGCTATATTATAGGTTAAAATTTGAATCATCTAATTTCAAAATATGATATTAATTCTCTTGGTAGCCAATAGCCATGATCATTAGATTGTTATGTAATCTACTTACTTTATCTATTGGATTCTTGCAAGTAGTATCAGAGTATTGGTTTGGTTGGATGAAGAAGCAGAAGTGAATTTGGATAGAATAGAACAAAGTATAGTGATGTAATAAATTCAAATTTGAGAAAAAGATTGTTGGAATTTAAGTATGAGTGATTAATCACAACTACAAATAATCATTATTCACTATCTAAGAACATCATTCATCACACAAAAATCAAAAGCAACAACATATAATGAAGTCCAATAATCTAATAAAAGCACTTAATCAATAATCAAAAGAAGCATCTAAAAACTCAGGAAATGTTGCCCTTATCTCACTATCTTTATCCAAAATCTCATCCACAAACTCATTCCCTGAAAATGAATTTCCTTCACATTGCTTATTCATTTCATATTCCTTACTTGCAACACAAGCAACAGCATCAAAACCTTCACTTGAACCACCTTGTTTATCATTTCCATTACTATTATAAGAAATTTCACCTTCATTTTGCATAAAACCCGAGAGACTCAACGACGACATCACCCTTTGTATATCACATTGTGGAATCTGTTGAATCTCCGACCACATAAACGGCTCATCATTGTGAAGAAACTCGCTCCAATCAAAGTTAGGACTAATCTGAGCCTGTGAAGTTTTGCACGAGTACGAAACCGGCGAGCTTAGCCTGGTTAAACTAGAGGAACATGATGACGAAGTCGAAGATGCAACTTCATTTAGAGCATATTGTTGTTGTTGGAAACTCTCTTGGTTTGTGAATTGGTGGTGATATTGAACTTGTTCCTCTTTTGGATGCTCCAAAATTGACTTGTTATTGACAAAATTCATTTGGTTTTGAGTTGTTATTGTTGTGAGGCTACTAATGCTTCCTAAATCAGAGAGAACTTGTGAAACTGGCTTATGAGTTACTGGATCAATTCCCATTTTCATAAGCTTCTTTCTTAGTTTTGTGTTCCAATAATTCTTGACATCATTGTCTGTTCTTCCAGGTAGTCTTTTTGCAATTAATGACCATCTACATTAATTAAAAAAAAAACAATTTTTTTACTAATTTCACTATTTTATCAAAGGGTTAATTATGTTTATTGTACCTAAATATCTCAAAATTCCGACGCTTATACTATCGGTATTTTCAGACTTTTTTATCTCGAATTTTAGTCTAAATATAAAATTTTGCATGTTATTTCCACATGTAGAAAAGTGTGCAAAATTTTACAATCTTCAATAATATAATAGGCTAAAATTTAAGAAGAAAAACAAAGAATTTTAGGATATCTAAAGAACCACAAATATATTTAACCATTTATTAAATATTATTATTCTTAAAATACTCTTTAACAAAACAAGTCTTCATACAAATTTAAATAACAAGAAAGGGTCACTTAAAAATTACTATTTTTATTTTTTACATAAAAACAATATACTTTGGTTTCGCGTTAAATAAATCAAATCACGTTAAAAAACCACATTCTAATGTGATAAAAGTGAAAATATCTGGACCAACTAATGACCGGTCTATTCGGAGTTTTTGAATTGATGTGATTTTTCAACGTGATTTTAATCAAGTTAATGGACATTCAGACGCAATGACTGATTAATTAAGAAATTATGTCTAACCGGTTAATTTTACTTATTAAATCTGATTTCAAAATTGAGAAAACATGCACTTGAAAAATGTTGTTAAAACATACAAATATGATGTGAGATTCTTATACAGCTACTAATTTATATTAAAATTTAAAACATACAGATCTTACTATAAAGCCAATTAGATAATCTGAATTATGGATTTTTTCACTGTTAATATCAAAATTGAACAATTTGATAATCTGAATTATGCATTTTTTTCCACTTTTAATGTCACATTTCATTTTAATTTCATATATAACAAGTAAAATGAAAAACATCAAGAATTGAACATACCTGCTTCCTATAGCTGCATGAAGAGTAAGAATGAGTTCTTCTTCTTGAGGTGTAAAACTATCATGCTTCAAATCAGGTCTTAGATAATTAGTCCATCTTAATCTGCAACTTTTACCGCACCGATTCAACCCTGAAAACAAAAGAAAAGCTCGAATTATATAACACAATATCATACATCTCGATCACGAGTTATACTATTTCTAAACATAGTTTTAAATTTCAGTTTACATTCACAAATATGAATTTTAAAATCTTTAAAGCGGAAATTTTAATTTTAAACGCATCAGTATAAAACATTTACAGATGTGACCGCAATTTAAAACTATGTTTCAGAAATAAAAAAAATTGAGGAAGAAAAAAACCGGCTATCTTCGGAACCAATGTCCAATTTCCTATTCCATGATTAGCTACATAAGCAAGAATTTTAGCATCTTCCTCAGGAGTCCATAAACCTCTTTTCACATTGGTTTTATCACAACAAGGAGGCCTTCCCATTTTTGAAAACAAGAAAAAATTTAGACACAAAAAATCAAAGATGAATAATGTAATTGTGGTGAAATGTGCATTGAAGAGTAATTAACATTTAAAGTGGTGAAAAAGAGGGTAATGTTTAAGATATGAAGAGGCAAGAAAAGCATGCAAATTTTGGGTTCATATAACAACAATTGCATGATTATAATTCATTTTTATTGATAACAAAATTAAGAGGAGAAACCAATTGTATGACATGACATCAGGATCATAATGGTGGTGCCTTTCATTCATATTCTCTCTCTTTCATATGGTTTTGATCTTAAGAACAATTTATATTTCAGGTGCTTTTTGAATGATCAATTTTGTTAAAACTGAATATGTTTAACTAATTATGCTGATATTATTGAATGAATGTGCAATCAATTTTTGTTCACAGTTATGTTGCTTGATTGACATGCATAATTGCTTGATTGACATGCTTAATGCCTCTCCTTAGTGGAAAATTCGTGCGTACAAAGACCGTTAATGTTCGATTACACACAATTCGATCGTATTCAGTGTAGTTAAGATTGAGTGTTGTAGCCTAAAATCGTAAGATCTTACGTGCCAAGGATGCTTGAAAGTGCTACCAAAATTGAGGTTACGATCTTACATGCTAAGGATGACATGTAAGGTAAGGATAAACAAGATCGCTGATGTAATCAAACTTTTGTCAAAAATCAAAATTGAGGTTGACATGTATGGATGACTGAGAGTACTACGACCAGAGAAAAATCGTTTTCGTTGCCAATATAGTCAAGATCAAGTTTTTTGAAGATCCTAAAAAAAACATGTTGGTGCTATCTTAATTGTCGTGCTATAGATCCTAATTTTACGATCTTTCCCAAACCGATCCTACTTAAGATCTCATCCTTGACTACATTGGTTGAAACATAGTCCGAAATCATGCCTTTAAGACGCTCAAAATAGTTGAAACATGGCATCATATCCCGCCAGTTCGATTTTAAGACGTCGGTAGTAAAGGAAAAACTATTGAGGAGAATTCTTTTCTTAATTTCTATGGAGTTTTCAATATTACACTTTATATTCTTTTAATTTCTCTTTCTTTCTTAAATTACATTTTCCAGTTTATAACAAAAACCATTATGATCCTAAGAAGAGCAAACATTACAACTCTTCCTACATTTTCCTTTAGCTCCTTCATAACCAACCATATAAGTTGGATTCTTCTCGCATTCACCGACTTTAGCCCACGCAGAACAATTCACATTCTCATCCGCACACTCTCCATTGTCTACGTCTTGATGTATCGGTTTCTCGAAGTCGGCGACGTGAATCCACTTTGTTGCAGACCATTTCTCACCCTCGATCACCGGACAACTTCCGTGCAAACTATTACCATCTGTAGTTGCATTGAGATGAAGACTGAAGAACAATAAGGCGTCACCCTTCCGAGGTTTTACTGAAATGACAGAAACCAAACATGTCAAAATCCTACTCGAGAACAACCAAACATGTCGAAATCAATTCTGGATGAAACTATTTTGAAATGTATACCTGCATATCCTTTGTGAGCGCATTCAGACCAGCTATCATCTTTCGGCTGCAACAACTTCCCCTGAAAAATCCAACCAATTACTCATTTACCACGATTTTATTTTCTTCCATTTGTTAGACAGAATCAAAGACATGGGAAAATATTTACCTCGGCATAAGGAAAAATGGTTTCTCCACCCTTCTCAACATTAGACAAATACATCAGCACGGTCGCAACACGATGGCCACCGTGTAGTTGATTAGCCTTGTCGTGGAAGAAATCGAAATGCGGTTCGTATTTCTCGCCGTTTTGGTAGTGCAATACTTGTATAGACTCGCCGTTCTCTGATGCATAAGAGGAAGTTCATAAAATTGAAGCCAAACGAAAAGCTTAAAAAATGGACCGAAGAACGATGGTGTCTACTTACCTATGGGAAAGAATGTCCATGCGGCAAGTCGGTTTTCGATATCAGCAACTACTTCATCCTTAAAGATTAAACAAAAGAAAGAGAAAATAAACAGGTAAACATATAAATTATATGACAAATGAAAACAAATATCTCAAACGCAGAAAAACATTGAAACACCAAACGACTTTATAGCATATTTCTCGTCAATTGTAATCAAGCACAATCAAAATGCATGCCTATCCATACAACAAGAACGATGCGATCAAATAAATCGAAACAGATGATCTTTTATTATACCTGTGCCTTCTTGAGAAACATCCCAGAACTTGTTCTAACTTCACTCTGTATACTTTTACCAGATACATTATCCGCCACCATAGATTTCTCAAGCTTATCCTTAGCCTGTTATCACAAAAATTCAGACATAGAATCTTAGAAATCAGAATAGGCCTAACTCAGTCCAAGAATGTCAGACTCTCAACACAACCCATCACGCCCAAGACCGAACATTTAGAGCACGCATGACCTGAGTGGCCTGATCGCAGAGTCTAACTCAACCCTACAAAAGAGACTTATATGGTGAGAATGTCTCTCACTTACAAACATATATTCAGCCAATATGTGATCAGTGTCGTTAAATGAAATTTGTGAAGGAGTGTCCTCCATTGCTGCGCCACATGATGCAATGGCGTGTTTATATGGCGGGTTTTGGCCTTCCGCCTCATTCCACCATCAATAACACTAAGATTCTCAACATATATTATCACACCCACGACTGAACATCAATGTGACATGACTGACCTTTGAAAAAAGACGTGTCAGTGTCGGTATCAAACACCTGCACCGACACTTGTGGTTACGTCTAATTTATTCATTTTCTCAAATTATTACCGGTGCTGTCGTGTCAGTGTCAGGGTCGTATTCGGGATGTCAGTGCTTCATAGGCCTGATGGCAGTCTAAGTCAACCCTATAAAACCAGCTTCTAAGTTCTAAACCGATTTTCCAACTACCCTCAACATGAACCTAATATATACTATCAATCACATTGCATTACACTCCAACACACATACACATACAAGAAATTAAATCCAAAAGCAATGATAATTACAAATCAAAAACAAAAAAGACTAACCAGAGTTTTAAGATGATCACATTCTTCATCAGATAAAAAATTCTTGTACAGAAAAGCCCTGCATAACATAATCCACAAAAACTTTTTCTAAAAAAAAGAAGAAAAAAAATGAAACCCTTTTGTAGAACAGAAGAAAATGGAAGTACCTGGGATTCCATGAGAGCTGAGTAACACGTGTAGGATCAAATTTCACCTTAGAGCCTCCAAAAACCGATCCAACCCTAAAAACAGTTGAACAAAATTGAAAACCCCAAAACAAAAAAGATAAGATTTTTTCAACATTTTCAAATACAAAAACAAAAATGAAGAAATGGGTATGAGTTATATTACGTTGGTTTATCTTCAACCAAAGCGGGTAATCGAATAGAAGAAACGAAAAGAACAGAGAAAAAACAGGGGGAAAAGAGTAACAATGGAACCAAACGAGGATTTAGCATGATGATGAAGAAATTGACACAGAACAAGAATTAAGAATGAATGTTGGATTTGGTAATGTAAAATTAGAGAAAACGTGTTTGGTTTTTCTTTTTTCCTTAAATAATTAATATTTATTATTTATTATTTTTTGATAAAAAATTGAAGAGAGTACCCACAGATTTGAGTTTGGTGGTCTCTCCTCTGTGTTGTTTATGTTTTACTTTTCTGAAAACCCTCTTCAATCCTTATTTCTGGAATGTTCCTCGTAATTTTGTTTATTTATTTAAAAAATTATAATATTTTTAGTCATTGTTGACCATCATGGAAATTTGAATGTTGGGTCAATTTGGTTTCATAAATAAAATTATAGGTTTGGAAATTAGTAATTTATTCTTTTAATTGAATAATGGAAATCAAATTTGTCCTTTTTTTTCTTTCAAATTTAGAATTGCAATGTTAAAAATAATTTATCTTTTTTTTTTCTTTCAAATTTAAAATTGCAAGGAAAAGAATTATATTATATTCTTAAAAATAATATTTGAGTCAATATTACTCAGTTTTTATGAAGGATTATTAAATTAGAAGATTAATGTTAGTAGAGGTTTCGAGTTTTAATAGATTGTTAAATGTAAATAAATGTTATTTGTTACCTTTATCAACAATAATATGTTAGAGTTTTAGCTACAACTTTTTAATAGATTGTTAAATGTAAATAAATGTTATTTGTTGTAGGATATATTAATATTTAAATAAGATAAAAAATTTCCTAAAACAACTCGAAGAAAATATGAATGAGTGTTCCGAAGATATTGTTTAATAGTTTAAAATAATATTCTTTTTATAAAATTTTATGTGTTTAATATATTAAAAGTTAAAAATATTTTTTATTTAAAATTAAAAAATGACGTTCCTGTGCATAGAAATATCCAAAAATAATTAATACTAATAGATGAGATCGATTAACTAGTCAATGACTATAAAATAAAAATTGTTATTATAAAGTCTTGTTAGAAGCCTAGCCTCCCTTTCTTACCACCAAAAGCCATAATCACCCTAATTCATACTCTAATAGACACCATATTAAATCACCAATAGCATAAAAAAAATCCTAATGATTCCTTATACATATCCCCTTCTACTATTGTAAATGAGAAAATAAAAGTTTTTCAAAACCTAAAAGCACGTATTAAAAAAAGTCAATAAACAAATTGTAAGGTTTTGAAAACTTTCTCTTTTAAACAAAAAAGACAATAATATATTGATATATCATAGTATTGTAAACACAAGTTAGAAAAGAAATGAAGAGAAAAAGAGACAACAAACTGCAAAGTCAACCAAGAAAACAAATAAATCACTTTCAATGAACCCTACAAAAAAAAACTATACTAGAGGAAGTCGTATTAACCAAATTAATTTCTCCACCAAACTTGTAATTAGTGTTTTAAGAACCAATTCAAAATGATAAGTTAAATTGATCAAATTAGAATTTAAAAATGTAATTGATTCGAGTCAACAATTTGCTCAATCATCTATTCAAATATTAAAATATAAAAAATCCAATGAAATGAGAGTTTCTTCAAATTGGTATCAAGTATTGCTGAATCATGAAGAAACTATGAGTAAAAATCAATGGATAATGTGGATCAAACATAAAATGAAAGAGATGAAATTTTATTCTGTAGTGAATTATGTTACATTATTATCCAAATCGTTACAATCAGTAATGTATGATCTCTTTTATATAGCCTAAAGGAGTTATTCAGCAGAATATCTATTATACCTTTAATACTCTCCCTCAAGTGGGAAGGTAGATGTCAAGCATTCCTATTTGGATGTAAGCATGACATACAAAGGTTTAGAAAGTGCTTTGGTGAGAGGATCAACAAGTTGTTGAGCTGACTTGACATGTACTAGTTTCAGAAATTGTGTTTGAACATGTTGACGGATGAAGTGACAATCAATATCCACGTGTTTAGACCGCTTATGACTCAAGGGGTTCGAGGCCAGCTGAATGGTAGATTGACTATCACAAAAAACCATCACAGATTATAGATTAATTTCAAAAGTCCTGAACAATTGTTTAATCCGCGACAGTTCTTATGTGAGAGAGGCTAAAGCACGATACTCAGCCTCTGCGGATGAACGAGGCACAATAGATTATTTTTCTTTTATTTCCAAGTTATCAAAGCATCTCCTAAGAAAATACAAAATCCAGTTGTGGATTTGTGTGTAACTTTGCAATTGCCCCAATTCGCATCTGCAAATGCAGTGAGTCTAAGAAAAGATAATGTAGGGAAGAGCAAACCTTTGTAGAGTACCTTTAAGGTATTGTAAGACATGATGAACTGCTGCCAAATGGGTGGTACGAGGGTGTTGCATAAACTGGCTTAACCTATTTACAACATAGGAGATGTAAGGCCGCGAGATTGTCAAGTACATAAGCTTTCCAATCAATCTACGATAGCCTAAAATAACCTTTAGAGTTTCACCATCTACATCATTGAATGAGACTGTAGAATCCAATGAAACATTAACAGGTTTGGAAGCAATGTAACATGTGTTATGAAGAAGTTGAAGAGTGTACTTTCTCTCATAGAGGTGAATGCCTTTCTTTGATTTAGAACCAAGGAAATAATGCAGATCTCCAAGGACTTTCAATTTGAAATGTTGTTTTACGATGTCTTCAACTTACTTTAGTCTTTGAGGATTAAGACCTGCAAGAACAATGTCATCTACATACACTAGTAAAATGACCAAAGATGAGCCATTTCCACTTAAGAATAGTGAATGATCTACTGAGGATTGTTCAAAACCAACTGTGGTGAGGGTAGAGCTGAATTTTTGATACCACTGTCTAGAATCTAGATGCTTGCCTCAATCCATACAGTGAATTGTTGAGCTTGCACACCAAGTTCTCCCCTTGATTGGATAACCCTTAGGAAGGTGCATATACACTTATTCAAATAGATCTCCATTAAAGAAAGCGTTATTGATGTCTAACTCAATAAAGTTCTATTTTCTTTGGGCAACAATAGTGAGCAGTATTCTCACAGTGATGAGTTTAGCTACGGGAGAGAATGTGTCTAGAAAATCAACACCAACCTGTTGTGTGAAACCTTGAGCCACTAGATATGCCTTGTACCTATCTAGATATCCATCAGCTCTGTACTTGAGCTTATAAATCCATCTACAACCAACAACCTTTTTTCCTTTAGGTAATGTTTGAATAGACCAAGTATTGTTAGCTTCTAATGCAACAATTTCTTCTGCCATGACTTGCCTCCATTCTGGGCTAGAAACTACTTGGTGGTAAAATGAAGGTTCATAGATTGAGGAAACTTGGCATATGAACTGTTTGTATGAGGTATGAAGTTTGTCATAAGATAAATGATTTTGAATAGGATATCTAACATGACAATGAAAGTCTTCTAGATAAGATGGATGTCTGTGAACTCTAGATGATCTTCAAGGTTGTTCATGGTGTCCAACAGGTAAAGCAAGTTGGCTAGCAGTAGGTGCATTAGGGGAACATGCAATGGGTGCAGGACTGACAGGTTGAGGATCATGAGGTTCGTTATTAACCAAAGGATTTTTTTCATCATTAAGGATAGGTTCCAAAACAACTTTTGGAAACACTATGTTAGAAAAGACATTTGGTACAAAGGTGGCATCTGTAATTGAGTGAAAAGGGAAAATGGATTCTTGAAAAGAAACATCTCCAATGATTAAGAGTTTTCTAGATTCAAGAATCTAAAGTTTGTATCCTTTTATACCTGGTGGATATCCAATTAGGATACAAGGTGTAGCACTGGGTGTAAACTTGGTTCTATGTGTAGGGATCGTTGATGGGAAAATAGTAAGTGTACTATTTTTGCCCACTGTAGTAATCTTAGGGAAATTCCCCGAATATCGATCTCAAGGACTGTGTGTTAAATTAAGTTATTTACTATTTCAAGTTGAACAAAAGTTCATAAGAGTTTGTTTAGATTTTTTAAAAGACTTGTAAACATAAAATTAGGAAAATAATACTAAGGATGACAAATATGATAATTATGCTAGGGAGGGTGTATGAGATATTCTTATAATGACTATTTGTTTATAATTGTTAAAATATCACTGTAACTAACTCATTACCGTCTTATTACAATACTGTTCCAAAATTCCTTTAAAGAAAACCCTTTGGTAGTCCTACTATACTACAATTGCTTGATCATATAGAATGAATACCAAGCATTTGCATACCAAAAGTTTTCACGGTTAATTATGATATCCCAATTCCTTGGTGATATCCGATAAAAAGTTTTAATTGAAAACACGTTAACAGTGCATTCCTACAATCTGTTAACCGATGATAAAAATCCAATTTTCCAATATTGATTTTCTTACAATAAAATCAATCAATCAAAACAATGAAGAAAGAAACAGTTAAATTCATAAAATTAAGGTCAATGTCATTACAAATAACTCAGGGACACCCCCTTAGCATTGGGGGGTTTAGTCACTCATAATCCAAACAATGAAAATCACATACATAAGGAAAAGAAACATTACAATGCAAAAAGGATTGATTGGATCGTCAATTGCTTCCGCGTTTAATCGATCCGACTTCTCCCCTAAAATCCTTCGTTTTCCTTTGCGTGCAAATTCCCAATATTCCAAAAAAGTGTGTTTTCTGGTTCAGATCACCCTAATGTATCAGATTACAAAATTACAAGCGAAACGTCCAAAATGCCCTCAGCACCAAAAGACCAAATAAAAATCTTGCATTCAGGACCTATGACACGGGCCGTGTCATGTGACACGGGCCGTGTCATGTGACACGAGCACCCGTTTCATGCTGCTGGATTCCTTCAAACGTGGGGGACCTATGACACGGGCCGTGTCATGTGACACGGTGTAACACGGTGAGAGAACTGACTTTAGTTATGTTGCGGATAGCAAGAGTCGTCACCGACTTTTATTTTATCCAAAGGAAAGGGCATAAAAGAACAGGAAAGACCTTAAAAAGATTTTTGGGTTCGGGGGGTAGGTTATGTAAAGGGAAGGTGTTAGCACCCTTTACATCCATGGTTATCCATGGGCTATTAGTTACTTAGCTCACTTTAAAATGTTTTGAGAAGTGTAGTGTGTGATTGAAAATTTTCTTAAGTACTTTATAATGATCCTTGTACGGATATATATAAAGACTTTGTTTTGAAAATTGTTTGAAAATGTGAAGTGTTATGAAATATTTTTAAAGAAGTGAGCAAGTACTTAAGAGGAACTTACCCTATGATTAAATCTTTACTGTTCTTGAATTTTCTTTCAATGGTAAGACTATCCCTATTATTAAGGAATAGGTAGTCATTACCTTGGATGTTATAAGGGTCATCTGTGTTTAGGCAACTATAAGGTGTCTTAGCAATACGAAGGGACTTATCATCTTTTATTCGAAAGGGACAAGATCATTCACGAAAGCAACATCGAATGGACTTGATCTTATAATCGTAAAGGGACTTGATGATATTTTAGGAGAAGGGACTTTGCTTTTAGACACCTTACTTGACCTTTTGGTTTAGGCAACACGAGGGATAACCCTTAGGAAGTGAGATGACGATCAAAGATCGACTTACGGGTGTGCGTGTATAAATTCAAATATTTATCTTATGATTAGTGATCTAAATTAATTTTAAAGCAAACATATTATCACTCCCTATTTTACTAACCATAGCAATATATTTATAAATAAACGATAAAATACTACGACTATTACAACGCTTTTACAGTTACATAATAATAAAAACAAATTAAATAATAATTATATAATAAAATAAGCAATTAAATAAATGGTTAGTGATAAAATAATTATAAGAAGAAAGGTTAGTAATAATATACAATATATACATATAATTCAATGAAGTATTTTTAGATTTTAATAAACAATTTTAAAGAATTCTTGAAAATAAAATAATAAAGATATACTAATTTAATTACAAAATAAAGCATGATTAATTAGTTAATTATATACATTAGAAAATTTAATTAATTTTAAGATTTAAATGAAATAAGAATTAGGGTTAGGATTAGGGTTAGAGAAAATTAGGGTTTTAATTATATATAAAAAAATATTAGGGTTAGAAATTAATTTAAATATAATTAATGAAATTATATACAAAAATACATATATACATATTTATAAATATATTAAAAAAAACATATAATGAAATAAATATACTAATTTAGGTTTTAAGAAAATAATATAAAATTTTTAAAAGAAAATAAAGTTTTATTAAAAAAATGATTTAGATATTTTTTAGAAATTATTTTAACTAATTTAAAGAATAAAATAAAGAAATAACAAAAAATAAATGAAACAAAAACCAAAAAAACAGGATCTGGGATTTGAACCCAGGTCCTTTACCTGGATAGTCCAAAGCATGACCAACTGGGCCACTGCACGCAGCTGAGAGTAATCCACTTCAAATTGGTTTTGTTGTTATCCTGGAAAACAAAACAAATCAAAGCAAAAAAAATCATTTGGCTGGTTTCGAACCCAAGCCCTTCAGTATATCATACGCGCACCAAAACCAGCTGAGCTACATGCTCATTGTGACATATGAATGAAACAAATTTGTTTTAAGTTTTTCACAAAATTCAAATATTTCTTTCGCGCGCTGATGGTCTTCTTCTACCTCTGAACCTGCGAATTCACCTACAAAAATAGTTAGGGATTTTCCTGCGAATTCAACTTCGCAGGTTTTCCTATATTCTTCAATCATCATCAAAACTGTAAAATTTTCCAAAATTAAGCACACCAAACGAATCAACATATCATTTACAGTTCAACCACGTCCATAGAATTGATTTATATTTGCCCAATCATTAAACCCTAAAAGTGGCCGAAAACCCTAACAATGGTGTATTTCGATTCAGTCCATGAAACTCGAATCAAATCATCCAGAAAGCTTCAAAACTTCATAATAAACACAAATCAATGGTTAGTTTCAATTTATAATGCTTAAATATATGAAATCGAAAACACATAATATGAACATGAAGATGCATTCGGTTATGGCATATGAGCAAGTTTCAGGTGTTTTTGAGAGCTGGGATAGGTTTAGTGATGTCCAAAGATCCTTCCTATGTCCTTAAAATACCTTTAAATGCTTTGTAATGGTGAAACCGAATTGGAGTTTTTTGAATGATTTTGTGAAGTTTGAACAAGGTGTTGGAGGATGTGAATTCGTGGCTTTGGCTTGGCATTGTGTTGTATATATATGATACAATGAAATTAGGTCAAAAATTTGCACAAAACTATGGACTTTTGGATTTTGAGAGATTGAAAAATATTTGATCTTAAAACTTGAATATCCTTGATCTAGCCTTGCTATTTTGGTATGATCCTCATTATTTTTGTATCAATCAAGTCTAAATATGTTTTAAGACTTTCTAGAAACCAAATCAAATCAAATATCCATTATTTTATATTTTATTTTAATTTAAAATGATTTTTTAACATAAAAAATCATAATAAATAAAATAAAATGAATAAAATTATGAATAAATAAATTTTATTTCGTGCATGATGTCATGGAAGTGTTTGGGTCATAAAAAAGCAAGCCCATTTGGTGAATTATGGTTTTAAGACCCCATTTGCTTCATAAACCTCTAAAACATTTCCCAACTTTGCAAGGGCACAAATCCCTCAATTTTAATGCTATGAAAGTGTTCTTGGACATTTTGGAAAGCTTAAAGAGTACTCTAACCAACCTCTTTGGTCTCATGTCCATATCTTTTACCATTCTCAAGTTATGCTCTTTGGAAGTTGTTGACTTTTTGTTGACTTTTAAAAGGACCTATAATGTCTTAGCTCATATCTTCCAAATGAAGCATTTTTGGACTTGGCTTGTGAGACACAAAGTTGTAGAGAGTTCAATTTCCTTCAAAATGAGCTTTGGATGGAAAAATTTTGATGAAGCATGTGAAAGTTATGGCTGGTCAAAATTCAGTTGACTTTTCCTGTGAAAACCCTAATTTAGAAACTCCTGATTCTTGATGATCTGAAATCTCCTTGATGAATCATGATCAATCCTTGATCAAATGATGAATTTTACTTCATATACTTGATGTTGGCAAAAAATCATGAAGTTTGACTTTGGTTTGACCACAGTTGACCTCAGTTTGACTTTTTAACTACTTTGACTGATTTTAACCTATCTGATCATCTGACTGAGCAAATCTTTTGGGAAAGTCTTGAAACTTGACATGGGGATTCTTTAACACATATAGGATGTTATGAAGCTCACTTGAAGTCTTGGAAGTCCATTTAGCCTGATAAAAGTCAAAACCCTAGTTTAAGATGCATTACTTAGGAGGATGCATTGTCTGAGGGAATTGTCAAATTTTCTGACTAATTGTGAACCTTGTGAACCTTGTGAACCTCATGAGATGTCTTGTGAGCCTTGTGAACCTCTTAGTACACAAAGTCTTGTCTTGTGGAGGGAAAATTTTGGGGTGCAACAGCTGCCCCTGTTCAATTTTCTAAGACCTGAGGGGTTAGATTGGTATATGTGCCATTCGTGACCTGGAAGGTTGAATGGGATTGAACACAAAAGCCCAAAAATTTGCACTCGCCGGTGCGTAAAGTAACACTGATGATTAGTTGTAAATTCTTGAGTGGGCTTGAAGATGCCACTTGGAGGAACTGGAGATGGGCTTAGAGATGCCATCTAAAATATCAGGATGTGATGATAGCTTTATGTTGATACTGGATATCAGTACTAGGTCTTCGTATAGGCCGTCTCTGAATCGTTTATGCAACCTAGTTTGAATTGTTGAATAGACCAGTAGAAATAAATCTTCGTGACGATTATCTCTTCTGTAAGTATCTTGGATTAGGGAATGGATCTTTGTATAGACCGTTTGCCTACTCTCCAAGGTCAAAAGAACGTCAGGATTAGTTCTTCTAAAGAATATCTTGAACCAGGGAATGGATCTTTGTACAGACCGTTTACCTGCTATTCAAGGGCCAATAGATTAAATCTTCTGAAAATATCTTGAACCAGGGAATGGATCTTTGTATAGACCGTTTGCCTGCTATTCAAGACCAGATAGATGAAATCTTCTGGAAGTATCCTGGATTAGGGAATGGATCTTCTTACAGATCGTTTGCCTACTCTCCGAGGACAAAAAAATGTCAGGATCAAGTCTCCTGAAAATATCCTGGATTAGGGAATGGATCTTTGTACAGACCGTTTGCCTACTCTCCGAGGAAATAGATTAAATCTTCTGAAAATATCTTGAACCAGGGAATGGGTGTTCGTACAGACCGTTTGTCTGCTATTCAAGACCAGATAGATGAAATCTTCTGGAAATATCCTGGATTAGGGAATGGATCTTCTTACAGACCGTTTGCCTACTCTCCGAGGACATCTTGAGTAATGTGTGGATCATTTCTGACCTGTTGTGAATTGTGGATATTGTTTTATCTGCATATAACTATCCTACAAGGAAAATGTTAGTTTATGCAATATGTATGCATGCATAGAATGGTGCACCTATGTAAATGTATTATGCATTTATGGATATGTTATGGTATGATGTAAATGATGTATGTATGAATCATGCAGCCTGAAACGTCTGGATATCTTTGTATATCAACTTCTGGTTAGGGAAAATAAATCCCGATTCGTTGCTGAAGAATATGAGGAACTTGTTCCCGTCTTGATAGTATAGTATTTATAACCTTCCGTCTTCGTTCGTCGTACTCCTATTGAAGGAAATAAGTTTCTGAGTACCCCGACTGAGGATAAAAGAGATGGACATAAATTCAAGGGGAGATGTAATTTGAAGCATAGATTTGCTGTACTGGGGATCTGTAGTTTTCTTGTGGGGATGAACCGGCGAAGCTTCGTTGAACTCCTTCCCTCGTTCGTCCTTAGTAAATACTATTACTGCATTTCCATGCATTTCTGGTAAACATCAATCATATTCAAGCATTTTATGCATTTCTGGTAAACATCAATCATATTCGAAAGCATTTTATGCATTTCTGGTAAACATCAATCATATTCAAAAGCATTTTATGCATTTCTGGTAAACATCAATCATATTCAAAAGCATACATACATTCAAACACAACCAATGGACGTTTCGCTTATGTAAATAGGGTAAAAGTAAATCTGGATTCAAAGATGAAATTTTATTTATATCACAAAGTGACCTATACATAGGCAAGTTTGTACAAGGAGACAGAAATCCTAGTAAGAGGAATTCGTCATAAAATTTTTACAAAACAAAGAAAACAGCTATGTGGGAAATAATCCTATTGAGTTTCAATTCTACTATTGCCATTATCTTCAAGTATCTCATCTTCTGCTGTTGAGACGGAAACGATTGAATTGATCTTTATCTGTTAGAGCTTGAATTAAGTAGCACAACTGGTTGGAGTTTACATGGGTGATCCAAACGAGACATAGTCATACGCTTTAATCCCTAACTTTTTCCTGGATTGCCCTTTCAGGTTTTCAATCCACCAGGATACCCTTTTTTGCCCAAGCCGCCTTTTCAGGTTTTCGACTTGCCGGGTGTACATTTTTTTTTATATATATCCCTAATTTTTGCCCGAACCCTTTTGGTTCGCCGGGATGCCCTTAATTTTGCCTAGGCCAGTCAACCTAGCGGGTCTCTTTTTATGCGTAGTATTTTTTAACTATGTCTGCGTTTACATGCTGTGGGAAGTCTTCACCATCCATGGTAGTAAGCATCATGGCACCTCCTGAGAATACTGTTTTGACTACAAATGGTCCTTCGTATGTAGGAGTCCACTTGCCCCTAGGATCACCCTGTGGTAGTATGATACACTTGATTACCAAGTCACCAGCCTGATATACCTTTGGCTTAACCTTTTTATTGAAAGCCTTGATCATCCGTTTCTGGTACATCTGACCATGACACACATCTGCTAACCTCTTCTCATCAATCAAATTTATCTGGTCAAGTTGAGTCTGAATCCACTCATCTTCATCCAAGCCTGCATCCTTCATGATTCTTAAGGAAGGGATCTGAACTTCAATGGGCAGAACTGCTTCCATACCATAAACTAAGGAGAATGGGGTTGCCCCTGTTGAAGTACGTATTGTAGTACGATAACCATGAAGAGCAAATGGTAACATCTCATGCCAATCCTTGTAAGTAACAGTCATCTTCTATATAATCTTCTTAATGTTCTTATTAGCAGCTTTTACTGCCCCATTCATCTTTGGACGATACGGAGAAGAGTTGTGATGCTTAATCTTGAACTGCGTGCAAAGATCAGTAATCATAGTGTTGTTCAGATTAGAGCCATTGTCAGTAATAATCCTTTCAGGGATGCCATACCTCCATATGAGATTATTCTTAATGAATCGAGCCACAACATTCTTGGTAACAGATGCAAATGAGGCTGCCTCCACCCACTTTGTAAAATAATCAATAGCAACCAGGATGAAACGATGCCCATTAGAAGCAGTAGGCTTGATCTCACCAATCATATCAATGCCCCACATGGCAAAAGGCCAAGGAGCAGTCAACACATTCAATGGAGACGGAGGTATATGTACTTTATCAGCATAGATTTGACACTTGTGACATGTTCTGGAATGTTGATAGCAGTCAGCTTCCATGGTGGACCAATAGTAACCTGCTCTCAATATCTTCTTTGCCATGGTATGACCACTAGAATGAGTACCAAATATCCCATCATGCATGTCTTCCATAATCTCAGTTGCTTCCTTCTTATCCACACAACGAAGCAAAGTTGAATCATGATTGCGCTTGTACAAAATTCCATTACTCAAAAAGAACTTAGCAGAAAACCTCCTCAGAAACTTTTTATCTTTAACAGATGCCCCTTCAGGGAACTCCTGAGCTTCAAGATATCTTTTCACTTCATAGAACCAAGGCTTCCCCTCTGCTTCTTCAGTGTCAATCTCATTGCAGTATGCAGGCTTCTCAAATCTATCAATGGTAATCTTGGGAGCTTCATCCTCCCAGCTAATCTCAAACATAGAAGCCATGGTGGCTAATGCATCTGCCAACTGATTTTCTCTTCGTGGAATATGTCCAAAGGTAATCTCTTCAAAATATGGGATCAAAGACAACACATGCTCTCTATAAGGAATGAGATTATCATGCTTGGTATCCCAATCTCCTTTGATCTGACTTACTACCAGGGCTGAATCTCCATATACGTCTAGGAACCGAATCTTCATATCAATGGCAGCTTTGATACCCAGGATACATGCCTCATACTCATCCATGTTATTGGTACAATAGAAACAAAGTCTTGCAGTAATTGGGGCATGACAACCTTCAGGGGAACTGATCACAACACCAACACCATTACCAAGTGCATTAGAAGCTCCATCAAAAACCATAGTCCATCGGGATCCTTGTTCAGGTCCGTCATATTGTCCAGGTTCTTTGGTAATAATCATAATATCTTCATCAGGGAATTCAAAACTCATTGACTGATAATCATCTACTGCTTGATGAGCCAAATGATCAGCTACAACACTTCCTTTAATGGCCTTCTGAGTAGTGTACTGTATATCATATTCTGTTAAGATCATTTGCCATCTTGCTATTCGTCCGGAGAGAGCAGGTTTCTCGAATATGTACTTGATTGGATCCATCTTTGAAATAAATAAGGTAGTATGAGTCAACATATACTGTCTTAGTCGGCGAGCAGCCCATGCCAAAGCGCAGCAAGTTTTCTCGAGCAGTGAGTATCTTGTTTCACAGTTGGTAAACTTTTTGCTAAGGTAGTATATTGCCTGCTCTTTTCGACCAGACTCGTCATGTTGCCCCAACACACACCCCATTGAGTTGTCTAACACTGTTAAGTACATGATCAAGGGTCTTCCATCAACTGGTGGCATCAAAATGGGAGGTTCTAGAAGATATCTCTTGATTTCATCAAAGGCTGTCTGGCACTCATCATTCCACTCCATTACCTGATCTTTCTTCAACAACTTGAAGATCGGCTCACAGGTAGCAGTCAATTGGGAAATAAATCTTGCAATGTAATTCAATCGTCCCAAGAAACCTCTAACTTCTTTCTCAGTACGGGGAGCTGACATCTCTTGTATAGCTTTCACTTTTGCAGGATCCACTTCAATACCTTTTCCACTGACGATGAAACCCAGAAGTTTACCAGACCTTACTCCAAAAGTACACTTGTTTGGGTTCAATCTCAACTTGTATTTCTTCAACCTTTCAAACAACTTATGCAGATGATCAAGATGTTGTTCTTCATTCTGGGACCTGGCTATCATATCATCCACATATACCTCTATCTCATGATGAATCATATCGTGAAACAAAGCCACCATATCACGCTGATATGTTGCCCCGACGTTCTTCAAACCAAATGGCATTACTTTATAACAAAAGGTTCCCCACTGTGTAACAAATGTTGTCTTTTCCATATCTTCAAGTGCCATCTTTATTTGATTGTAACTAGAGAAACCATCCATGAAAGAGAATACTTTATGATGAGCAGTGTTGTCTACCAGAACATCAATATAAGGAAGTGGAAAGTCATCTTTGGGGTTGGCCTTGTTCAAATCCCTGTAGTCTACACACATACGTACCTTACCATCTTTCTTAGGTACCGGTACCACATTTGCAACCCATTGAGGATAAGAAGTCACAGCTAAGAACCCTACATCAAACTGTTTCATCACCTCTGCTTTAATCTTCTTTGACATCTCAGGATGCATACGATGAACCTTCTGCTTCTTTGGACGACAGTCTTCTTTTACTAGTAAACGGTGAACCACAATGTCTGTATCCAAACCTGGCATATCTTCATAGGACCAAGCAAAGATCTCCACATAATCATGTAACATCTGAATCAATCTGCTCTTAACACCATCCTCTAATTCAGCCCCTATCTTGACCTCTTTCCTGTTCTCTTCAGTTCCCAAATTCACAACTTCGATTGGTTCTTCATGTGGCTGTATAGCTTTCTCTTCTTGTTGCAACAACCTAGCAAGCTCTACAGGTACTTCACAATCGTCCTCCTTTCCATCTTCAGCTTGATAGATCGGATTCTCGAAATTATAATTGGCAATAGTAGAAATGTTATCAACAGGATCCAGAGTGGATGAGGATCTGCATTTTAGTGATGTGGGTGTGTGTAAGAACACATAGCTGATAAAAGAAGAATAAAATAAAAGAAAGACAATGAACACAATATTTACGAAAACGAAACGTCCACTGATTTTTATTGAATGAAGTATGCAAATGAAATGACATCCCGAAACAAGCATACCATTGTGCCCCGGGTAAGGCACAAGGCTTAAAAGTTTAATTGTTCAAAAATTACAAACTTAAAAGTAACAACACAATAATAGTATTTACTCCTGACTAAAGGAGATAGGAATAACGTCTTCAGCCTTCCAATTATTGAGCCCATCACCCACAGTAGGAAAAATCCAGTCATCCAAGTTGTAGTCTTCATTATGGTCACCCACAACATTGATCTGATCTTTCATGATCCCTTGATTGGTGATACGAACAACACGAGCACGACGAACAGCCTTCCGGGACTCTGCATTGAAACCCAAACCAAACTTGTCAGACTTGTAAGGAATGTCAGGAAGCTGACCCCAAATAATATAACCACTTTCTTCAACCACAACTCTAGCATCTTTGAGAGAGGCCATTGTAGGAGGTACTCTGGTGACCACAGGAACTCTTTTGACAACAGGAGGAGCTTCAGCAGCAGGAACAACCCAAGGAACTACTTCAAATGTCTGGCACGGAGTCTCAGCATATTCACCTTCCACTTCAAGGTACTTAAATGTATTCACATGACTGATCATATATTCTTCTTCTCCGTAAACAGTGACAACCTTTCCCTTCACTAGGTATCTCAACTTCTGATGTAAAATGGAGGTCACAGCACCTGCCCCGTGGATCCAAGGGCGCCCAAGCAAACAAGAGTACGAAGGACGAATATCCATCACATAGAAAGTTGAATTGAAAACTTGAGAGCCTACTTTGATTGGGAGATCTATTTCTCCATGCACCACCCTTCTTGAACCATCAAAGGCCCTCACCACTATATTACTTGGTCTCAACACAGCATCTTCAGGACTAAGCTTGTTCAAAACCTCTTTAGGAAGTACATTCAGTGAAGAACAATTGTCTATCAACACATGTGACAGGGTAGTGCCCCTACATTCAATAGAGATATGTAAAGCCCTGTTATGATTCCTCTTGGCAGGAGTCAAATCAGCATCAGAAAAACCTAACCCATTATCATAGGTCAGGTGTGCAACACAATTTTCAAACTGATCCACAAAAATCTCATTTGGTACATGAGCAGTCTTCAAGAACTTAATCAAGGCTTTAGCATGAGCCTCAGAACACAGCAACAAAGACAACATGGAAATCTTGGAGGGAGTATGCCCCAATTGGTCAACAACATCATAATCACTCTTGCGAATGATTTTCAACACTTCTTCCATCTGCTTAGAAAGATTCTCAGCAGTTGGAGCATCAGTTTGTACAGGTTCAATAACAGGACCTTTGCCCCGGGCATCAGTATTTGTCTCAGCAGTAGAGGTAGTAGTTGGAGTAACTGTATTCTTGGAGGTAGCAGGAGGAGAGAAAATTCTTCCACTTCTTGTGATCTTACTAGATCCAGCAATATTATCAACATCAAGGTTTTCATCAGCAACAGGTGTATCAGCTAAGGGTTCCTATTTAACACCATGGATATAAACATCGGAACCGTAATTCCAAGGTATAGATTTATCAGAAGTATATGGAATAGGACCAAGAGTGGTAATAATCATAGGTCCAACTCTAGCTTCAGCAACAGTCTTTACAGGGCCTTCAGCAGTAATCTTAATTGGACCCTTATGAGTGATCTTGACAGGGCCCTTGGAAGTAATCCTCACTGGCACTTTATCAACCATATCCACCTCTTCAACCTTCGCACCTTGAGTTATATGTTCAACCATACTCTCCACAGAAGGTGTCCTCTCAAAAAATATGGTGTAATTGTCCATGAGGCGTTGGATACCATCCTTCAACTTCCAGCAGCTATCAGGTTTATAAGCACAATAAAAACAATCTTCATTACAACCTGGAAAGAACCCAGCTTGTACCAACTTCTTCTTGATAACAGATAATGGTGTAGTCACATCTACAACTGAGGAAATATGTGAAACTTCATCAATGGCATTAACAGTCTTCTCATGATTAGGCATGGGAGCAGTAATCACATTTGGAGTACCAGGAGGGTCAAACTCAATCTCTCCAGCATCAATCATATCCTGAATCTTGTTCTTCAATATCCAACAGTTGTTGGTATCATGTCCTTGACAATTAGAATGATATGCACATCGTGCATTAGGATTGTACCTAGGAGAGGTAACATTAGGATTCTGAGGAGGGTCCTTCAAAGTAACGAGCTCCCCTTTCAAAAGGTGTTGCAAGGCTTGGGCTAGTGACATGTTGATCTTGGTGAACTGTCTTCTAGGCTTCTGCTGATTGCCCTGTGGTGGTTCTGGTGCTGCAGGAGTAGGATTGGAGATATGAACTGCACTTACAGATTGGTGCCTCCTATTACGACCAGGTTGACCATAAACAACATTTGACTCTTTCTTCCCACTAGGGGGCTTCTTTGCAGTACTTGATGAGGAGACACCCACCTGTATTTTGCCACTTCTTATGCCACTTTCTACACGCTCTCCAGTCATTATCAGCTCAGTAAAGCCAGATGATGAGCTTCCAATGAGATGACTATAAAAAGGACCATTCAGAGTACTCATAAACATATCCACTAACTCCCTGTCAGTCAACGGAGGTTGAACTCTACCAGCCAAGTCTCTCCACTTCTGGGCATACTCCTTGAAAGTTTCCTTAGCACCCATAGACATGCTTTGGAGTTGCATGCGAGTAGGTGCTAAATCAGCATTGTATTGGTATTGCCTATAGAAGGCCTCAACAAGATCATTCCAATCACGGATGTTGACACTCTCCAATTGATAGTACCATTCTAATTGAGCTCCAGACAAGCTCTCTTGGAAGAAATGAATCCACAACTTCTTATCAGCAGTATGGGGTTGAATCCTCCAGACGTAGGACCTTAGATGTAGCTTGGGGCATGAAACACCATCATATACTACAAAAGCAGGGACTTTGAAACCAATGGGTATAACCACTCCAGATATCAAACTCAAATCTTCAAAATCCAGCCCAGAAGACTTTTGCAATTCCATAGCATTCATTCTATCCACTAGCATCTTGAACTTATCTTCATTAGGATCATGATAGTAATTTGCTTCAGAATCAGAATCCCCCATAGTATTATGGAGACTGCCTCCCTCTTTCTCAGACTCTTCCGACTCATAATCTTCAACCTGTTCCTTGGTCTTGACAGGACCTTTGAACCTTCTTCCCAGATTAATAAGACCTCCTGATCTTCTAGTCTTCTTAGTCTTCTTGGCCAACAGTGTCTTCAATTCATCCTGTCCTTTGGACAAGTTCAGGATCAGCTCTTGGAATTGTGCATTCTGTGCCTGGAGATCTTTGACTGTTTGTTCAAGAGCCATTTTTGCTGAAATAAACAGCAAGAAGATAAGATACCTGTACATAAGAAACCTGTGATGCAATGATATGGTGTATAAATGCATATGCAATGTTTTCAAGGACCGCAGGATTTAAATTTGTTTAAACAACCAAAAAGTAAACTTTTATTAGTAATAAATTTGTTTTCCCCTTGGGCTTACAATAAAAAATGAAATAAATACAAAAGATGGGGTTTTAAGTCTCCCATGGACGTTTCCTCTTTGTGTTGAGGTATGAGTTGAGATTCCGCTCCTCGTGAAGTTGCTTTGTTAGCTCCAGGATTCTTTCTTGACTTGCTTTGTAATGTGTCTCAAAAGTATCCCTTTGCTCCTTCAACTGGATCCAGTACCTCTGTAAGTCTTCCATGTCAGTGGGCATGTCTGGGTGAAGGATGGTATAAGAGGTATCTCCTTCTACAACAGGCTCCATAGTAACTGGCAGGATGGCAGGATATGGCATCATAAGAGTCTGAGCACGAGATCGCACCCATCTGAGATAAGCTTCCATAGGAATAGTGTACTTGGGTTCCAGAGTCTTGCTGTCAACCTTGTTCACTTTTCCCCATGCTCGTATGAACTTCTGACGGTAACCTTGCAGATCGTTGTCGTAGTCAAACACAATACCCTGAATCAACATGTCATGAGGACCATCACTCCGAGCGTAACCAAATTGACGTAAAGCTAAGGAAGGGTTGTAGGTAATGCCCCCTCTTATGCCAAGGAGTGGCACATTAGGGAACTCCCCACAACGGTCAATGATAGTAACATTCTCCATAGATCTAGAGCACCAATGAATATCTGAATGAGAAAGTGACATAATCCTCTTGGACCACCTAAACCCTTGTTCATTCTTCATCACTGATCGAGGAAGGTGAGAAATAAACCACCTAGATAGCAAAGGTATACAACACATCAGAGTTCCTCGTGCCTTCGTAGTACGAGTATGAAGAGAATGTAGGATGTCTCCAAGCAATGTAGGCACTGGGTTATGAGTCAGGAATATGTTGATGGCGTGTACGTCTATGAACTGATCTGGATTGGGGAATAATACTAAGCCATAAATCAACAAGGCTAAGTTCTCCTCAAAAGCATCATATCTCATAACCTTCAGGAACACTTGAGCTTTCTCCATCAATACCTTAGCAAGAATACCCTTAACTCCACTCCTTGTTTCCAGGACAATGTCTGATTTCTTTAGATGTAAAGCTGCAACAATGACTTCTGGTTTAGACTTTTTCTCTAAGCCTGTGAAAGGTTTCTGATCAAGGATAGGTATACCCAGAAGTTTGGAGAACTCTTCCATTGTAGGAACCAGTTGGTAATCGGGGAGTGTGAAGCAATGATGTTTAGGATCAAAGAACTGAAACAGGACACTCATCATGTCTTCATTGAACCCTGAAGTGACTAGATCCAGTAAGTGACCATGCCTCTTGATGAACCGGGAGTTTTCAGAAACTTGAGAGATCAATTCCTTAAGCTTAGGAGGTATTCCTACAAAGTTGATCCAGATAGTATTCCTACGAGCAGAAGCCATGACCTGCAACAAAGAACAAAGATAAATCCTTTGGTCCTTGAAATGGTTAGTGAAAATGCTATGCTTATGATGCATGATGATGCTATGATGTTATGCTCAATCAGAAACATGTGGCATAAACAAACAAGTCACACAATAGCCCTAGGTTTGAAGGCTTGCATGAGGTTTAAAGGTAAGTACCCTCCCCTGAAGTTCAGTTGGTTCATCCTGTCCTATAAAGTAACCAGGTTCTAAGGGATCTCAATATCATTGATCCTTCACAAGGGTGGTTGTTCAGTAGGCAACTTACTTGCCAACCAAAACCCTCCAAGTTTAAGATCTCAATGAGCGTAGTATCGAGTATCAACCAATTTCAGTCTTCACCAAAGCCAGTTATCTCACTACTTTTCTAAAGGCCAAGATGGGATGACTAGGGTTCTAAAAGTCAGTTAGTGTATTGACAACATATGGCAGCCTCATATTATCCTCAACTTGACTTAAGGAACATAAGCACCAACCAAGAAGTCACACTAACTATGGCCACCAGATCAACCATATCGGTATACGCCGTACAGTTTCCTTGGTCTATTGCCATTTACCTAAGGTACACTAGATCCGGGTTAGGATCTTTCACACATAAGAGCACCCGACAAGATAAGTATAAAGCAAACAAGGCAAACAATTTTAAAGTGATCTAATTCCTAAGGGTACCCCTCTTTTATTAAATCCCCAACAGAGTCGCCAGTTCTGTAACACGGTGGGAGAACTGACTTTAGTTATGTTGCGGATAGCAAGAGTCGCCACCGACTTTTATTTTATCCAAAGAAAAGGGCATAAAAGAACAGGAAAGACCTTAAAAAGATTTTTGGGTTCGGGGGGTAGGTTATGTAAAGGGAAGGTGTTAACACCCTTTACATCGATGGTTATCCATGGGCTCTTAGTTACTTAGCTCACTTTAAAATGTTTTGAGAAGTGTAGTGTGTGATTGAAAATTTTCTTAAGTACTTTATAATGATCCTTGTACGGATATATATAAAGACTTTGTTTTGAAAATTGTTTGAAAATGTGAAGTGTTATGAAATGTTTTTAAAGAAGTGAGCAAGTACTTAAGAGGAACCTACCCTATGATTAAATCTTTACTGTTCTTGAATGTTCTTTCAATGGTAAGACTATCCCTATTATTAAGGAATAGGTAGTCATTACCTTGGATGTTATAAGGGACATATAAAGGGTCATCTGTGTTTAGGCAACTGTAAGGTGTCTTAGCAATACGAAGGGACTTATCATCTTTTATTCGAAAGGGACAAGATCATTCACGAAAGCAACATCGAAGGGACTTGATCTTATAATCGTAAAGGGACTTGATGATATTTTAGGAGAAGGGACTTTGCTTTTAGACACCTTACTTGACCTTTTGGTTTAGGCAACACGAGGGATAACCCTTAGGAAGTGAGATGGCGATCAAAGATCGACTTACGGGTGTGCGTGTATAAATTCAAATATTTATCTTATGATTAGTTATCTAAATTAATTTTAAAGGAAATATATTATCACTCCCTATTTTACTAACCATAGCAATATATTTATAAATAAACGATAAAATACTACGACTATTACAACGCTTTTACAGTTACATAATAATAAAAACAAATTAAATAATAATTATATAATAAAATAAGCAATTAATTAAATGGTTAGTGATAAAATAATTATAAGAAGAAAGGTTAGTAATAATATACAATATATACATATAATTCAATTAAGTATTTTTATATTTTAATAAACAATTTTAAAGAATTCTTGAAAATAAAATAATAAAGATATACTAATTTAATTACAAAATAAAGCATGATTAATTAGTTAATTATATACATTAGAAAATTTAATTAATTTTAAGATTTAAATGAAATAAGAATTAGGGTTAGGATTAGGGTTAGAGAAAATTAGGGTTTTAATTATATATAAAAAAATATTAGGGTTAGAAATTAATTTAAATATAATTAATGAAATTATATAAAAAAATACATATATACATATTTATAAATATATTAAAAAAAACATATAATGAAATAAATATACTAATTTAGGTTTTAAGAAAATAATATAAATTTTAAAAGAAAATAAAGTTTTATTAAAAAAATGATTTATATATTTTTTATAAATTATTTTAACTAATTTAAAGTATAAAATAAAGAAATAACAAAAAATAAATGAAACAAAAACCAAAAAAACAGGACCTGGGATTTGAACCCAGGTCCTTTACCTGGATAGTCCAAAGCATGACCAACTGGGCCACTGCACGCAGCTGAGAGTAATCCACTTCAAATTGGTTTTGTTGTTATCCTGGAAAACAAAACAAATCAAAGCAAAAAAATTCATTTGGCTGGTTTCGAACCCAAGCCCTTCAGTATATCATACGCGCACCAAAACCAGCTGAGCTACATGCTCATTGTGACATATGAATGAAACAAATTTGTTTTAAGCTTTTCACAAAATTCAAATATTTCTTTCGCGCGCTGATGGTCTTCTTCTACCTCTGAACCTGCGAATTCACCTACAAAAATAGTTAGGGATTTTCCTGCGAATTCAACTTCGCAGGTTTTCCTATATTCTTCAATCATCATCAAAACTGTAAAATTTTCCAAAATTAAGCACACCAAACGAATCAACATATCATTTACAGTTCAACCACGTCCTTAGAATTGATTTATATTTTCCCAATCATTAAACCCTAAAAGTGGCCGAAAACCCTAACAATGGTGTATTTCGATTCAGTCCATGAAACTCGAATCAAATCATCCAGAAAGCTTCAAAACTTCATAATAAACACAAATCAATGGTTAGTTTCAATTTATAATGCTTAAATATATGAAATCGAAAACACATAATATGAACATGAAGATGCATTCGGTTATGGCATATGAGCAAGTTTCAGGTGTTTTTGAGAGCTGGGATAGGTTTAGTGATGTCCAAAGATCCTTCCTATGTCCTTAAAATACCTTTAAATGCTTTGTAATGGTGAAACCGAATTGGAGTTTTTTGAATGATTTTGTGAAGTTTGAAGAAGGTGTTGGAGGCTGTGAATTCGTGGCTTTGGCTTGGCATTGTGTTGTATATATATGATACAATGAAATTAGGTCAAAAATTTGCACAAAACTATGGACTTTTGGATTTTGAGAGATTGAAAAATATTTGATCTTAAAACTTGAATATCCTTGATCTAGCCTTGCTATTTTGGTATGATCCTCATTATTTTTGTATCAATCAAGTCTAAATATGTTTTAAGACTTTCTAGAAACCAAATCAAATCAAATATCCATTATTTTATATTTTATTTTAATTTAAAATGATTTTTTAACATAAAAAATCATAATAAATAAAATAAAATGAATAAAATTATGAATAAATAAATTTTATTTCGTGCATGATGTCATGGAAGTGTTTGGGTCATAAAAAAGCAAGCCCATTTGGTGAATTATGGTTTTAAGACCCCATTTGCTTCATAAACCTCTAAAAAATTTCCCAACTTTGCAAGGGCACAAATCCCTCAATTTTAATGCTATGAAAGTGTTCTTGGACATTTTGGAAAGCTTAAAGAGTCCTCTAACCAACCTCTTTGGTCTCATGTCCATATCTTTTACCATTCTCAAGTTATGCTCTTTGGAAGTTGTTGACTTTTTGTTGACTTTTAAAAGGACCTATAATGTCTTAGCTCATACCTTCCAAATGAAGCATTTTTGGGCTTGGCTTGTGAGACACAAAGTTGTAGAGAATTCAATTTCCTTCAAAATGAGCTTTGGATGGAAAATTTTTGATGAAGCATGTGAAAGTTATGGCTGGTCCAAGTTCAGTTGACTTTTCCTATGAAAACCCTAATTTAGAAACTCCTGATTCTTGATGATCTGAAATCTCCTTGATGAATCATGATCAATCCTTGATCAAATGATGAATTTTACTTCATATACTTGATGTTGGCAAAAAATCATGAAGTTTGACTTTGGTTTGACCACAGTTGACCTCAGTTTGACTTTTTAACTGCTTTGACTGATTTTAACCTATCTGATCATCTGACTGAGCAAATCTTTTGGGAAAGTCTTGAAACTTGACATGGGGATTCTTGAACACATATAGGATGTTATGAAGCTCACTTGAAGTCTTGGAAGTCCATTTAGCCTGATAAAAGTCAAAACCCTAGTTTAAGATGCATTACTTAGGAGGATGCATTGTCTAAGGGAATTGTCAAATTTTCTGACTAATTGTGAACCTTGTGAACCTCATGAGATGTCTTGTGAGCCTTGTGAACCTTGTGAACCTCTTAGTACACAAAGTCTTGTCTTGTAGAGGGCAAATTTTGGGGTGCAACACACGGGCACCCGTGTCATGCTGCTGGAATCCTTATACTTTGCATAGCCTTCCTGACACGGGTCGTGTCAGGTGATACGGGTACCCGTGTCAGGTTTCTGGACCCCCTCTTTTTCCGTTTCTTCGCACGCGAATCGCCGTTTCATTCGTATCTGATCACTGACTTGATATCTTCCTGAAAATACACTAAAAACAACCAAATTAAACGCACCAACGATATAAAAGATCACATGCAACATTCTTGCCATAAAACGAAATAACACACAATAATCGAAACATAAGACTCGAAAAACTCACAAAAACATAGAAAAACAATAACTAACATATCTTGAAATAATAACTGGAAATCACCGATTAAAATCCCCCGAACTTGAATTTTTGCTTGTCCTCAAGCATAAAGCTTACATCTTTCGAGATGAAATAAGGATACTCGTGCTTCAGATAAGATCCAAATCATCGGGCGGATACTTTTGGTACTTCTCTCTCAATGAAAATATCTTGCAAACACCGAACCGTGGTCACACCATGGACCTCAATCCTCTTTTCGTTAACCTCTCCGACTATGCTTTGGACTTAGGTCTTCCTATCAATTTCCCCCCTTTTCATTCGGACACTCATTTTAAGGCTTTTTGTGATTTTTCATTGTATGCACAAGGTTGGTTGACCAATTTTGTTTGAGACACCGACTTTTGGGTTCAACCGCCGTTAGGCTGAATAACCGGGTGAGGGTTACCCAACTTAGAAGGATCGATTGTTTATTTATCTCTTTTTTTTCGGTGTCTTTTCTCTTCTTTTTTTTCCGATCAACCTTGCACAACAACTAGTATAAATGAAGCCTGATTGTCATGATAAACTAATAAGTGGTACTTCTCAGATTTAAGTACCATGGCACAAATCTACATGTCGGACTCGCTACTTACTCATCGGATTCAGTGTGTTTACATTATACTCTCACATCAAGATTTTTCTATTTCTTCACCCGATTCTTTTTCACTTAACCCTCTGCACTTTTTCCTTCTCTCACTCGCAAGACCAAATATCATCATATTTTTCATCTCGGGGACGATTTCACAAGTGATTCCAATTATTCATTCAAGCAGTACAGCCTCTCAATTAAAATAAACGAAACGGTAAAAACATAACACAAAATAACTAAATAAAAACCGACAACATAAATAAACCCTCCCACACCAGAACTCATCAGTGTCCCCACTGATGGAGAACTAGTGTGAATAGGGGACTCACAGAAGCCTACTGAGGTGGTTGAGGTGGCTGGTCTCGCAGATGCATCTGCTTCAACCATTCGTGCATTTCTCTGATAAGCTTGACCTTTCAGATTTGCTCTTTCCCCTGTCGGTTTTGCTCTTCTCCTTGTCGAGTTTGCTCACTTCGGAGGTATCACATTTCGTTTTGCATCCATTCCCAATCCTTCTCACCCATGCTCCACGACGAACCTGTTCCTTGATTGGCATTGACTAAGGTACCAACTGGTGGCATAAGCGCCATCTCCGGTTGATAACCTTCTTCTTCATCTGTACCTGCAACATCATCAAAAACAACATCGTCGTCCTGTATAGGACTCTCGTATATCCAATTAGCCTCATTTTCAATGCTTATGAAATCAGGCGCAGGTAATGCCAACAAATGGTTGTTACGGCTAACCAAATAGTAATAATCATTAAAGAACTTTATCATACCTTGTGTTGTGAGGGTGGCCAGGTTGATTTTTGTCTTACCTGTCACAATAGGCTCTTCCCTCAGCAAAGCACCATAACCAAAGTGGTCGGCAATTTGGGTTATCATGCCTCCCACTGATATCTCTCCCGAGTTAGCATTTGCCACTCTTTTCAGATGGTCAGCCTGTTGCACCCCAAAATTTGCCCTCACAAGATAAGACTTTGTGTACTAAGAGGTTCACAAGGTTCACAATGTTCACAAGATATCTCATGGGGTTCACAAGGTTCACAATTGGTTGACAAGTTTGACAATTCCCTCAGACAATGCATCCTCCTAAGCAATGCATCATAAACTAGGGTTTTGACTTTTATCAAGCTAAATGGACTTCCAAGACTTCAAGCGAGCTTAATAACATCATGTATGTGTTCAAGAATCCCCATGTCAAGTTTCAAGACTTTCTCAAAAGATTTGCTCAGTCAAATGATCAGATAGGTTAAAATCAGTCAAAGCAGTTAAAAAGTCAAACTGAGGTCAACTATGGTCAAACCAAAGTCAAACTTCATGATTTTTTTCTAACATCAAGTATATGAAGTAAAATTCATCATTTGATCAAGGGTTGATCATGATTCATCAAGGAGATTTCAGATCATCAAGAATCAGGAGTTTCTAAATTAGGGTTTTCATAGGAAAAGTCAACTGAACTTTGACCAGCCATAACTTTCACATGCTTCATCAAAAAATTTCCATCCAAAGCTCATTTTGAAGGAAATTGAATTCTCTACAACTTTGTGTCTCACAAGCCAAGCCCAAAAATGCTTCATTTGGAAGGTATGAGCTAAGACATTATAGGTCCTTTTGAAAGTCAACAAAAAGTCAACAACTTCAAAAGAGCATAACTTGAGAATGGTAAAAGATATGGACATGAGACCAAAGAGGCTGGTTAGAGGACTCTTTAAGCTTTCCAAAATGTCCAAGAAAACCTTCATAGCATTAAAATTGAAGGATTTGTGCCCTTGCAAAGTTGGGAAATATTTGGGAAATTTATGAAGCAAATAAGGCCTTAAAACCAATTTTTGCAAAATGAGCCCACCAAATTACCATCCAAACTTTACAAACTCATCAAGCACGACCCAACCCACTCATTTTCTTATTTTTTATTTTTTATTTCATATTTATTTGAATTTTATTCATTAAAATACAAATTAAATTGAAATAAAATATAAAAATCATATATTTGAAAAGGATTTGGTTTCTAGAAGGTCTTAAAAAACATTTAAGCTTGATTGATACAAAAATAATGGAGATCACACCAATATGGCAATGCTAGGTCAAGGAAAATCAAGTCTTAATGATCAATCTTTTTCAATCTCAAAAAGTCCAAAAATCCACAAGTTTGTTTAAATTCTTGACCTAATTTTAGTGTGTGGTATATATACAACATAAGACCAAGCTCTAGAGACGGATTGCAGCCTCCATAATCCAAGAACAAGCTTCAAAAATTTCAAAGAAAACTCATAATCGGATTTTTGGTTAGAGGTAGTTTCAACACATTCCAAGCACACCAATCCCTTCTATGATGATCATTGAGCATGTTTGGATCCTTTACATTGCCTGAATCGATCTCATATGCATAAACCGGATTGCTTTAACCTTGGTTTTGATTTTTTTCGATTTTGCTTTTTCATGTGTTTATGTGTAAATTTAACAATTGATTTGTGTCTATCTTGAAGTATATAAGCTTTTTGGACGATTTGCATGGAGTGTTATGGCCTAAATCCCGTGATACCATTGTTAGGGTTTGAGGTTCAAAATTGGGAACTCTTGATTTAGGGACTTTCAAGGACTTTAATGGACATTTTTGAATCCTACTGAATCTGGGCATTGATATTATATACTTATTTTGGATTAATCGTGCATATTATACATTGTATGAAATTCACAGGTTTTGATGCGAAAAAATTCGCAGGAAATATCCTAACTAAATTCGCAGGAAATTGCGCATGGATAGAGGTTGAAGACGACTGCGTGGCAGGATGCGATTGGATGAAGCCGAAGATGGAGAAAGTCACGCAACAAAAGGATATGGAGTTGAATTATTTTCACAAGCGTACAGCTTGTCCCAGTGGTCATGCGCGTTGGATATTGAGGTACCTGGGGTGGGTTCGATCCTTGGCTGATCCCTCCACCCCATTTTTTTTATGTTTGTTTTGTTTGTTTATTTTTTTTAAGTTAATTATTATTTTTGTTTGTTTATTTTAAATCAAGTAATATTATAATATGATTATTTATTATATAGATTAGATAATCCACCATTTTTTATAAATAAATCATAATAAAAAATATACTAATTTTTTTTTAATTCCTTAATTTTTATATATAATAATTTATTTATAGTTTGTACATTTGTAAATAAAATTAAATGGGTTATTTGTTTGTTTCTATTTTTTTTAATTCTAAAATTTTTGTGTATAATTTATAAATAATTTAATATTCTCTATTCATTAATAATAATTAATTACATCAATGTATATTTCCCTAAATAATTCCTGAAAAACCCTATAATTTATTTTCTAAAATTTTAATCCTAGTTTTATCTATTTAAATTCAAATATGTATATATTATTATCATTTATTTATTTTTTATTTTATTGTAAATAGTCAAATTAATAATGTAAATTAAATTATAAATCCTAATTCTATTTTCTAAAACTTCTAAAAACCCTAATCCTGATTTTTCTTAATTATAAAATTAACCCTAATTTTTATTTAATTTCAATATTAAACATAATTAATTTTTCTAATATATAATTAATAATTAATCTTATTTTGTAAATAAATTTATTATTATTATTATTTTATTCTATTTTCATATCAAAAAAAATTCTAAAAAATGTTTATTTAATCTTAATTAGCTTGTATATATTTTATATTTTGTGCTAACCTATTTTTGTCATTATTTTATTACTAACCCTTTTATTTATTACTTATGTTTATTATTTTATTTTATTATTATTATTTAAATTGTTTTATTATAATGTAACTGTACAAGCCATGTAATAGTCGTAGTATTTTATTGTTTATTTATTTATATGTATTGCTATGGTTAGTAAAATAGGGAGTGATAACATATTTGCTTTAAAATTAATTTAGATCACTAATCATAAAGATAAATATTTGAACATATACACGCACACACGTAAGTCGATCCTTGATCGCCATCTCACTTCTTAAGGATATCCCTCATGTTGCCTAAATAAAAAGGTCAAGTAAGGTGTCTAAAAGCAAGGTCCCTTCTTCTAAAAACATCATCTAGTCCCTTTACAATATTAAAAGATCAAGTCCCTTCGAGGTTGCCTTCGTAAATGATCTTGTCCCTTTCGAATAAAAGATGATAAGTCCCTTCGTATTGCTAAGACACCTTACAGTTGCCTAAACACAGATGACCCTTCACATGTCCCTTACAACATCCAAGGTAATGACTACCTATTCCTTAATAATAGGGATAGTCTTACCATTTGAAGAACATTTAAGAACAGAAAAGATTCAATTTAGGGTAGGTTCCTCTTAAGTACTTGCTCACTCCTTCAAAATACTTCATTACACTTTACATTTTAAACAATTTTCAAAACAAAGTCTTTATATATATCCGTACAAGGATCATTATAAAGTACTTAAGAAAATTTTTAATCACACACTTCACTTCTCAAAAACAATTTAAAGTGAGCTAAGTAACTAAGAGCCCATGGATAACCATGGATGTAAAGGGTGCTAACACCTTCCCTTTACATAACCTACCCCCCGAACCCAAAAATCTTTTAAGGTCTTTCCTGTTCTTTTATGCCCTTTCCTTTGGATAAAATAAAAGTCGGTGGCGACTATTGCTATCCACAACATTTAACTAAAAGTCAGTTCTCCCACCGTGTTACAGAACTGGCGACTCTGCTGGGGATTTAATAAAAGAGGGGTACCCTTAGGAATTAGATCACTTTAAAATTGTTTGCCTTATTTGCTTTATACTTATCTTGTTGGGTGTTCTTATGTGTGAAAGATCCTAACTCGGATCTAGTGTACCTTAGGTAAATGGCAATAGACCAAGGAAACTGTACGGCGTATACCGATATGGTTGATCTGGTGGCCATAGTTAGTGTGACTTCTTGGTTGGTGCTTATGTTCCTTAAGTCAAGTTGAGGATAATATGAGGCTGCCATATGTTGTCAATACACTAACTAACTTTTAGAACCCTAGTTATCCCATCATGGCCTTTAGAAAGTAGTGAGATAACCGGCTTTGGTGAAGACTGAAGTTGGTTGATACTCGATGCTACACTCATTGAGATTCTAAACTTGGAGGGTTTTGGTTGGCAAGTAAGTTGCCTACTGAACAACCACCCTTGTGAAGGATCAATGATATTGAGATCCCTTAGAACCTGGTTACTTTATAGGACAGGATGAACCATCTAAACTTCAGGGGAGGGTACTTACCTTTAAACCTCATGCAAGCCTTCAAACCTAGGGCTATTGTGTGACTTGTTTGTGTGTGCCACATGTTTGTGATTGAGCATAACATCATAGCATCATCATGCATCATAAGCATAACATTTTCACTAACCATTTCAAGGACCAAAGGATTTATCTTTGTTCTTTATTGCAGGTCATGGCTTCTGCTCGTAGGAATACTATCCGGATCAACTTTGTAGGAATACCTCCTAAGCTTAAAGAATTTGTCTCTCAAGTTTCTGAAAACTCCCAATTCATCAAGAGGCATGGTCACCTACTGGATCTAGTCACTTCAGGGTTCAATAAAGACATGATGAGTGTCCTGTTTCAGTTCTTTAATCCTAAACATCACTTTTTCACATTCCCCGACTATCAGCTGGTTCCTACAATGGAAGAGTTTTCCAAGCTTCTGGGTATACCTATTCTTGATCAAAAACCCTTCACAGGCTTAGAGAAAGAGCCTAAACCTGAAGTCATTGTTGCAGCCCTACATTTGAAGAAATCAGACATTGTCTTAGAAACCAAGAGTGGAGTTAAGGGCATTCTTGCTAAGGTGTTGATAGAGAAGGCTCAAGGTTTCTTGAAGGCTATGAGCTATAATGCTTTTGAGGAGATCTTAGCCTTGTTGATTTATGGCTTAGTGTTGTTCCCCAATCCAGATCAGTTCATAGATATTCACGCCATCAACATATTTTTGACTCACAATCCAGTGCCTACATTACTTGGAGACATCTTACACTCTCTTCATACCCGTACTACGAAGGCACGAGGAGCTTTGATGTGCTGCATACCTCTACTATCTAGGTGGTTTATTTCTCACCTTCCTCGATCAGTGATGAAGAATGAACAAGGGTTCAGGTGGTCCAAGAGGATTATGTCACTTTCTCATTCAGATATTCATTGGTGCTCTAGATCTATGGAGGATGTTACTATCATTGACCGTTGTGGGGAGTTCCCTAATGTGCCACTCCTTGGCATAAGAGGGGGCATTACCTACAACCCTTCCTTAGCTTTACGACAGTTTGGTTACGCTCGGAGTGATGGTCCTCATGACATATTGATTCAGGGTATTGTGTTTGACTACGACAACGATCTGCAAGGTTACCGTCAAAGGTTTATACAGGCATGGGGGAAAGTGAACAAGGTTGACAGCAAGACTCTCGAGCCCAAGTACACTATTCCTATGGAAGCTTATCTCAGATGAGTACGATCTCGTGCTCAGACTCTTATGATGCCATATCATGCCATCCTGCCAGTTACTATGGAGCCTGTTGCTGAATGGGATACTTCTTATACCATCCTTCACCCAGACATGCCCACTGACATGGAAGACTTACAGAGGTCCTGGATCCAGTTGAAGGAGCAAAGGGATACTTTTGAGACTCATTACAAAGCAAGTCAAGAAAGAATCCTGGAGCTAACAAAACAACTTCACGAGGAGCGGAATCTTAACTCATACCTCAACACAAAGAGGAAACGTCCATGGGAGACTTAAAACCCCATATTTGTATTCATTTCATTTTTATTGTAAGCCCAAGTGGCAAACAAGCTTATTACTAATAAAGTTTACTTCTTGGTTGTTTAAACAAATTTAAATCCTGCGGTCCTTGAAAACATTGCATATGCATTTATACACCATATCACTGCATCACATGTTTCTTATGTACAGGTATCTTATCTTCTCGCTGTTTATTTCAAGCAGAAATGGCTCTTGAACAAACTGTCAAAGATCTCCAGGCTCAGAATGCTCAGTTCCAAGAAGTGATCCTGAATTTGTCCAAGGGGCAAGAAGAGTTGAAAGCACTCCTCTTTGAAAATCCTGAAGATAACAAGGATAATCAGTTGAAACAACTGCAAGCTGAGATGACAAAAATGAGGACCCAGATGAATGACCATGTGGCTCTTATTCAAAGTTTAGCTCAGGGGCAAGAAGTGCTAAGAACCTTTGTCCACAAACTTAAAAGCAATGGAGTCAGGAATCTAATTGTCAATCAACCTCCATTAAAACAAGCTGATTTGGTTGAAAGGAAGATGAGGATGAAAGAAGGTAAGAGACAGGTTGCCACTGATTGTTCCTCAATTGAAGAAGAAGGACCTGATAAGGTTAATCCACCTCAACACAAGGAATGTAGAAGGCAGTTTATCAAGTTCAGCACTCCAATGTCACAAGTTCTGCAATGCTTGTTGGAGATGAAGCTAATTTCCTTGAAAAATCCTCCTCAAAATCCTAAAACTTCCTCTCCTCACTATAATCCCAAGGCAAGGTGTGAGTATCACTCTGACAGTCCCGGACACGACACTAATAACTGTTGGGCACTGAAGAATAAGATTCAAGACCTAATTGACGAAGGAATCCTAGAGGTTACTCCAGAAGGTCAAATTGAGTTCTACCATCGTCTATCAAACACCGAAGATGCAAGACAAGTTGCCCAAAGTAGCAAGAAAGGAAGACTACCTATTCCTGTTGAGATATGGGGCACCTTGGGACATCCAAGTGGAAAATTTGATTTCATGGTGAAATATACTGCTCCTGAAAGTTCACAGATTGCAATTGAAGACATTCAGCCAACTGGATGGGACAACATTTGAATTTTCATTTGTAATTTCTTTTATTTGTTTAAACACTTACTATTATGTTAAACTTTTGTTTTCATTAATGCATTGCATATGTTTGTCTTGAATTAATCCATTCGTTTCACTATATTTAAAACTATGCTTCTTATTTCTATCTTGTGATATTTAACTCCTGATAAAGCTATAAGCCTGTAGAAGGAGGATGACGAAAATAATACCATAATATTAGGCAGTATGCTTTTGAACAGACTATGCTGACGATGTACAGGCATTGTTTCAATTCCTAAATAGTGGAGATATAAGGAAATTAATCCCTAGTCAACCCTTTTGAGCCTATGAAGTAGGAGTTTTTATTCTCGCACAAATTAAAACCCTTATTCATAACCCGGGGCAGGGTAGTTACTCGGTTAACTCAAATATGCCAATTATTTGTGTTGTACACAACTAATGATGGTTCTCTGTAATCATTAAACCTGACAGTCAATATCCAGCAAAAGAAAAACCCACTAAGTCAAAACCTATGAAGGAGACTTAGTAAAAAATTAAGACATCCCGCTGACTGTAACCTTGAAACAAACAGTTCATGAAAAAAGGAAGATATAACAAAGTCAAAATAAAAAAGAGGTCACTATGAATCCTCAACAAAGAAAGATGACTGAATGTTCAAATAAATTTTTGGTTTCTGAACCATCACAAATGTCAGTGTTACAATTCCAAACTCCTTTGAGCCTCAATGCATAAGTTAACTGAGCATAGGACTGAAGAACATCATGGAGATTGGGTTGGGTACAAATAAAATTTGAGCCTTTATCCTTTGTTTCTTAAACTGTGAACCAGGCCACATTACAACCCTTTAAAAGTCCTAACTGAAGCATGGTTAGTTCGAAAGCGTACTGCTACAAAAAGGTATCCTGACTCCTTTAGGGCTTATTATAAAACTTGAGTTAATATCACAGTTTTCACAAAAACTGTTTTTCTAAAATAACTCTTTTTCAAAACTTCAAGACAGACATAAGCATTGCATTTTTGAATATATTTGTTTGCATATACTTGAGTGTTTGATAAACAGAGAAACTTACAGGATGAATGTTCAAAGTCCTTCCGATAACAAAGTTGCTTCCTGGATCAAAGTCCATGTATACAAAGAGGCATAGTCATTATCTCCCAATCAAGGGGGCAGGCCATGATACTGCCTAACTCATTTGGGGCAATCAGGACAGGATTCAACTATGTTTAAGTAGCCAGGGACAGATTTCCTCATCTATCTAAATTACCAAGGGTAACATTATAAAGTTCATGATGTCAGGGGCATATTATTGTGGGGCATTTTGCTTATTTCTCTTGAGGTAACTACATTCAGATACTTCCGTTATGGGACAATTCATCCTCAACCAAGGGGCAATGCTCTCTTTTCAAATCTAATACCCGGAGCGTATATGGTCCATCACAATTTGAAGAAACATTCCTCTCATTGTATTACCTTGATATTGAATCCTCAGCAGAAGCCATTGTGGAAATTAATTGTCTACCCCAGTAGTATCAGATGGTGTCAGTATCATGTCTTCAGATCCAGCTATGAGGATTTCTGGGAAGGTATTCAGGAAAGTTAAGAATCTCAGGAGCTCTAAATCCAATTGGTTATACACTCTCAAAGTTGAAACAATTCTGTTTTCGAGTTCAACTTTACTTCAGGATTACTTTTCCTCTTTTACTAAAGCAAAAAACATTTGAGTGTATATATGTTTTTTAATATGATTGATGTTTACCAGAAATGCATAAAATGCTTGAATATGATTGATGTTTACCAGAAATGCATAAAATGCAGTAATAGTATTTACTAAGGACAAACGAGGGTAGTATTTCAACGAAGCTTCGCCGGTTCATCCCCACAAGACAACTACAAATCCCCAGCAAGGGAAAATCTATAGATACTTCGAGTTACATCTCCCCTTGAATTTATGTCCATCTCTTTTATCCTCAGTCGGGATACTCAGGAACTTATTCCTTCAATAAAGGAACGACGAACGAAGACGGGAGGTTATAAATACTATATTATCAAACAAGACGGGAACAAGTTCCTCATATTCTTCAGCAACGAGTCGGGATTTATTTTCCCTAGCCAGCAGTTATTATACAAAGATATCCAGACGCTTCAGGCTGCATGATTCATACATACATCATTTACATCATATCATAACATACATATCCATAAATGCATAATACATTTACTTAGGTGCATCATGCTATGCATGCATACATATTGCATAAAACTAACATTTATTCCTTACAGGATAGTTACATGCAGATAAAACAATATCAACGATCCACAACAGGTCAGAAATGATCCATACATTACTCAAGATGTCCTCGGAGAGTAGGCAAATGATCTGTAAGAAGATCCATTCCCTAATCCAGGATATTTCCAGAAGATTTCATCTATCTGGTCTTGAATAGCAGGCAAACGGTCTGTACAAAGATCCATTCCCTGGTTCAAGATATCTTCAGAAGATTTAATCTATTTCCTTGGAGAGTAGGTAAACGGTCTGTAAGAAGATCCATTCCCTAATCCAGGATACTTCCAGAAGATTTCATCTATCTGGCCTTGAATAGCAGGCAAACGGTCTATACAAAGATCCATTCCCTGGTTCAAGATATTTTTCAGAAGAACTAATCCTAACGTTCTTTTGACCTTGAATAGCAGGCAAATGGTCTGTACAAAGATCCATTCCCTGGTTCAAGATATTTTTCAGAAGAACTAATCGTGGCGTTCTTTTGACCTTGAATAGCAGGCAAACGGTATGTACAAAGATCCATTCCCTGGTTCAAGATATTTTTCAGAAGAACTAATCCTGACGTTCTTTTGACCTTGAATAGCAGGCAAACGGTCTGTAGAAAGATCCATTCCCTGATTCAAGATATTTTTCAGAAGAACTAATCCTGACATTCTTTTGACCTTGAATAGCAGGCAAACGGTCTGTACAAAGATCCATTCCCTGGTTCAAGATATTTTTCAGAAGAACTAATCCTGGCGTTCTTTTGACCTTGAATAGCAGGCAAATGGTCTGTACAAAGATCCATTCCCTGGTTCAAGATATTTTTCAGAAGAACTAATCCTGACGTTCTTTTGGCCCTTGAATAGCAGGAAAACAGTCTGTCCAAAGATCCATTCCCTGGTTCAAGATATTTTCAGAAGAACTAATCCTGACGTTCTTTTGACCTTGAATAGCAGGAAAACGGACTGTACAAAGATCCATTCCCTGGTTCAAGATATTTTTCAGAAGAACTAATCCTGACGTTCTTTTGACCTTGGAGAGTAGGCAAACGGTTTGTACAAAGATCCATTCCCTAATCCAAGATATTTCCAGAAGAGATAATCGTCACGAAGATTTATTTCTACTGGTCTATTCAACAATTCAAACTATGTTGCATAAATGATTCAGAGACAGCCTATGCAAAGACCTAGTACTTATATCCAGTATCAACATAAAGACATCATCACATCCTGATATTTTAGATGGCATCTCTAAGCCCATCTCCAGTTCTTCCAAGTGGCATCTTCAAGCCCACTCAATCATATACAACTAATCATCAATGTTACTTTATGCACCGGCGAGTGCAAATTTTTAGGCTTTTGTGTTCAATCCCCTTCAACCTTCCAGGTCACGACTGGCACATATACCAATCTAACCCCTCAGGTTTCAGAAAATTGAATAGGGGCAGCTGTTGCACCCCAAAATTTTCCCTCACAAGATAATAATTTGTGTACTAAGAGGTTCACAAGGTTCACAATGTTCACAAGATATCTCATGAGGTTCACAAGGTTCACAATTGGTTGACAAGTTTGACAATTCCCTCAGACAATGCATCCTCCTAAGCAATGCATCATAAACTAGGGTTTTGACTTTTATCAAGCTAAATGGACTTACAAGACTTCAAGTGAGCTTCATAACATCATATATGTGTTCAAGAATCCCCATGTCAAGTTTCAAGACTTTCCCAAAAGATTTGCTCAGTCAAATGATCAGATAGGTTAAAATCAGTCAAAGTAGTTAAAAAGTCAAATTGAGGTCAACTGTGGTCAAACCAAAGTCAAACTTCATGATTTTTTGCCAACATCAAGTATATGAAGTAAAATTCATCATTTGATCAAGGGTTGATCATGATTCATCAAGGAGATTTCAGATCATCAAGAATCAGGAGTTTCTAAATTAGGGTTTTCACAGGAAAAGTCAACTGAACTTTGACCAGCCATAACTTTCACATGCTTCATCAAAATTTTTCCATCCAAAATTCATTTTGAAGGAAATTTAATTCTCTACAATTTTGTGTCTCACAAGCCAAGCCAAAAAAATGCTTCATTTGGAAGGTATGAGCTAAGACATTATAGGTCCTTTTGAAAGTCAACAAAAAGTCAACAACTTCAAAAGAGCATAACTTGAGAATGGTAAAAGATATGGACATGATACCAAAGAGGTTGGTTAGAGGACTCTTTAAGCTTTCCAAAATGTCCAAGAACACCTTCATAGAATTAAAATTGAAGGATTTGTGCCCTTGCAAAGTTGGGAAATTTTTGGGAAATTTATGAAGCAAATAAGGCCTTAAAACTAATTTTTGCTAAATGAGCCCACCAAATTACCATCCAAACTTTACAAACTCATCAAGCAAGACCCAACCCACTCATTTTATTATTTTTTATTTTTTATTTCATATTTATTTGAATTTTATTCATTAAAATACAAATTAAATTGAAATAAAATATAAAAATCATATATTTGAAAAGGATTTGGTTTCTAGAAGGTCTTAAAAAACATTTAAGCTTGATTGATACAAAAATAATGGAGATCACACCAATATGGCAATGCTAGATCAAGGAAAATCAAGTTTTAATGATCAATCTTTTTCAATCTCAAAAAGTCCAAAAATCCACAAGTTTGTTTAAATTCTTGACCTAATTTTAGTGTGTGGTATATATACAACATAAGACCAAGCTCTAGAGACGGATTGCAGCCTCCATAAACCAAGAACAAGCTTCAAAAATTTCAAAGAAAACTCATAATCGGATTTTTGGTTAGAGGTAGTTTCAACACATTCCAAGCACACCAATCCCTTCTATGATGATCATTGAGCATGTTTGGATCCTTTACATTGCCTGAATCGATCTCATATGCATAAACCGGATTGCTTTAACCTTGGTTTTGATTTTTTTTCGATTTTGCTTTTTCATGCGTTTATGTGTAAATTTAACAATTGATTTGTGTCTATCTTGAAGTATATAAGCTTTTTGGACGATTTGCATGGAGTGTTATGGCCTAAATCCCGTGATACCATTGTTAGGGTTTGAGGTTCAAAATTGGGAACTCTTGATTTAGGGACTTTCAAGGACTTTAATGGACATTTTTGAATCCTACTGAATTTGGGCATTGATATTATATACTTATTTTGGATTAATCATGCGTATTATACATTGTATGAAATTCACAGGTTTTGATGCGAAACAATTCGCAGGAAATATCCTAACTAAATTCGCAGGAAATTGCGCATGGATAGAGGTTGAAGACGACTGCGTGGCAGGATGCGATTGGATGAAGCCGAAGACGGAGAAAGTCACGCAACAAAAGGATATGGAGTTGAATTATTTTCACAAGCGTACAGCTTGTCCCAGTGGTCATGCGCGTTGGATATTGAGGTACCTGGGGTGGGTTCGATCCTTGGCTGATCCCTCCACCCCATTTTTTTAAGTTAATTATTATTTTTGTTTGTTTAATTTAAATCAAGTAATATTATAATATGATTATTTATTATATAGATTAGATAATCCACCATTTTTTATAAATAAATCATAATAAAAAATATACTAATTTTTTTTTAATTCCTTAATTTTTATATATAATAATTTATTTATAGTTTGTACATTTGTAAATAAAATTAAATGGGTTATTTGTTTGTTTCTATTTTTTTTAATTCTAAATTTTTTGTGTATAATTTATAAATAATTTAATATTTTAATAATTTAATATTCTCTATTGATTAATAATAATTAATTACATCAATGTATATTTCCCTAAATAATTCCTAAAAAACCCTCTAATTTATTTTCTAAAATTTTAATCCTAGTTTTATCTATTTAAATTAAAATATGTATATATTATTATCATTTATTTATTTTTTATTTTTTTGTAAATAGTCAAATTAATAATGTAAATTAAATTATAAATCCTAATTCTATTTTCTAAAACTTCTAAAAACCCTAATCCTGATTTTTCTTAATTATAAAATTAATCCTAATTTTTATTTAACTTCAATATTAAACATAATTAATTTTTCTAATATATAATTAATAATTAATCTTATTTTGTAAATAAATTTATTATTATTATTTTATTATTCTATTTTCATATAAAAAAAATTCTAAAAAATGTTTATTTAATCTTAATTAGCTTGTATATATTTTATATTTTGTGCTAACCTATTTTTGTCATTATTTTATTACTAACCCTTTTATTTATTACTTATGTTTATTATTTTATTTTATTATTATTATTTAAATTGTTTTATTATAATGTAACTGTACAAGCCATGTAATAGTCGTAGTATTTTATTGTTTATTTATTTATATGTATTACTATGGTTAGTAAAATAGGGAGTGATAACATATTTGCTTTAAAATTAATTTAGATCACTAATCAAAGATAAATATTTGAACATATACACGCACACACGTAAGTCGATCCTTGATCGCCATCTCACTTCTTAAGGATATCCCTCATGTTGCCTAAATAAAAAGGTCAAATAAGGTGTCTAAAAGCAAGGTCCCTTCTTCTAAAAACATCATCTAGTCCCTTTACAATATTAAAAGATCAAGTCCCTTCGAGGTTGCCTTCGTAAATGATCTTGTCCCTTTCGAATAAAAGATGGTAAGTCCCTTCGTATTGCTAAGACACCTTACAGTTGCCTAAACATAGATGACCCTTCACATGTCCCTTACAACATCCAAGGTAATGACTACCTATTCCTTAATAATAGGGATATTCTTACCATTGAAAGAACATTTAAGAACAGAAAAGATTCAATTTAGGGTAGGTTCCTCTTAAGTACTTGCTCACTCCTTCAAAATACTTCATTACACTTTACATTTTAAACAATTTTCAAAACAAAGTCTTTATATATATCCGTACAAGGATCATTATAAAGTACTTAAGAAAATTTTTAATCACACACTTCACTTCTCAAAAACAATTTAAAGTGAGCTAAGTAACTAAGAGCCCATGGATAACCATGGATGTAAAGGGTGCTAACACCTTCCCTTTACATAACCTACCCCCCGAACCCAAAAATCTTTTAAGGTCTTTCCTGTTCTTTTATGCCCTTTCCTTTGGATAAAATAAAAGTCGGTGGAGACTCTTACTATCCGCAACATTTAACTAAAAGTCAGTTCTCCCACCGTGTTTCACAGCCGCAAAAGCCGCGACATTAATCAGCTATTTGTTGGTCATGCCATACAACAGGTATAACTCTTTCTGAGTTGCTACACCCGTGCTGCCTCCTCTACAAAACAAAGAGTATGCCAAGCCTTTCTGTGCATACCTGAAGCAAGGGTTGTGGATGCACGAAGCCTTTGCCGCCTTAGCGACATACTCGGGATTTCCCGTGATAGCTCTCCAGAAGTCACCTGTAGCAAAATTAGTTGGGGGAGATCTAGGTCCGAAGCTAGGCAGCTTCAGGACTTCTCCCAGTTCCGCTAAGGATAATGAGTGAGTAGTATTAAACAGATGGAACCTTAATGTTCCAAAATACTCCTCATCGGCACCCGTCCACCTGTGCTTCAACTGGAACTCTAAAGAACTCAAAAATTCGAAAGTTATGCGCTCATAGGTCGGCGCTTCAAATTGCATAAACTCTAGCATGCCTAAAGTATGAAACATCCTATGAACTTCGAATCTCAGCACTAAATTATCAAGCGTGTCATTACAGATATACCTCGCGGGAATTAACTTACGCTTTACCAATACGGAGTATTTCCGTTGATGCTCCGGCTCCTCAAACAATATGTCATGAGCATTTGCCATACGGTGTGCCCTCTTCCGGGGGCGAGATGGCTCCGCTACGGCCTTTCCAATGTCTCTTCTTGGAGGCATTGTTGACTACCTGCAAAAATGAACAAACAAAATTCGAAATTTGAATTAGGGAAAAACGTCACCGTAGGAGTGACAAGGGAGACGAGGGGAACACTTTTTGTGAAGAGAGTATGGAGTTTTGGTGAGTGGGTGTTGGAGAAATGGAAGGTTTTTTTGGTGAGGTGACAATGGAGGCTAGGGTTTTAGAAGAAGAGAAAGTGGAGATGAAAGCAAAGTTATGAGAAAATTAAAACTGAAAAATGCAATTAAGGGTAAATGAGTGGTTTAGTGATATAAAATCATGGGCCCCAATCATAAAAAGTGTCAAAAAATTTGAAAAAAAACGGTCCCGCACTCTTGACACGGGCCGTGTTGCGCAACACGGGCCCCCCGTGTCAGGCCCCTGCATTGCCAACAAAACCACATTAAAATCAGGGGTTGTTCAGACTTTGCAACACGGGCACCCGTGTTGCACCCCTGTATTCCTCAAGATCTCAGACAAGAATCATCCTCCTGACACAGGCCGTGTCATGGGACACGGGCACCCGTGTCAGAGCCCTGACTTTTCGAAAAAAACACGTTTTTTTTCACAATTCGGACCATTTTTCTTTCTTTTACTGACTCTGTGAGATGTTGCTTCAACCTACCTACAAAATGAACAAATAAAAGTTAAATGAAAACCTCGTGGGTTGCCTCCCACACAGCGCTGCGTTTAACGTCGCATGGCTCGACGGTCATTCGTCCTACTGGATAAGACGAATGACATTAGCTTGATCTCTAGGTTGTCCTTGAAAATAAGGTTTCAACCTTTGCCCATTCACTTTGAAAATGTCTCCGTTAGCTTGATTCTTTATCTCGACCGCCCCATGCGTGAAGACTCGATGCACCTCAAATGGTCCCGACCACTTAGATTTGAGTTTCCCGGGAAAGAGTTTCAACCTTGAGTTATACAGTAAGACAAGTTGTCCTTCGAAAAATTCTTTCGTTTGAATTCTCTAGTCATGCTATTTCTTTGTTTGATCTTTGTACATCTTAGCATTCTCATATGCCCGGTTCCGGAATTCCTCCAGTTCATGCAGTTGGAGTATGCGAGATCTTCCGGCATTAGCTAGGTCCATATTCAAATACTTAGTAGCCCAGAAAGCCTTGTGTTCAAGTTCCAACGGTAAATGACATGCCTTTCCATAGACTAACTGATACACTGACATGCCGATCGGTGTTTTGAACGCCGTTCGGTACGCCCATAGAGCGTCATCCAACTTAACAGACCAATCCTTTCGAGACATGTTAACTGTCTTTTCCAGAATTTGTTTGAGCTGTCTATTGGATACCTCTACTTGGCCACTTGTTTGCGGATGGTATGGGGTGGCTACCCGGTGTTTCACGTTATATTTTTGTAGATGTCTCTCCATGAGGTGATTTAGGAAATGAGTTCCTCCATCACTTATTAAAGCTCTTGGTACACCAAATCTTGCGAATATATTATCTTTTAAGAATTTGGTAACCACTTTCGCATCGTTGGTGGGCAATGCCACCGCTTCAACCCACTTTGACACGTAATCCACCGCAACCAAGATGTATGTCTTTCCGAATGACTGAGGAAATGGTCCCATGAAGTCTATCCCCCACACATCAAATAACTCTACTTCAAGCATAGAGTTTTGGGGCATTTGGTTCCTTCTTGATATGTTTCCGGTCCTCTGACATCTGTCACACTCCTTTACCAACTGCTGAGCATCTTTGAATAAGGTAGGACAATATAGCCCTGATTGAAGGACTTTACCAGCTGTCCTGTGACCACTAAAATGCCCTCCGTACTCGGAATCATGACATGCTTTTAATACATCTTTCTGTTCTCCTTCAGGTACACACCTTCTGACCAAACCATCCACTCCTCTTTTATATAGATAAGGATCATCCCACAGATAAAACCTGCAATCATGAACAAACTTTTTTCTTCTGTTAGTATCAAAATCGTCGGGTATAATACCACCGACCAGATAGTTCGCATAATCCGCAAACCATGGAACACCAATCACAGATAGGATGTTTTCGTCTGCGAACTCATCCTTTATAGGACGCTTATCCTCATTTTCTTCGATCGGTGACATTCGCGACAGGTGATCTGCTACAGTGTTCTCACAACCTTTTTTATCACGAATCTCAACATCAAATTCTTGAAGGAGTAGAATCCACCTCAAAAGCCTAGGTTTTGAATCCTGTTTGGCAAAAAGATACTTCAAAGCAGCATGGTCAGTATAAACAATCACTTTTGAACCCAACAGATATTGCCTGAATTTATCAAAGGCATAAACCACAGCTAACAACTCCTTTTCGGTAGTCGCGTAATTCATCTGTGCAGGGTTCAGAACGTGACTAGCATAATAAATAACATGCAACAACTTATTCCTACGCTGCCCTAATACAGCTCCCACCGTAATATCACTAGCATCGCACATAATTTCAAAGGGTAGGGACCAATCGGGAGCAATAACAATAGGTGCCGACACTAATTCTTTTTTAAGTGTCTCAAAAGCATCGGTGCACTTCTTATCAAACACAAAAGCCTTATCTTTAACCAACAGAGTAGGTAAAGGTTTGGCTATCTTTGAGAAGTCTCTTATGAACCTACAGTAAAAACCCGCATGTCCTAAGAAGCTTCTTATACCTTTCTCGTTAATCGGTGGTGGTAGCTTTGAGATTACTTCCACTTACGCTTGATCAACTTCGATCCCTTTTTGTGAGATCTTGTGACCAAGAACAATGCCTTCTTGTACCATGAAATGACATTTTTCCCAGTTAAGGATTAAATTACTTTCCTGACATCGCTGCAAAACAAGTGAAAGGTTAGATAAACAATGATCAAATGAAGATCCAAACACGGAGAAATCATCCATGAACACTTCCATGTGCTTTTCTAGCATATCAGCAAAAATGGATGTCATGCATCTTTGGAATGTAGCGGGGGCATTACATAGCCCGAATGGCATCCTTCTATAAGCAAAAATTCCATAAGGACATGTAAATGCTGTCTTCTCTTGATCCTCTAGTGCAACTGCAATTTGATTGTATCCGGAGTAACCATCCAAAAAACAATAGTAATCATGTCCCGCTAGTCTCTCCAACATCTGGTCAATGAATGGCAATGGAAAATGGTCTTTTCTCGTAGCCAAGTTCAATCTTCTATAATCAAGGCAAACTCTCCATCCAGTAACAGTTCTAGTCGGAATCAACTCATTTTTCTCATTAGTTATTACAGTTGTTCCTCCCTTTTTTGGCACCACATGGACCAGACTCACCCAAGCACTATCTGATATAGGATAGATCAATCCCGCATCTAATAGCTTAACAACTTCCTTTCGCACAACCTCCTTCATCACAGGGTTCAATCTCCTTTGGGGCTGCACAACCGGTTTGTGATCTTCTTCCATGAGTATTTTGTGCATGCACACCGTAGGACTTATTCCTTTAAGGTCTTCAATTTTCCACCCAATCGCTCCCTTAAATTTCTTAAGAACTCCAATCAACTTGTCCTCTTGCACACTTTTCAAATTAGCGCTAATAATAGCGGGACATTTTTCTTCAGTGTCGAGAAAGACATATTTGAGATTCTCGGGTAGTTGTTTCAATTCTGATATCTTCGGCTTGTCTTCACCTGCATCAACCATTATAGGTTGTCTTAACTCTTCCCACCGATGCATTCTAACTCTTTTCAGGATAGGTTGAGTTTCAAGCATTGCTACCACTTCCATATCACTACTTTTGACTTCCTTATCATCTTCAAAAATAGACATACTCAATACCCTTTCTAGAGGCAATTGGGATACACTCTCTAAATGTTCACTAGCTTCCACTTGTTCTAACACTTGTATGTTACTACTAGTGCCCACATCATATTTATACTTCAAAGTGTTCCTAACATCAATTTTCAACTCTTCATCTTACACTTTCAAAGTGAGTGTTCCCCCTTCCATATCTATCAGAACTCTCCCAGTTTCTAAGAATTGTCTTCCCAAAATTAAAGGAATTTCTTCATCTTCAGGCATTTCAAGAATCACAAAATCAACCGGAAACACAAACTTGTCCACTCTAACTAGGACATCATGGACTACTCCATATGGCCGCCTAACAGAATGGTCTGCAAACTGGAGAGTCATCAGAGTATCTTGAACAACACCAATACCCAAATTTTTGTAGATGGATAGAGGCATTAAACTAATGCTCGCTCCTAAGTCAATGAGATCTCTCTTGAATGACCGGTCACCGATGGTGCATGGAATGGCGACAACTCCTCTATCTTTTTTCTTCACCGAAATCTTTAGTCCCTGCAAAATAACATTACAAGTTTCGGTTAGAATAATAGGTTCAGCTCCCATGGTCCTCTTTTTAGCAATGATATCTTTCATGAATTTGGCATAGGTGGGCATTTGCTCAAGTAATGGAATATTCAGCTCCAGCTTCTTGAATAACTCTAGGAATTTCTCAAAATTCTTCTCTTGCTGTCCTTTCTTTTTGTTTCTTGTTGGATAAGGAAGTTTGATCACCGGTTTTGGTTCTACCGTTTTTTCTTTGATTTCCGGTGCTGGGGTTACTTCTTCCTCTTCTTCAACAACTTCATTCTCTTTTATTTCCAGTTCCACTTCAATCATTTGATTTTCACTCTCAAAATTATCTTTCACCTCTTCCGTTTCTTTACCTCTTCGTGTTGTGACTGCATTGACTTTGTGATTATCTCTTGGATTTGTTACAGTTGCACTTGGAAGAGCCCCTGGAGTTTGGGGAATAGCTAGATGTTGGGCAATTTGGCTCATCTGCACTTCAAGGTTCTTGATAGAGGCTCCAGTATTCTTGAAGTTACTCCTTATTTCTTCTTGGAATTGAGAATTGTGAGCCGCCATCTTTTCAATGGCAATTTCCCAATCAGCTTTTCTTGGAACTGGTGGCTGGTATTGTTGTTGATGGGGTTGATATTGTTGCTGGCCTTGAACCGATTTTTGAATGTTCCCTTGTTGATCTTTCCAAGAGAAATTGGGGTGATTTTTCCACCCCGAATTATACGTGTTGGCATACGGATTGTTCTGCCTCAACATATTAATTTGTTCAACCTGTTCTTGAGTTGCCAAACAATGCATGGCAAAGTGTGGTCCACAACAAATCTCACAAATCACAGCTTGAAATGGTTCCACCTGAGCTACTGTCTGTGTGCCAAGATTCATATTCTTCAGCCTTCTTTCAACTTCTGCAGCAATCTGATCTTCCATTTTCACAACTTGCTCTGTCAGCTTTAAATCAATCTTACCATCTGGTTGACTCACTGTACGATCATACAATTCAAGATGTTCATTAGCAGCAATGGCTTCTATGATTCTTTTGATACCAGTGGATGTTGAAAAGTTTGTTGAGCCACCTGCAGCAGTATCTATAAGTTGTTTTGTCTTGAGTCGCAACTCATTCACAAAATTTTGCATCTGCTCGGTCGCGTCCATATTATAAGTAGGACACGCGGTCAAACACCTTTTGAATCTTTTATATGCATCTCTAAGTGATTCACCCTCTTTTTGTTTAAAATTGACAATATCATATCTCTTCCGGATGAAAACTGAAGCAGGAAAATATTCGTTGAGGAATGCTGTTTCCATCTCTAACCAAGTTGTGATACTAGCAGCTGGTAGTGAGTAGAACCATTCTTCCGCATCATCAGTAAGTATAAAAGGAAACATCACAAGTCTTTTTGCTTCCTCAGAATAACCTTCAATCTTCAAAGATGTAGTGGTAGTCAAGAATCTTTGAAGATGCTTGTTGGCATCCTCATTGATTCTTCCAGCGAACGGTTTACTCTCCAACTGGCGAATGGTTGACGGATGTAGCTGGAACTGAGCCACATTCACCGGTTTGTTAACAATAGTCATCTGGTTAGGTTGGGCGTTAGCCCCTCCATAATCTCCTAAAAGCCTTTCTACAGGAGGTTGGTTTCTTGCCATGTTATCAAATCCTTGGTTGGTCTCTCTGTCTGAGTCAGAGTCACTATGCTCAGAGTGCACAGATATGTCGTCCTCCGTTTCCTGATTTGGGACACTTGAACCAGTATCAGCCAATCTATCAATTCTTGCCTTGCGGCGTCTCTCGTGCAAAGCTTTTTCTAGTTCTGCGTCAAAGGAAAACTTAGCTGAGGTCTGACCTCGCATAAACAGTTAGACACAAGTTAGATAACAAAATTTCAATAACACTAAAATAATAAATAGAGAAAACAATAAAATTTTAGTCGCAGAGCAACAAAATTTCAATTGAAATAAGAAAATTAACTTAATTTTTGACAGTCCCCGGCAACGGCGCCAAAAACTTGATGGGAAAATAGCAAGTGTACTATTTTTACCCACTGTAGTAATCTTAGGGAAATTCCCCGAATATCGATCTCAAGGACTGCGTGTCAAATTAAGTTATTTACTATTTCAAGTTGAACAAAAGTTCATAAGGGTTTGTTTAGATTTTTCAAAAGACTTGTAAACATAAAATTAGGAAAATAATACTAAGGATGACAAATATGATAATTATGCTAGGGAGGGTGTATGAGATATTCTTATAATGACTATTTGTTTATAATTGTTAAAATATCACTGTAACTAACTCATTACCGTCTTATTACAATAGTGTTCCAAAATTCCTTTAAAGAAAACCCTTTGGTATTCCTACTATACTACAATTCCTTGATCATATAGAATGAATACCAATCATTTGCATACCAAAAGTTTTCACGGTTAATTATGATATCCCAATTCCTTGGTGATATCCGATAAAAAGTTTTAATTGAAAACACGTTAACAGTGCATTCCTACAATCTGTTAACCGATGATAAAAATCCAATTTTCCAATATTGATTTTCTTACAATAAAATCAATCAATCAAAACAATGAAGAAAGAAACAGTGAAATTCATAAAATTAAGGTCAATGTCATTACAAATAACTCAGGGACACCCCCTAGCATTGGGGGATTTTGCCACTCATAATCCAAACAATGAAAATCACATACATAAGGAAAAGAAACATTACAATGCAAAAAGGATTGATTGGATCGTCAATTGCTTCCACGTTTGATCGATCTGACTTCTCCCCTAAAATCCTTCATTTTCCTTTGCGTGCAAATCTCCAATATTCCAAAAAAGTGTGTTTTCTGGTTCAGAGCACCCTAATGTATCAGATTACAAAATTACAAGAGAAACGTCCAAAATGCCCTCAGCACCATAAGACCAAATAAAAATCTTGCATTCAGGACCTATGACACAGGTCGTGTCATGTGACACGGGCACCCGTTTCATGCTGCTGGATTCCTTCAAACGTGGGGGATCTATGACACGGGCCGTGTCATGTGACACGGGCACCCGTGCCATGCTGCTGGAATCCTTATACTTTGCATAGCCTTCCTGACACAGGCCGTGTCAGGTGACACGGGCACCCGTGTTAGGCTTCTGGACCCCCTCTTTCTCCGTTTCTTCGCACGCGAATCGCCTTTTCCTTCGTATCTGATCAACGACTTGATATCTTCCTGAAAATACACTAAAAACAACCAAATTAAATGCACCAACGATATAAAAGATCACATGCAACATTCTTGCCATAAAACGAAATAACACACAATAATCGAAACATAAGACTCGAAAAACGCACAAAAATATAGAAAAACAATAACTAACATATCTAGAAATAATAACTGGAAATCATCGATCAATCGTGAAAGCAAAACATAATCCAAAGACTCTTAATGTTTTGTAAGGTTGAGTCAGACTCAACCACATTTCTTAACATGATATCCAGAACCTCATTTAAGATCCAGTAGACCACATACTATGCGTATCCATGTATTTTCGACACCATGGTTTTTAAAGATCATATCACATTCTTGAATGTATACCATGTCTACAAGCAAAACAATGAGGATGCATCTTGGTGCTACGACAACTTTGTCAATAATAAAGCACTGAAATCAGCTGATAATGTTCGATAGCAGCTAGTGCGTATCATGGCTCGGTTTAACCTGACGTTATGCAGCACTGACTTCAATAGTCATGACTATTGCGTCAACATTAGAAAGGCAATGCTAGCAGGATATTTCATGCAGGTGGCTCATCTTGAAAGGACACGACACTATTTAACCGTGAAAGATAATCAGGTTGTACACTTGCATCCATCAAATTGCATGGATCACAAGCCAAAGTGGGTTATATACAATGAATATGTTCTTACCAGTCAGAATTTTATACGTATTGTGACGGATATACGTGGTGAAGGGTAAGTAGTAAAATGATGATTTCGACAAGATTTGCAAAGGAATGAAAATGAAGTAATGGTATTTCGACAATTCGACAGTGATGGTGGAATGTTCGACAGTTCGACAAAGGGGATGATGTCTTGTTTTTTCGAAGGTTTCATTGATGTGTCTGATATCAGATGAATTCGACATGGTAAAGGGAAGTGTTGTTTCAGCCTTAAGGAGGAGTTCAAATTTGAACATTGGTTTTGTTTGGCAGAGGAATACGTGGAAGTTTTAGAAGGAAAAGAACATACAGAAATCCAAGTGTCAAATTCTTAGAATTTTTCCGTTAGTTAGCAGTTATTTTATTTTTGTATAAATAGGATAGCATTTGTTAGTTTTAGTGTGTGAAAACTTGTACAGAAATTCCTGTAAAAATACTCTAAGTACTCGTGTGAAAGAGAAATAGAGATTTATCTAGAAATGTACGTGTAAACACCATTTTTATTCCAGTTTATGAAAACTTACAGTTTCTTTATTTCTTACTATGTTTACCATTCAATTTACGTTTCAACATTTATTTTCATGCAAACTTTTAAGTCTTTGTTTATTTTCACTTTGTTAAAACATTAACTTAACCACATAATTATAAATCACTCTTAATAAAGAAGATTCAAGAAACCAAATAGAAGAATAAAAAACGTTTGTTCTAAGAGTTCACAAAATACATTCGAATTTTCCACATGTGTCCTAGGACTTGTTTAGTTGGTCCTGCAAGATACCCAAATCCAGTGAGATATTTAAAAAGACCCAAACTAGACCCAAACCAGAAAGTGGAAAGAAATGTAAAGTACATAGCTTTAAGCTACGTACTCTTTGGAAATGAGTTATTTAAAAAGACTGCAGAAGGAGTTCTACTGAAATGCTTGGGTGAAGAGGAAGCTTACATAGCTTTGTCGAATGTGCACAGTGGTGCGTGTGGTGCACACCAAGCAGGGCACAAGATGAAATGGTTATTATTCCGACAAGGCATGTATTGGCCAACCATGTTGAAAGATTGTGTCGAATTTGCAAAAGGGTGTCAGGAAGGCCAAGTACATGCAGATATACCACATGTCCTTGTAAGTGAGTTGCATTCAATAATAAAGCCTTGGCCATTCAGGGGTTGGGCTTTAGACTTAATTGGATAAATTTGACCAGCTTCGTCAAAAAGGAAGAAATACATTTTAGTTGGAGTATATTACTTCACTAAATGGATCGAAGCCATACCTCTGGTAAACGTGGACCAAGAGGCAGTCATAGAGTTTATCCAGAAATATATAATTTATAGATTTGGAATACCAGAAACAATAACCACCGATCAAGGATTTGTGTTTACTGGAAAAAACACGCAAACATTTGCAAAAGAAACAGGTTTTAAGCTTTTGACTTCTACACCTTATTATGCCTAAGCAACTGGACAAGTTGAAGCAGCAAACAAAGTTGTGATAAATTTGATCAAAAAGCACGTAGGTAGAAAACCTAGGAATTGGCATAAGACTTTGGATCAAATTTTATGGGCTTGTCGAACGTCTCCCAAAGAAGCTACAAACTCTACTCCATTCAAATTAACTTATGGACATGATGCAGTACTTCTAGTCGAAATTTATTTACAATCTATACGAATTCAAAGGCATCATGAAATTCCATCAGAAACGTATTGGAGCATGATGATGGATGAATTAGTTGATTTAAATGAAGAAAGGTTGCGCGCTTTAGATTTGATAAAAAGACAGAAAGAAAGAGTCGAAAAGTTTTACAACAAAAAAGTAAAGTCCAAGACCCTCTTTGTGGGTGATCTCGTTTGGAAATTAATTCTTCCCATGGATCGAAAAGATAGATTAATAGGGAAATGGTCCCTTTAGTGGGAAGGACCTTTCAAAATCATAAAGTTTTTTCAAATGGTGCGTATGAAGTCGAAGAGATAGGCAAAGACAAAAGGATACTAAAAATAAATGGCAAGTATTTAAAAAAGTATAAGCCAACTTTGCATGAAGTGAAAATAAAAACAAAATAATTATATGAAACAAATAAGGTACTTCACCAAACAAATGGCGTTAATGTCATTACAAAAGAAATTCCTCAAAGGCTGCTAATAAAAAACCTATTTCTCTTACAATTTAGTCTTTAAGAAAAGACTCTTTGAGTTCCTCAAACTTTCTCTTTTGAACTTGGATTCGACATTCACACAAGCTTTTGTTGTAAGAAATGTTGTCAATTTCTTGACTTAATTGTTGGGCTCTGTCTGCATGATGAAGTCCCACCTTGATCTCTTCGTCAATCTCCTCATGCTTGGGCTGCCAAAGGTTTGCTTTGCGTTGCTTTTCTTGAGAGATTTTGAGTTGAAGTTGGGCTATTTGTTCGTCAAAGTTTTGAATGTTGTTGTCACATTCAGCAACATCTTTGGAATAAGCTTCAGAAAGCATTTGCAACTCTGAAACTTTGTCAGTCGAAGCAACTACAACATCCCATTCAGCAGTTTGAGTTTCAGTCTTGTTGGAGAATAGTTGGGAGAACTCTTTTTCACGATTAAGGTCTGCACTCACTATATCAATTATTTGGGGCTAAATCCATCACCAGACGAGTTTCGTCAGCAGAAGCCTCCAGGACATTAACTTGCTTGAGGAATTTCTTCAGTTCAAACAGAGCAGTAGGATTTTCGTCCAGAACTTTGAATAGATCCACACCAAGTATTTTGGCTTTGAATTCAGTTATGATGGTGTTAAGGGATCTGACTTCAGAGGTGGCTCTAGAGGTAGTCGAACTATTATGAGAAGAATCCTGAAAATTGTAGCGGGCACTGAGCACGGCCTTCAGGTAATCTAAGGGTTTCCTCACTTTCAAATTTTTAAGCTCCTCGCGTGAAAGTGTAGTCGAACCAGTGGATGGAGGAGTGCTTTGGATCTGATCAAAAATTGGTTGAATACAAGGCCCAATAGAAGATCCAGCTTCTTTCTTTGACTGATCCTTGCCCTCAACAGTTTTTGCTTTGGTGCTCTCCCCAACATCAACATCTTGTTCTTTCTCTTGTTCCTTTTCTTCCTCGACAGTTGGTTCGCCATCAGCTTTTTCACCCTTATCATCCTTAACAGAACCATCATCCTTGCCAATATCTGATTTTGGGTGAAGAGGAGAGTTGTCATCAGATGGATCATCCATAGTGGGGTCGAAGTCAGCTACGGTTTATGGCTCAGGTTCGTCGTCTGCAGGAGCAATTTCTTCTTGGACTCCCTCCATCAGATTGGTCTCACCATGAGGTTAGGTTTTTTCAAGATTCATTTCTGCTCCTAATTCCTTAGTAAAATCTTTTGGAGAGTGAGGAGTAGAGCTGATAGGGCGTTCTTCGACCATGACTTGAACCTAGAAATAAAAAGAAGTTAAGAAAATAAAGTGCAAGAAAAATAACATTAGTCAAAATGTAACTTACCTGAGGAATCTCAGTATGGAGGCTGTAGTCCCCACTTTCTGCATCCTGTATAGCTTGGATTATTGGGCTGGTAGGAGGAGTTTTCTTCACAGATTGGACAAGGGATCTTTGAGAGGCAACTGTTTAAATCTTCAGAGCTTTCTTTCGTTTGAGGGGTTTTTGTTCTGGAGATTCATCCCCAGATTCGTAAGTTATCACTCGTACCTCCTCTTGTTTTCTTTTTTGAGGGGTTGGTGGTTTTCGACTAACCTGAAAAACCAAAAAAGGTTTGGTTAGTATAAGTAAAAAGAGTTTGCCTTGTGAACAAAATAACCAAAGTTGGACGTTTTGTTGAAACCTTTTTTACAGTGGAAGAAGACTTTTCGACTGCCTTTCCAGGTTTGCTTTCGATGATAGCTTTCTTGGCAATAATCTTGACAGCTAAAAGGCAAAGCAAGAAAGTAAGTAAGGAAAAAGGAAAACATAAGAATAAAAATCAAATGAAATAAAAATTTTGTTTTTCTTTAACACCTTCAAGTATAGGAGATTCCATGTGTACGTGTTCTATTCCAACATGAAGGTGCCATGGGTAATTGTCCAAATGATATTTAGTTGGAACCACACGCTCAACAGGTTTTTTTACGAGACTCTTGAAGCAATTTCAAATCGGATCCACACACAAACCAATATGGAAAGGGAGGGCTCATAGCCACACCAAATTCAACAGAGGGAAGAGGGGGAATTTTGGTGGATAGTAACTATACGCCAAGTCATAACGCACTTCTGGTTGAACATATGAAGGCAACGTTAATTTCCCCAACTTTTCTGTGAACTTATGCTTCAGAGTCACCGCTGCTTCGCCTATGGTTCGCCTAATATCATTTGGCCTATAAATAGTTTCAAAATAATTTTGAAATTTTTGGATCTCCTTAATATGCTGTTGAGTACCTTTTTTAGTTCGATCCTGCACAAAAGCAAAAGCGTTCGTCAGGAGAGTTTGGAAGGTTGTTACATCATAGAATCTGGTAAGATAATAGTCCCTTCACCAAACGTTGAATTCTTGCGTGCAAAGAAAGGTTGGTCGAAAGACCACTGGTCGAATCTCTAAAGTTGCATCATTCAACTTCTATGATATTTCTATGCTTTTCGACGCATTGAGAAAAGAGTTGTAGAAGAGGATGAAGCCTTTCTTTGGGTAAATGGGTTTTGGTTTTATTTGGATCAACCCAAACTGGCGAGCGACAAGGTTGGGTTGATAAACAATCAGGGCAATTTTTGCGTTGGTCATGTTTTGATGGGAAAATAAGAGCCTTGGTGTTAGAAACGATTCCCAAATAACCAAGAAGGTGTCTTCGTCTTTTTGTAGTTCGAAGGGAAGTTGTTTGGTGAACCATTTAGGTACAATGGTTCTATTGGCAAAAGGTGCCATACTTGGGGTGAAGTTGTACCTCTTAGAAAACATGGTCACATAACTGGTGAATGATCGTCGAAGATCAATTCCTTCTTTAGAGGGGGTTAGTTGTACTAACCTAGACCATTCGACAGTCCTGCTTTTGACACTTTCTTCATCCACCACGTTCTTGATGGGTATGGAGCATTCAAAAGTGGCATTAAGCCACAATTGTAGGAGCCAAAAGGGGCTTGCTAAGCTTAGTTTTCCTTTCTCTTTGATCAGCTTCAAGGATTCTACGCTCTCGCTGATCGATTCATAGAGGTTCGCCAAAATCATTTCGCTAAGGCAGAAATTGTTACCAGCATGAAATTGGTTGGCTATTGTGAGATATTTTTTGGCAACTTGGAGGGATCTTTAGCAAAACACAAATTTTGATAGCTAAAGGGTTAAGAAAGCTATGTGTTCTACGTTAAGTACTTCAGGGGAATTTTTGTCATGATAATGGGCAATGAATAAAGAATAAGAGGCGAAACTGGTTTCGAAGGCTATAGAGTTCTCATCTAGGACAATTGGATTAAAATCTATGCCTATTGGGCTAAGGCCAACTATGGCAGCTAGGTCGAAGAGGGTTGGATTCACCATTCCACAAGGAAGGTGGAAGTTATTGTAAGTGTTATCCCAAAAGTAAAGGGAAGTCGGGATCATATTGGTACAATAGCTAGGGCCTACCTTTGACAGTTGGATTAAGTCGAAGATGCCAGTTTGTTTCCAGAACTTCTCTTTAACCTTTTCGACTTTGGCTAGCCAATATAAGTAATTAGATGGATCTTTTGTCAAAGGACAACTCCTAAAAATCATGGGTTGATTCAGATAAGTCAAGTCTAGTTCTGCAGGACTAGATGGGTTTTCAGTTTTTTCTATGGGTTCTCCACTAGGGTTGGGTTTCATTCCAGCACATATGGGTTTAGAACGAGAATAAGAAGGAAAAAACTCTTTTAATCGAGTCTGATCAATGTTTGGGTTAGGCAATGGACCTAACATAGCATGACAAGTTCCAAAAATGAGAACTGGAATAAGTACCTGGGATTGATAGATGCTCGTTTTCTTTATTTCATTTGTAGGTTCTGGTACGTATTGTTGATTGCCCATGATTTCTGGTCCAGATGGTCTGTGTGCATATGGGAGAGAAGTTCTATCTTTGATCTTCTGGTTGCTTGAAAATGCCATTGTTAATGGAAGAAGTTTGAGAAAGAGAAGAAGGTCTGAGATTGAGTTATGAAAAGGTATGTCCAAGAATGTAGAAAAGTTTTTCAGAAAAGGTGAAATGAGTATTTATATAGAAAGGTGAGTAAAAAACGTTTTAGTTTTTCAAACGGTTATGGCACGTGTAAAGATTTCAATGGTGATGGAGAAAAGTGATGGAAGTTGAAAAGAACGTGACAGACCTAGGTGCCTAGGGTGATGGAGGTTATGTCCAAACGTGGGCTAGACATGATGTTTTAGGAAAAGTGTGATGATTATTTTGTCTTATGACTTGACAAAAGTCAGATCTTGGGAATCAATGCAATTAATGTGAGTAGCATGGAGTCGAAACATGACTCGACAGTAAATGATGGTTTCTCCAAAAGACAGTAGAAACATCTTTGTTGGGGACAATTTGTATGCATGTATTTTTGACACCATGGTTTTTATAGATCATCTCACATTCTTGAATGTATACCATGTCTACAAGAAAAACAATGAGGATGCATCTTGGTGCTACGACAACTTTGTCAATAACAGAGCGCTGAAATCAGCTGATAATGTTCGACAGCAGCTAGTGTGTATCATGGCTCGGTTTAACCTGAAGCTATACAACACCGACTTTAATAGTCGTGACTATTGCGTCAACATTAGAAAGGCAATGCTAGCAGAATATTTCATGCAGGTGGCTCATCTTGAAAGGACAAAATACTATTTAACCGTGAAAGACAATTAGGTTGTACACTTGCATCCATCAAATTGCCTGGATCACAAGCCAGAGTAGGTTATCTACAATGAATATGTTCTTACCAGTCGGAATTTTATACGTATTGTGACGGGTATATGTGGTGAAGGGTTAGTAGTAAAATGATGCTTTCAACAAGATTTGCAAAGGAAGGGAAATGAAGTAATGGTATTTCGACAATTCGACAGTGATGGTGGAATGTTCGACAGTTCGACAAAGGGGATGATGTCTTGTTTTTTCGACGGTTTCATTGATGTGTCTGATATCAGATGAATTCGACATGGTAAAGGGACGTGTTATTTCAGCCTTAAGGAGAAGTTCAAATTTGAATATTGGTTTTGTTTGGCAGAGGAATACGTGGAAGTTTTAGAAGGAAAAGAACATGCAGAAAGTTAAGTGTCAAATTCTTAGAATTTTTCCGTTAGTTAGCAGTTATTTTATTTTTTTTATAAATAGGGTAGCATTTGTTAGTTTTAGTGTGTGAAAACTTGTATAGAAATTCCTGTAAAAATACTCTAAGTACTCATGTGAAAGAGAAAAAGAGATTTATCTGGAAATATACGTGTAAACACCATTTTTATTCCAGTTTATGAAAATTTACAGTTTCTTTATTTCTTACTATGTTTACCATTCAATTTACGTTTCAACATTTATTTTCATGCAAACTTTTAAGTCTTTTTTTATTTTCACTTTGTTAAAACATTAACTTAACCACATAATTATAAATCACTCTTAATAAAGAAGATTCAAGAAACCAAATAGAAGAATAAAAAACGTTTGTTCTAAGAGTTCACAAAATACATTCGAATTTTGCACATGTGTCCTAGGACTTGTTTAGTTGGTCCTGCAAGTTACCCAAATTCAGTGAGATTGGAAAACCAGAGATTGTTCGTCAAAATCTACAGCGAACACTGTGGTTTCCGATATCGGGTCACCCACCATTTATTTCCAAACTCCAGTTGTATAGTCATAAGCGTGAGGGGTGTGTTAAGAGTTTCAAATCGGACAATATATAGTTTGAACATGTCTTTATAAGTGAGGGTAATCTTCACCCTACTAAATTGTTTTGTAGGGTTGAGTTAGACCCAATAATATTTCTTAACTTGGTATCAAACGATTAATATATACTTTTTTTTTCTTATTAAAAGTCAAATCGGTTTATTTTATAATTATTTTTTTAATAAAACTAACAAAAAAAACTTTAAAATAGAAAAAATATTTTAGAAATTAAAGTTTAGAAAATAATAAAAACTAGAAATTTCATAAGTCACACTTTCAATTTTGCTAAAAAAAAAAAAGTAGAATTTTTTGAATAGACCTGAAAATATTGAATTAGTCTATCGTATTTTTATTGCATTTTTAATAATTTTCAGGCGTCAGTGTTTTTCTAAAACTTTTTAGAGATCATATTATTTAGTTCAATATGATATTATGTAACAAAATCTATCCAATTTTAGTTCGACTATGGTGGATCCATTGAATCCATAACTTTGTAGAATTGATGGTGGGGCCTCTTTTTAAGACATTACATGCAACCTCTATTCCAATGTCACAGTCCAAGGACTGCCCAATGAGACGTTGGATCTTAGCCACCTTCCCAAAAAACTAGCAGCTCCTTAGAAATGAATATGGTTTAGTAAACAAGCTACTACTCCTAAAAGAAAGTTAAAGGTTGAGTTTATTATGATGGAGGCATCTTCCCATGCTAGAAAGTAGGTTTGGGGAATTCATGATGAATTGGTTTTCATAAGATTAGGGGCAATATATCTGAGCATGGAAAATAAGGCCATTGCATTAAAAATATTTGTAGGAGAGATAAATATATAGATAGATAGTTTCAACCACAATTTTCTCTACAAATCTTTACAACATTTCAATTCTTTCTATCTCTATTTCTTAAACATTCTATTTCCTAATCATTTTTCTTTATCTTTTCTTTCCTCCCACTCTCAATATCATTTTTGGAGAGAAACCAAATTCATATAATAACTAGTGTAATAAGTTGACCACAACTAAGGTTGACTTACTTGATGCACAATCTCTAAAGTAAATGGGAATGAATTAGCATATTGAAATTCCAATAAGTTAGGTGTGTATGGATAATTCAATTACAAATTTACAATTAATCTAAGAAATAGGTCATCTGATTTTTTTTATTTTTTTTTTCTAAAGTCAACGCCAATAGATTAAGCAGGGGAAATGCAAATAAGAATCCTCGAGAAGACTTAGTTATAAAATAAGGAGTGTCCTGCTTGTTTTTTAAGTAATCTAACATAACACTATTATGAATTAAATAAATCAAGCGAACCTCAAATAAAGATTCATATTAGCTAATTTATCAACTCGTATCTCTGTGTGTGTGTGTGTGTGTGTGTGTGTAATTGTGTAGATGTTGTAGATTGACAACAATTTTTGGTGAAACAAGTTCTGTGTTACTAATGTCATGACATGTTGTTTAAGAATTCTGCAGGTGTGAAGTTTTAGTGTGTTGTTGTTTTATCATGATGTCAAGTCTGATGTCGTAACATCGTTGTCTGGTTTTCAGTCCTGATTGGCTTATTTATTTCTGTGCGCGTTTTCAGTAATTTTGTTGTGTGTTTTTAGTTGAGATGTATAAGGCACTCAATTTGGAAGGTTGTTATTCAACTTGATTTAATTTTTGAGGAATTCGTTATGAGGTTTCTATTTTTGTTCTTTTAATTAAGTGAATTAGTTTTATTAGGTTAAAACTAATTCTCAGTTGCAGCAGGCCCATGCCCACGTTCTTGCCTCTATTTAAAGGTTGTGAATCCTTATCTGAAGATACAGAGAAAAAGCGTTGAAGTGTGTTGCTTATGCTAGGTGTAACATGGTGGGAGAACTGACTTTCTATAAATGTTGCGGATAGCAAGAGTCGCCACCGACTTTTATTTTATCCAAGTGGAAAGGACATAAAAGAACAGGAAAGAGCTATTTTTAAAAGACTTGAGTTCGGGGGGTAGTTTATATAAAGGGAAGGTGTTATCACCCTTTATATCCATGGTTATCCATGGGCTCTTAGTTACTTAGCTCACTTAATTGTTTTGAAAAGGTGAAGTGTGTGATTAGAAAATTTTCTAAGTACTTTGTAATGATCCTCGTATGGATGTATACAAAGTCTTATTTTGAAAATAGTGAGGTGTGAAAAGTATTTTTAAAGGGTGTGGGCCAGTAACTTTGAGTTCCTACCCTAGACTAAATCATTCATGTTCTTTTATATTCTTTCAAGGGTAAGACTATCCCTATTATTAAGGAATAGGTAGTCATTACCTTGGATTTGTTTAAGGGACAGGCGTAGGGTCATCGCATGGTCAATGAAGGCAACTGAAGGGTATCTTTAGTAATTGGGAGGGACTATCATCTTTTATCAAAGGGACAAAATCATTATCGTAGGCAACCTCGTATGGACTTGATCTTTTAAATCTGGGAGGGACTAGATGATTTACTTTTAGGGACTTTGCTTTTAAAGACACCCCCATTTTCGAGGGACCTGACCATATAAAGGCAACTTTAAGGAGGGTAACCCTGGGAGATGCAGACGGCGATCATAAATCGACTTACGGGTGTGAGTGATTTTATTCAGATATTTAATCTTTTTAATTAAATTATCTAAATCTTTTTTAATCAATTAGGTTTTGCACTCCCTATTTACTAACCACACAGATATAAGAATAAATGGTAGAAAATTAAAGGCAAAAATAAGAAATTCCTAAACTATTACAATGCTTCGGGACAATTACATAATTATGAGGCGAAAAATAAAATATAAAAAATTTACAGGTAACAAAACATTTACATAATTATAATGGCGAAGAAGAAAAATATCAGGGCAACAATAACAAGGCAGGTTATATGAATAACATAAAAAGGAGGAAAGGGTTTAGGGTTTGAGAGAATTTTTATAGTTTAAAGGTTTGAGAAAAGTTTAGGGTTTATTTTTATAAAAAAAAGTTTTATTAGAAAAATTTAAGGTTATATAAAAAATAATTACTAATTACTCTATGAAATAGAAAAACTAATTATATACAAAATATTAACATTATTATATTAAGAAATTGTTCAAAATAAAATAAGGTTATCAATTTTTTTTTGAAAATTAAGATTCATAAGGAAAATATTAATTAAATTATTAACATATAAAAACTAAAAAAATTTATATATAAAAACATTATAAGTTAAAGAAAAGAAGAATTTTTTTTTTAAATAAAAATACTAATGGTCATTTATATTTTTAAAAAAAAATTTAAGATTAATTAATTTAAAAAAAGGTTAAGAGAAAAAGAGAGAAAAACCCATGTTTCTTCTTCAAAATGCCACCACTAGGGTTTGAACCCTTGACCCTTACTTCACCAGCCTGATTTTCAGCCATTTGGACACCTGCACGCAGTAATAATGTTAGGCAATAATTATATATAAAATAAAACTAAAGATTATAATGAAAATTAAAGCCAAAAACGCCTGAGGCGGGATTTGAACCCTTGCCCTCAAGATAACCAAACCAAGCATTTGCCACTTGAGCCAACGCGCCTCTTGTGAACAATACCTGGGCAAAGAAAATAATATATTAAATTTGTAAATGAAACAAAGTAAAAAAAAATAATATAGGGAGACCTGGGATCGAACCCAGGTCATTCCTCTCACATACGCGCGCTATGGCCACTGGGTTGACATGCGTTATTTGTAATAAAATAGAAACAATAAATAAAATATAAAACTTAAAATTTGAAATTCTCAGAATGGCACCATTATCTTCATCTTCTCCAAATTTCCTGCGAAAATTCATACGCGTTTAGCTACAATTTTTCCTGCGATTCTAGTTTTGTAGGAATACCTGGGTTCTTGTCAACGACCATGAAACCTGCAAAAAATTTCAAAATCGAACACACCAACAAGGTCCTCAAACCATTTACAGTTCAATTATGTTATTATAATTTATTTATATTCATTAATTCATGAAGCCCCAATTCGAGCTTTGAAACCCTAGTAATGGCGTTTCATGCATCAGGCCCTAAACTTTCAATCAACTTGTCCAGAAAGCATCCTTAGGTCATACAAAACATGAATCAAACAACAAAATCAGTTTATAATGGTTAGAAGTATGAAATCGAAAAAAAATTAAAGCACATGTAAAAAGAGTTCGGCCATGGCATATGAGGATGATTTGGATGATGTAAACGATGTAGATGTGTTCAGTGAACACCCAGAAATGTGTTGCAACCTTTGTTTCGCCTTGCAACTGCCTCTTACCAAAAATCCGAATATGAGTTTTTTGAATATTTTTTGGTTTTTGAAAATGCCTCTCTTCTGCAAATTTTTGTCCCCCTGCCTTTGTTCATGTTTGTGTATATGTAAGGATGTAATTAGGTTAAAGAATTTTGGGCATTGGGTGCATCTTGGTATTACTTGATCATGAAGAAATACCAATTCTATTTTTGTCAAAAAAATAAAATAAATCCCTTCCAAAATAGAATTGCACGAAATTGGATGTCATCTAATCACTTTAAATGTTGTTTAAAAGTTTCTAGAACAAAGATTTGATTTATTATTTGATTTTTCATATTTTATTTTCATTAAAATTGAATTTTAATAAATCCAAAATAATATAAAATAAAATTTAAAAATCAGAATAAATGGTCATTGGGTCGTGCATGACTTTATCTTTGAGATTGAGTTGCAATTTTATGGGCCCATTTGGAAAATTTTAAAGTTAAGGCCTTTTTTGCTTCATACACCCCTTGAAAATTTCTCAACTTTGATAAGGCACAACTCCCTCAATTTTAAGGCTATTAGAGTGATCTTGGACTTTTTAGAAAGCTTAGAGAGTCCTCTAACCAACCTTTTTCGTCCCATGTCAATATATTTTACCATTTTCAAATTATGAGCTTTGGAAAAAGTTGACTTTTTGTTGACTTTCTAGAAAGCACCTATAATGTTTTAGCTCATATCTTCCAAATGAAGCATTTTTAGGTTTGGCTTGTGAGACATAAAGTTGTATAGAATTCAATTTCCTTCAAAATGAGCTTTGGATGGGAAATTTATGATGAAGTATGTGAAAGTTATGGCTGGTCAAAGTTCAGTTGACTTTTACTATGAAACCCTAATTTAGAAACTTCTTGATGATCTGAGATTTTCTTGATGAATTATGATCAACCCTTGATCAAATGATTAATTTTACCTCATAATATTGATGTTGGCAAAAAATCTTAAAGTTTTACTTTGAGTTGACCACAACTGGCCTCAATTTGACTTTTTTACCAAGTTAACTGATTTTTGAATACTTGAACATTTGATTGGTCAAACTTATTGGGAAAGCTCTGAAACTTGACATGGGGATTCTTGAAGACATGTGGGATGTTATGAAGCTCACTTGAGGACTTAGAAGTCCATTTAGCTTGGAGAAACTCAAAACCCTAGTTCTGGATCCCTTGTTCAGGAGGATGCTTTGTCTTCAATCCTTGTGAACCTTGAGATACATTGCCGTAATTGTTGGAGGGAAAATTTTGGGGTACAACACTAGGGTTTTTAAGTGTTCTTAGTTTTATTGTGAGCCAAACAATTATCATGTTGATAATTATATTGGACTAGGTTTTGTTGAGTTGTAAGTTGTCCACTCAAAGCTTTTAAGCAAGAGTGTTTAGTTCTTGAGTGAAGCTTTTAAGCAAGGTCAATGTGTGTCTTTGAAGTGTGTCTTCTACTGCTTGGTTGTTAGATTGTTATCACTGCTGTGATTGAGGGGGAGTGAGAAGTGTCTCATATATGAGTGTATTTTAGATAAAAAGTTGCATTTGGTAGGGATTAAGTGAAGGGTGTAAACGGTTAGGTTTAACTCTGAATTAATACTTCTTATAATGAATTTCCTCTTGGCTTGGTAGCCTCCAGATGTATGTGTGTTACACTGAACTGGGTTAACAATTGCTTGTGTTTTTTACCATTGTTTTTGTGTTTATTTAACTTGTTCATATTTAAATCTGCCAGATATTAGTGTCATAACATCTCATTCGACATCTTATATATGGTTCCATAATTTTAAATTGTATGTGTGCGCGTGTGCGGGACAATGAAGTAAAGGTTCCCTTTCTTGCCTCTCCATTTTCTTTCATTTCGGGTCTTTGATTGATTTGTCTCACTTCTCTATACAAGGGTCACCTAGGATTTCAAAACCCCTTTCGCCCTTTACACAAATAACAAGTTCCTTTTATTCCACATATTTTGATTTTCTTCTATGAACTACGCCAAAACCCTTTTGCCAATCTTTTTTGTCATTTAGTTATACATTTCCTAGTTCAGCTCATCTCCTTTAACTCTTATTTATGTTTTCGGATTTCTCATGTACCATTTTTTTATAATTCATCATTTTCTTTATTACTCTAGATATAGCCCACGTAGAAATGCACGTGCAAGTAATAAATATACTCAGTAGAGATGTTCCCTCTCCCATTATTGGAATGATGAACATAAGAATGCCAAATTATGACATTTTAGAAGTTAACCAACCAATTGTGAACCATATAATTTTTATTCTATAGAAGGTGCAGATGATTCCTCCAAAGGAGATGAAGGGAGGGACCATGGTGGTCTTTGTTAGGGGCATGGATGTCAGTTCCTTTATTCATCTGTCATCTCTTGTAGATACGAAACCTGATGAGGTTTCCTGGAACTAACGGTTGATTGGTTATTTCATTAAATCTCTATGGCGAAAGTTTATCGAAATACCATTAATAAAGAGGTTATATATTTTTAAGTTATTCCCATAACCATGACCTGAAGGTGCGAGAAAAACACAAGAAATGGGGGTTTAAATTGGATTTTAAACTCTTGAAAATTTTTCGCCTCTTATCGTTAATACTTGAGAGATTATTAGAGTTTGATGATAAATTCTGATTTATAATGTGGAAGCATAAAGAATAAAGCAAGAGTAAAGAACACATGATATATCCTGGTTCACATGAGAAAATCTCAAGCTAATCCAGTCCACCCTTCCAAGGTAACTTCGCCTTGAACTCAGGGACTTAATCCGCTATAATCAAAACTGATTAGAGATGCACAGGCAAATGTCGGTGACTAATCCACAATGAATCATTCAGTGATCTAATTAGATATAACGTTCATTAACCTAACTAAATATGATTAAACATGATCTCTTATTAGGATTTCCACAATGATATGCATCAGTGATCTCTCAAGTGTTTGAACTTCACTTGGTCCTCTTTGAGATATGACTATCATTCACCCTATTTCAGGTTTTCACAATGACACATAATCATTGTTATCTCAAGTTTTTGATCTTCACTTGATCACTTAAGGAACTCTTAATTCTAAACAAAATTAATATTTTGGAGATTACATGAGTTCTTCTAATCACGTAGATAACTCCTATGTTTAAGTACATGGAAACACAATTATGTTTTAGCAAGATATGAGCAACAACTCCTTGCTTTCTTCTGATTCTTATAAGATGTATGTGATTTGAAGTTTGAATAACATCTTATAGAACTTCTTCATCTTCTTTGTTGAGCAATCTGCGAGCAATAACTCCTTGCTTTTGATCTTCATTTAACTCAGATAATGAATTGGTTGATGACTTGATAATTTTCCAACAATATCAAATTCACCAAATGTTGTGCTTACCGATTGTTGTTGTATTGATTGATGATCTTTTGAGTTCCCATAACAATAGTCGTGTGTTGATTTCATATCTTCATGACTTGTATCTTTTCATGATGACAATCCACACAACAATGACACACAACGACTACACAACAACTACTTAGAAGCACACAATCTTTTCATTTATATAGTCAGATAAAATATAGTCGTTGAAGAGTATATGGCTATTGAAAAGAATCATTACGCAATGATGAAGGTAGTACATCCATGTATGTCCTTTTCCACAACTCAAACTGATGGAAAAGTAATGGGATGAAAGCTTTTTCGGTCTTTGTATTATCATTGCTAACAGTAACTTTGTCTTTTGAACTTCGGTCTTCAGATTCTTCAGAACCTTGTTCATTCAGAATGTTGTCTCCAGAGTCTTCAGCACCTTGTTCACTCAGAGCGTTGTCTTCAGGACTTGATTCTTCATAATATTTATCTTTGGAACCTTAAGTATTCATAACCTTTAGATTTTCGTTCAACAAAATCGTCTTTAGATTTCTTCAGCACTTGGTCTTCAAAAGATAACAACTTAAGAAGCTTCACTCACTTTAGAAGTAGAACCACTTTCAGAACAAATTCCACAAGAAAATTGCAACAACATCCAACATCCTTGGAGATTTCTAATTGTAATTAGATACAGAAGCATACTTTCTTCTTCAGTATGCTTGCGACTTGTGTTACACATAGTAACTCATATATACACTTTAACGCAGATCTTGATAGTGTTTGTTTGATCTAATATATTCAATGAATATGATGTGCACATAAACAAACATCAGAACATAAAATAGTTCTTTTAGAAATACTCATTGTTATCATCAAAATCTAGAGATGACTTGCATAAACAATTATTGTTCTTACAATCTCCCTCTTTTGATGATGACAAAATCATGTATTTTGATAGAACATTTTATACAAGGTAATCACCAATCATAACATATTCAGAGTCCGGAAAAATAGCTCCCCCTAAATGTGTTAACCCAAAATTTTGTTTATGATTGTTCAGAGTCTCACTCTGATCCTAATACTCACAATATATAAATTTTGAATTTTTTAGAAGATAGAATAGAGAAGGAATACTTACCTTTTTTCCTTAAGAATCCTAAGTCTTTAGAATTTGGATTTTGTTCAGCAGAACCTCTGTCTTCAGATCTTTAGAACTTATTTTCTTTAGACATCGTATCAGAGTCACATAACTTCAAAGTATTATGAAGAAAATGCTATTGTCTAGCAGAACAAATGTAGCAGAACAATTCTCTTCTAATAACTTAGCCACTCTCATTATAAGAAACAGAACTTGTCTTTCAGATGAGAAAATCCCTCGAATCTTAGACTAGGTAAGGATCAAAAATCCTGACTTATGAACCTTCTGGGTGAACTCCCCCTTGTTGCAATAGGTCAAATTGAGATCTTGGAGTCTTGGTTCAGTTTCCAGAAGTCAATTACCAATATAGATCACCAATTAAGATATTGATATATCAGAGCCTTATTTCTCAGAGTCTGAATAAAACACAGACCTTCATCTCAGAACCTTGTTTCTATCAGAATTTGATGGTTGATCAAGGCTTGATTCTTGAGTCCGATTGACAGCATCTTGTGACCAATCAAAGCTTGATTTTGAGTATGATTCCATAGTTAGGTTTATCATAACCTCTTTATCTTATTTCTTCAAGATTAAAACACTATACTTTTGGAGTATCAGAGTTTGTCTTAACAAAGCTTCTATTTATCGGATCTTCCATCCATATCTTCAGATAGTCTTTGACTTCTGATTTTGCTCAGTTCTTTTGAAAAGCATCTTTGAGTGTAGAATTTTTCTTGACTGCTTTCAGCTTCTGATTCTTATGTTCTGAATATCATATTCTCAAACAGCTTACAACTTATAAACATCATAATACTGAGATCAAGATAACTTTGACTTTCAGAAAGTTTTCAACTTCTGAATAGTAATGGGTTTATCTGATTCTGAACATATGTTCACGAAGTGTACAACTTCGATTATATGAACAAACAAATCTTAAGAACTTTAACAAATTTCTTTTCAACTTAACTTGTCTTAAAATTCCTAGTGAACTTTTTCAATGTTCCTTGGTTAAACATTAAACAAACGTTAGTGGTAAACATATTTTATATCATTTCATTACTTGTTTGAGTTCTTCATTCTTTTTAGGTTATATCAAAATCATATTTCTATTTCTTCCCCTTTTTGACATCATCAAAAAGTTAGAGCAGTTAAGCATTTTAAAAGTGTATCAATATGATAATGAATCTAAAACATAAAGCATAATTCATTTAATGATAAAAGATAAATTATGATAAGGGCATATGGAATCCTAGAATGTTCCTAAGGTTTAGGAGGAAGTGAAAGAATGACGACTAGACTCAACAGTTCATAATGCAACTGCTTTTTTATCTTTGGCTTATTCAATTGCCAACTGCTTGTTCTTCACAATTTCTTCAGAAATCCATCCATGAAATTCAGACCAGCCACTTCCTAGAGAGGTGGGATCCATATTGGAGCTAGAAACATCTAGTAAATTATGGATTTTGTTAACTGCATTATCCTTGAATATTTCCAATATTTCATTAGCACTTTTTTAATCTTTTTGCACATGGTCCTATGTCATCAGCACGTTTTTGCTTCATTCCCTTAGTTTTCCATTTTGAAATTTCTTGAAGCTGATATGTAATGTTATCCAAATCAATCCATGCATCAATGTCTTCATCTTTGAATTTCTTCAGATAGTTTATTGCTTTTTCTTGATCATGTGATTTGAAGTTAGGGAATCCTTCAACATGAACTCTCATAGCCATAATGCCTCAACTGGGTGACGCAACATCAAGATCAACTTCTTCTTCCTTTTTATTTAAATTCCTTCATCTAAGAACTTTTCCTACACTTTTATGAAATTTGCTTGAGTCTCATTCATTGATGATTATGTCTTCAACAATTCCTGACTCCACCAGAATATCAAAAATGAGTCATTCGTGTGGAATATATCTAAATTATGTACTAGAACCATCTCTAAAGTCATTGATAGATTCTTTTAGAAGCTTGAACAGAATTGCTGGAAGATGAATTTTTATTCCTTTGAGTAGTAAGTATAAAACATACTTCTGAATCTCATTTAGTTCATCTAAAGGAAGGTGATGAACACATTTTCCTGCGGGATTCTGAATCATACTTGTCACAGATCCTTTAGGCTTGAGAAAACTGGATCCTCAAGATCAACCACAGTCCCTTCTTTAAAGATAAAGACCATAATTTTTTCTTCTCTTTCTTTGCTTAGTTTAGCGTTGATAATTCTTACTCCAGAGTTATCTTGCATTAGTAAATCTGAGAGGGTCTTTTCAGATATTATTATTATTTCTCCGAACACAGAGGACACTATAATAGTTATGTCGGTTGTAGCATGAATCCATAAGTCTTTGACTAGACAAGCATAGGTTGGTCCTTCCAGCCTGTTGTAATAACTCCCCCACCCTTGAACTTCCATAGAATGAGTCATATCACATCCATTTGCTTTCAGACTCTTGAAATTCACCATTGTCTCAGGTTTGACAATGAGTTTCTCAACTGGTGTTCTTGCTGAGATGAGACATGAACTTTTAAAAAAGGAGGCCATTATTGATTATGGAGAGATAGATTTTACTAACTTATATGACTCAAGGTTCAAAGATAAGAGAATGTGGAAAATGTGAAAATATGGACGAATATTTGAGCATATTTATAAAAGGACGGGGATCTAAGGAAATGAATGCGAGAATGATTCAATAGGTTGATATGGGTGACGATTGAAATCTCCTATGTAATTATGATTGCATAATGTAGATTAGAAGACATAGGTATCCGGAAAAAACGTGATTAATCTCTTTTATGAGGGAAGAACAACCGACTGTGAATAATTAGAGAATAATTAACACACATTAAAAGCCTAAATAGTGATGCATTGTTTCTAGAGAAACCTTTTCATATTCTTTACTATAGATGCGTGTATGCATAAATATTTACTCTAGCTTATAATGAATTTATAATACACAAATAAAGCAATGCATAATGATAAGATAATCATTAGATTTCAGCATTCTTAAGGATAAGCAATTCAGGAACAACCAAAAATATTTTGTTAAGGGATATAGAGAATACAAGACATAATTAGAAGCACAATGAAAAAGCAAGATGTAACACCCTTTCTACCCCATCACAATTATAAAACATTTCTATTATAAGAGTTCACTCATGAAAGGGCATCACATTACTTCGTAACTCAAACATCATAAAACATCAAATAAGTCTTGTCTCGTAACACGGGTTATAAAATCATGAATAATTCAAAACTATTTTCAACAATTACCCAGCGGAAAAACCAAAACATCATGTTTCATCTTTAATTAAAAGAAAACTCATAATTCAATTGAAACATCGTTTGAATCTCAATAAATCCAAAAACGACATCTTAATTCAAGAAAACAAAATAAACTCAAGCGAAACCCATCCCAATCTTACTAGACACAGAGCAGGACTCCACTTCTAACTAACAACGACAAACTCACTAACTCCGAGCTAAATGCGCACCGAGCTAACCATGAGTAGCTGCAGGATGGCATAATAGACCATCACAAAAGGCAGGCAGGGTGAGTAAATTCACATTCAATAAAGTAAAATAAAAATGAGAATTTATAAACAAGTATCACAAAACATAATCAATCATCATGAAAACTCATTACACAACCTCAAATACATCACATCACAATCACAAACTCAATGCAATTCATGCTATGTCATTTAGAATGAAATACATACTCTTAATATGTATGTGGTACCAAAACATACTCATGGATGGACATTGGGCCATCAACCCTCCAAAAGGGAGCATATCATAACATCATATCACTTCAATCCACACAATAGGATTGAAGCTACCAATGGACAGAAGTCCCCTTATAAATCATGCAATGAATGCAAGACGCAATATACATACCTCATCAAAACATCATAAGCATTGCATTTGCATTCATCATCAATCATCATATTACACACTCATTTAACCTCTTGCTTTAAATCATGTCATCATAACTCATAAACTCTTAAACATCGCATTTCATCCTACATCATTTTATCACCAAGTCCTACTCATATAGCCTCCAAACACATCATACAACCTTACTATAGCATCACAACATCTTAAAACAACAAAACACATCAATTAAATAATTTTTCATAATTAATTATTTTTTTCAAAACATGTCAGGTCTCGCTAAGTGAGCTGACCTCCTCGCTAAGAGACCAACTCACGGGTTTTTAATTACTAAAATTCTTACTTGCTCGCTAAGCGAGCTTCGCGATTCCTCCAAAAATTATGCGATTTCAGAATCGCTCCTCTACGACTAAACCCTCTAAAAACCAGATTTCTGCAACAATAAACCAGAAGAAACAGTATCACAATCCTCATTCATCATGGTATCATTACATACATCAATTAACATCATTATTTATCATCAATTTCATCATAAAACATTATCATATAACACATTCATCAACCCCATAACCCTAAGACTCTCCATCAAAACCCCAAATCCTATCTCTACATTACAATACCAAATAGAATTAACTCCCCATACCTTAGGTTCCGTAAATTTTTCAATAACTTCTCGCAAAAACCTTAAGCCTTCCACTCTAGTTCTTCTTCCTCAAAGCTCTTCTTCATTTCTCCCAAAAGTTCAATTGTTCCAAATTATCGTACAAAACCTAACTTACTCTCTTAGTCAATCTTGCCCCTAGGACCTCATTAGTCTTTTCCCATCATACCCTCACTAATCCTCTACCAAAAGACCACCTTACCTTTTTCCTCTAATTCTTCTTGTTTAATTTATTTTATCTTCAATAATTAAATAAACTCACTATACTTAATATCCTAATATTGTTAAAATATTAAGTCACACTCATAACTCCACAAAACATCAAATCATCAAATAATTCATAAAAATTCACAACAAACACATCAATTAAATCATAATCGACTTTGGGGTGTTACAACTCTCCCCCACTTAAGAATTTTCATCCTCGAAAATGTACCTGAAGCAAACAACATCGGATACGATTCTTTCATCTGATATTCTCGTTCCCAAGTCCAATTATCACCATCTGGTCCACCCCACAATACCTTCAATAAGGCAATCTCTTTACCTTTTAACCACTTCTATTCTATACCATCTATCTGCACTGGCGGAACTTCCGCAGTTAAATATCCCTTACTCGAACATCATCCATCTGAATCACATGCGACGGGTCTGCAATGTACTTCCTCAGCTATGACACATGAAACACATCATGCAAATTCACAAGTGACGGTGGTAATGCAATCATGTATGCCACCTCTCTGATCCTTTGCAAAATCTGATACAGTCTAATGAAACGCGGAATGAGCTTTCTTGAATTCAAAGCTCGCCCAACACCAATCACTGGAGTAACCCTCAAGAACACATGATCTCCCTCTTTAAATTCAAGTGCTTTCCTCCTCTTATCATGATAACTCTTATGAAGACATTGCAAAGTCTTCATCCTCTCTTGAATCATCTTAATCTTTTCAGTCGTCTCTTGCACAATCTCAGGTCCAAGTACAACACTCTCTCCTGAATCATACCAACACAATGGAGTCCTACACTGCCTCCCATACAATGATTCGTACGGAGCCATACCAATGCTCCCATGAAAACTATTGTTATAAGTAAACTCAATCAATGGAAAATGACTATCCCACGCTCCTCCATGATCTAACACACAAGCCCTCAGCAAGTCCTTTAAAGATTGGATAGTTCGTTCTGTTTGACCGTCTGTCTGCGGATGATAAGCAGAACTCATCCTCAACTTGGTTCCCAAAGCATCTTGTAAACTCTTCCAAAATCTTGATGTAAACCGCAAATCACTATCCGACACAATAATCAAAGGTATCCCATGCAACCTCACAATCTCATCAATATACATCTCGGCTAACTTCGACATGGAATGATTAATCTTCATCGGTAAGAAATGCGCCGACTTAGTTAATCGATCAACAATCACCCAAATTGAATCATTTCCCTTCACCATCCTCGACAAACCTGTCACAAAATCCATAGAAATGTTATCCTATTTCTATTCCGGAATACTCAACGGTTGCATTATACCTAAAGGCTTTTGATGTTCAACCTTCGATTTCTGGCAAACCAAACAAGCATACACAAACTCTGCAACATCTCTTTTCATACCCGGCCACCAAAACAGTTTATGCAAGTCATGATACATTTTAGTAGCACCAGGATGAATACTCAATCTACTTTGATGTCCTTCCTCTAGAATACTCTTCTTTAATTCTGGAATGTCAGGGACATATACACGATCTCAAAACCTCATCATACCATTCTCATCAATTCGGAACTGTCCTCTGTTACCTTGGTTAATCAAAGTCATTTGATCAACCAACTTCAAATCTGATTGTTGTTCTAAATGAATCTCTTCCACAATATCATTAGTCAATTTCAACATATCCAGCTTCACACTCTCAAATGTAGTTTCACACAACAAAATCATATCTCTGAACTGCTTAATCATCTCAAGTTCTTTCACCATCATCATCGACATATACAAGGTCTTCCTACCTAAAGCATCTGCAACCATGTTAGCCTTACCAGGGTGGTAACTTAAATCAAAATCAAAGTCTTTCAACATCTCTAACCATCTTCTCTGCCTCATGTTTAGTTCTTTCTGATCAAACAAGTATTTTAAACTCTAATGATCGCTGAACACCTCAAATCTCGATCCAAACAGATAATGTCTCCAAATATTTAGCACGAATACCACGGCTGCCAACTCTAAGTCATGGGTATGATAGTTCCTCTCATTAACACGTAGATGTCTAGAAGCATAGACAACCACTTGACCATTATGCATCAACACACCACTGAGACCCATCTTCAAAGCATCACAGTATACCACAAAAGATTCATCTGGATTAGGCAAAATCAATACTGGAGCAGTCGTTAACCTCTTCTTTAATTCAACAAAACTTTTCTTGCATGCAACATCCCACACATAAGCCTGAACCTTTCGAGTCAACTGAGTTAGAGGCAATGCCAACTTAGAAAAACCCTCTATAAACCTTCGGTAATAACCGGCCAAACCAAGAAAACTTTTGACCTCAGTAGTAGACTTCAGAGTATCCCACTTTAACACATAATCAATCTTCAAATGATCCACTGAAATTCCACCACTAGAAATCACGTGGCCAAGGAAACTCACTTCCTTCAACCAGAACTCGCATCTCGACAACTTAGCATAAAGCTTCTTCTCTCTCAACACTTGTAATAAAATCCTCATGTGTCCTTCATGTTCTTCTTCTGACTTTGAATAAATTAGGATGTCATCAATAAAGACCACCACAAACTTATCCAAATACTCATGAAAGGTTCAATTCATATACTCCATGAATACACCAGGTGCATTGGATACATCAAAAGGCATTATAGTATATTCATAGTAACCATACCTTGTTCTGAAAGTTGTCTTCGGAATATCATATGCCTTAACTCGAATATGATGATAACCCGACCTCAAATCAATCTTACTAAAAACGCAAGCTCCCACCAACTGATCCATCAAATCATTAATCCTCAGAAGTGAATATTTATTCTTGATAGTCACCTTATTCAATTTCCGATAATCGACACACAACCTCATGCTACCACCTTTTTTTCTTAACCAATAACACTGGAGCACCCCACGGAGAAACACTCGGACGGACAAATTTCTTCTCAAGAAGTTCTTCAAGTTGTTTCTTCAACTCACTCATTTTTTAAGCTGACATCCTATACAGAGCCATCGACACTGGACTAGTACCTGGTACCAAATCCACAACAAACTCTACTTCACGCTTTGGAGGAAAATCACTAATGTCATTTGGAAAAACATCAGGAAAATCTCAGACAACAGGTAACTCAACACTCAATTGTTCACAATCAACTTGTAATGCTGCAAACAAAGCAAACATCTGAGCTTCATCCTATAGTAGTTCATCCACTTGCTTCGTGGATAGAAACATCATCTCCCCACAATCACCAAACTCTGGAAACTCTACCATCTTTACATAACAATTGATATGCACAAAGATGAACTCCATCCAATTCATACCAAGCACAACATCCATATGGCGTAAAGGTAAACACACCAAATCCATCAAGAAATCCTTGCCATAAATGGTCAGAGGATATTTCAAACATACACAGTTAGTTGTAACTGAACCGTCAATAGGCATCTCAATCAACATATTACAATTCATAACAGTCAGAGGTAAATTCAACCTGATTGCACACTCAAGCGAAATAAACGAATGAGTACCACCAATATCAATTATAGCAACCAACTCAACATCATTAATAAAACAAGTACCTCGAATTAAGCTATCATTCTTATGAGCTTCTGAGCCACTCAAAGAGAACACTCTACCAGTAGTCTGAGCAGTAGTAGCAACCTTCTTTGGTTTCTGACACTGAGTACTAATATGTCCCTCTTCACCGTAATTGAAACAAGTTGGTCTTGCATTTAGACATTCATCCTTCATATGACCCCTCTTACCATATTTGTAACATCTAATCATTGTAGCAGTGCACGCGTCGGACTTGTGACATGCTTCTTCACACTTATAGCACTTGAGAGGAGTGGAACTCGCTCCCACACTTGGCTTCTTCCCATCAGTAACCTTCAGCTTCCCTTTGTCATTTGGAGTCACATAAGGTTTTCCTCGAAACTGGCCTTTCTCTTTCTTCTCACTCACCTGCTTATAGTGAGCAGATCAAGCTCAGTTATCCTCACTATAAATCCTACTTTTGTCCACTAGTTCAACATACTTGCGGATCAGCTGACACCCGATCACTTGCTTGATCTCTGGTCTCAGCCCATTCTAAAACTTCAAACACATAGACAACTCAACATCATCACGGTTCTAGTGAGGACAAAACTTCACTAACCTCTCAAACTTGGCAACATACTCTGCCACTGTCATGTTCCCCTGTTTCAACTCTAAGAACTCAACCTCTTTCTTGCCACGAGCGTCTTCAGGAAAGTACTTACTCAAAAATTCCCTCTTGAACACATTCCAAGTTATTGCAACCCCAACTCCTTCCAATCTCTGACGGGTATTATTCCACCAATCCCCAGCCTCTTCGTCCAACATGTGGGTGCCCAAACTGCACCTTCTGAGCTTCAAAGCACACCATAGTCCTTATGAGAATTCTCCGGTTCATGAGTACCCTCAAACATAGGCGGATTATTCATCTAAAATACCCCCAAGGCATGAAACTCATCACGAACATTATTCTGCGTCGTAGCCTGAGCAAGTGCAGCTACCGCATCCGCAAGAGCACGATTCACAACCATTCTACAAATCACCGACAACATCAGAAAAACAACTCAACCACAATACACTCAAACACCATAGCTGACACGACTGACAATAATACGACACAACCTGACAGACCGACCTGCTCTGATACCACTAATGTAACACCTTTTCTACCCCCATCACAATTATAAAACATTTCTATTAAATATCAGAGTTCCCTCATGAAAGGGCATCACATTACTTCATAACTCAACCATCATAAAACATCAAATAAGTCTTGTCCCGTAACATGGGTTATAAAATCATGAATAATTCAAAACTATTTTTCAACAATTACGCAGCGGAAAAACCAAATCATCATCTTTCATCTTTAATTAAAAGAAAACACATAATTCAATCGAAACATCGTTTGAATCTCAATAAATCCAAGAACAGCATCTTAATTCAAGAATAGCACCAGTGGTCCTTTAAGTTATTTTATGTTACCACTTAGGTCCTTTAAGATTTTTTTGTAACAGTTGGGTCCTTAACGTTTTAAAAAGCTTGCACCATGACCCTTTTTTGGAATTTCCATTAAAAAATACATATGTGGCAAAAATGAAGCTTAGGTGGCATTTTATTTTATTTTTAGTTATTTAATAATTCCACGTGGATTTTAAATTTTATTTTATTTTATAATTTATTTATTTATTAAATATATAGTTTATATAAAATTTAATACGTTTTTAGGGCATTTAAAGTAAAGTTAATTATAATTTATTAAATATCTAGTTTATATAGTTTATATAATTTACATAGTTTAAATAGATTAAATATATAGTTTTTAATACGTTTTTAAGTATAATGTACATTTTTAGTTAATATAGTTTAAATAATAAAAAATTGTGGATGGACTAAATATATAGCTTTAATTAATATAGTTTAGTAAACGATATTTTTTAATAGACATTTGTAGTATTATTAATGAAATACGGTATATATAACAATATTTATTAGAAAACAAAAATATAATACTACAGTATTAATAATTTAATTTGCTATCCTATTAATAATGCTACAGTGTTAATTTAGTTTAATCTATTAATTTAATTTAACTAATTTTTATTAATACACTACATTTTTAATACTCTAAGTTTTTAACTATTATATTTAACTAAATATTTTTTTATTTATGAACTATTTTATTAATAGTTTTATTAATTATTCACATACAATATTTATTAATAGTTTCATCAATATAATATTTATTAATTAAATGGAGTAAATACTAATTTTATGATATATATATATATATATATATATATATAATATATATATATATATATATATATATATATATATATATATATATATATTTCAAAACTTTAAAAAGAATTATTAAAAAATTATTTTAAAAAAAGAATTTAAAAAATAATAATAATTAAAAATAAATAAATAAAATAAAAAAAAATTAAAATTAAATTAAAATCAATGTGGAATTATTAAATAAATAAAAAATAAAATAAAATGCCACATAAATGTCACCTAAGCTTCATTTTTGCCACATATGCATTTTTTTAATGAAAATTCCAGAAAAGGGTCACGGTGTAAACTTTTTAAAGCGTTAAGGACCCAACTGTTACAAAAAAAATCTTAAAGGACCTAAGTGGTAACATAAAATAACTTAAAGGACTAAAAATGCTATTTTGCCATAATTCAAAACTATTTTTCAATAATTAGGCAGCGGAAAAACCAAAACATCATTTTTCATCTTTAATTAAAAGAAAACTCATAATTCAATCGAAACATCGTTTAAATCTCAATAAATCCAAGAACAACATCTTAATTCAAGAAAACAAAATAAACTCAAGCGAAACTCATCCCGATGTTACTGGACACAGAGCATAACTCTACTTCTAACTAACAACGACAAACTCACTAACTCCGAGCTAAACGTGCACCGAGCTAACCTTGAGTATCTGCAGGGTGACATAATAGACCATCACAAAAGGCAGGCAGGGTGAGTAAATTCACATTCAATAAAGTAATATAAAAATGAGAATTTATAAACAAGTATCACAAAACATAATCAATCATCATGAAAACTCGTTACACAACCTCAAATACATCATATCACAATCACAAACTTAATGCAATTCATACTATGTCATTTAGAATGAAATGCAAACTCTTAATATGCATGTGGTACCGAAACATACTCATTGATGGATATTGGGCCATCAACCCTCCACAAGGGAGCACATCATAACATCATAACACTTCAATCCGCACAATGGGATTGAAGCTACCAACAGACCGAAGTCCCCTCATAAATCATGCCATGAATGCAAGACGTAATATACACACCTCGTCAAAACATCATAAGCATTCATCCGCAATTATCATCAATCATCATATTACACACTCATTTAACCTTTTGTTCTAAATCATATCATCATAACTCATAAACTCTTAAACATCACATTTCATCCTACATCATTTTATCACCAAGTCCTACTCATATAGCCTTCAAACACATCATACAACATTACTATAGCATCACAACATCTTAAAACAACAAAACACATCAATTAAATAGTTTTTCACAATTAATTATGTTTTTCAAAACATGTCAGGTCTCACTAAGCGAGCTGACCTCTTCGCTAAGCGACCAACTCAAGGGGTTTTTGATTTCTTAAATTCTTACTTGCTCGCTAAGCAAGCTTCATGATTCCTCCCAAAATTATGCGATTTTAGAATCGCTCCTCTGCGATAAAACCCTCTAAAAACCAAATTTCAGCAGCAATAAACCAGAAAAATCAGTACCACAACCCTCATTCATCATGCTATCATTACATACATCAATTAGCATCATTCTTTATCATCAATTTCATCATAAAACATCATCATATAACACATTCATCAACAAAACCCCATAACCCCAAATCTTATCTCTATATTACAATACCGAATATAATTAACTCCCCATACCTTAGGTTCTGTAAATTCTTCGATAACTTCTCGCAAAAACCTCAAGCTTTCCACTCAAGTTCTTCTTCCTCAGGGCTCTTCTTCATTTCTTCCAAAAGTTCGATCGATCCAAATAATCGTATAAAACCCAACATACTCTCTTAGTCAATCTTTCCCCTAGGACCTCAATAGTTTTTTCCCATCATACCCTCACTAATTCTCTACCAAAAGACCACCTTACCCTTGTCCTCTAATTCTTCTTATTTAATTTATTTAATCTCCAATAATTAAATAAACCAACTACACTTAATATCCTAATATTATTAAAATATTAAGTCACACTCATAACTCTACAAAACATCAAATCTTAAAATAATTCATAAGAATTCACAACAAACACATCAATTAAATCAAAATCGACTTTGGGGTGTTACATAAGACATTGGAAACTCCAGATTTAAGAATTCTAACTTCCTAACTTAGACAAAAAAAGATTATAGGTTGACAGAATTCAGGGAGAATTTTCTTAGTCATTCATATTCTTCTGTAGTGAGCAACCACTCCTTAAAGGTAAAGGATGAGAGAAATAACTCTGCAGTAGGGAATCTGATAGACTATTTCTTTCCTAGATTGAATGATTTCTTACCTCATATGATTATAAATGGATCGGGGCAAATTTATTTTGATCCTAGACACTAAGAAGAAGATAATTAACTTGTCTTTGTTAGACAACCATCTTGCTCCTCTTTCTCTTGGTCTAAATTGGTTTCCATTATTTTGTACCAATCTTTAGATATAGGAGTGAGGGTACATGGTTGAGTGGGATGATCTTCAGTTTCATAAATGACATGCAAATGCATGTCGAAACTACGACTGTTGATGTTTCTTTCTATAGTCACACCATCTTCGTCACACCTAATGGCCTGGGCAACGATAGTAGGATTGGTCATGACTGGATGACTAACAACTATGGGTAGAATGGTACACTTACCATACTCATACTAAAGTACTCGAGCATTTTCCCAGAACTCAGTTACAAGCTCAGGATAGACAGGTCCAACTAACATGTTGAAGTAGTTTTCCCAGTTCTGAAATTCAATTCCAGAAAGAATACTTATTTTATTAAGCTGAGGCAAAAGAGATAATTCTAGAGTGTTTTCCTTCAATAGTTCAAGATCAGAAATTTATCCTCTGATGTTGTGGGAAGACATCTTGAACAGAGGTGACTTTGTTTGAAGAAGAGGGACTAGAAGGAACAAAAACTTTGGAGTATAGAGAGAGGTTTTAAGATATGAAATTGTTTAGGAACTGTTCTTCCTTTATATAGAAGAACCGAGGTGTAAGAGACTCAAGAGCAACAAATATTTGTTGAGTTGAAACAACCAAACTTCATCATTTTCGATACTGACTCAATGAAAAGACATACTTTACTTCAGAATGAAAAGATGTGTAAGAGACTCTATGACAGAATGCCAGAATAGGTAACAAGTAAGAATATGTATCAATGTATCCTTTGTAAGCTACAAAGAGTAGTTGACACAAAGCAACAATACATAGAAGATTTGCTTATTTTCAAGAATGATTAAATTATACTATTCATCTTAATCATGAATGCATAACTAGGGGAAAACATGGGAATCTTAATCTATCTTTAACAAATATTACAAAACCCAATGTGTCAGTGCGTAATCATGATTATGACATAAATCACTATTTTGCTTCACATGCTTTCAGAACTGCACTTAGTTATCAATTAAGTATGCATTTGACTAAGATATCAACTAACTTTTAAAAATATCTTTATCAGAAGATCTAATAAATAAGTCATGAATAAAGAAAATTGTACTTTATAGATTCTGAGATCTTCACAATGATTCTTTATTTGAGTACTTTCTCTTCTGACTTTGACTTGAGTTGGCTTGTGGTTAAGGCTTATGTCCTTAGCTTATCCTTGCTTGACCTTCTGATACTCATCACTCAGCTTCTACTTCCTTCAGAGTGATCTACCAGAGATTTTGAACGAGTAATTCCTGATTCCTCACATTCTTCAGAAATTCTCTATATTTTGATGTTGAAGAGTATAAGTATCTTTTGAATTCTGATTTTAGTTTGAAAACTAGAAACAATATTTTTATCAGATGATCACTTCATTCTTTTGTTCAAGATTATTTATCTGATTTATGAGACCAAACTTCAGAGACAGATTATTTGGTCTTCATCATCAGAACCTCTATCTTTCACCCATCTTCCTTTAAATAGAAGCTTGTTTTTCAGAAGGTCAATAATTTCTTAGTTTAAACATAAACTTCTGATAAGTTATGTGTTTAAGAGAATTAATTGACATTTAAAAAACATCTTATGATTCTGCTTCCTCGAACAGATGCAAAGCCTGCTCATATACAAGTATCATCAGACTTGGATGTAACACATGATACAATCTGAGTGACAATCTTGTTCTTGCAATGTTGAACTAACTTGTTTTAGAATTATTCCATCATATCTACTTCTGAAAAGGATGTCTATTGATTTCTTCATTATGAATAAGATCAGTGACTTAATTTTTATTTTTATTTTAGAATAGATGACTTCTGTCTTTGCATCTTCTGATTTCATAATTCACGAATTTATGAGAGGAATATCAGATAACATTCTGATAACATACAATTTTTTCAACTGAGATAGAATCTTAAGTTAACAAGACTAAATTATCTATGTCACTTCAATCAATACTCAGATTACAACATAGATCATATTCCTGATGAATCAAACAAGCTTCCTTTTTCTAAATATTCTTCAGTTTTCTGCAAAACTTTTCAAAGGAAGTGATATTCACATCTGTATTGAATCTTCTAATTGTTTTGATAAGTTTAGACTTCAGGTGTTCAGACTTGGAGAAATCATTTCCTAAATATTTGAATCCTCTATTTATGATTTCCGACTTCTTCTGTAAACTTCATCATGAAGTTCTTATACTTCAGAGTCATAAATCAACAATCTTTCTTCTTTACTTAAGAAAATTTGTTAATGAGCTTTTCACGAGAAAGTCAAGGTTGGCGAAGGTTCTTGGTTTGGATGCATGTGTAGGAAAAAACATTATCATGTGTTATGGTGTTTTGTAATATGTCTCTGATATTCTTGAAAAACATTTGTGCATGTTTTTGTGATTTCAAATCAAATGTTGTAACATCTTTTTTAACAGATCTAGGACATCCTGATACAGAAAGTTTTGATTTAATTTCTGCACTGTTTTAGCAGATGTTTATTTATGTGATTTGCTCTAATGTATGAGAAAATCAAGGGATTTTTGTTGTCCAATACAGAAGTTGTTCTGTGCGAAGTTTTTGGAGATTTTGAAGATCTTTTTATCCTTGATTTGGAGTATATCATGGGATCATATCTTTGGGAGTTTCTGATATGATCCAGGCCCATTCAAAATGCTTTATAAACAAGATGTTTAACCTAATTGTAATCGTGTGGAATGTTTTGTATATTGTGAAACTTAGTGCTTTTGAGATTTAGGGTTTCCTTGTGTGTGTGTGTGTGTGTTTGTGATCCACTTTATTATCATTCTGATATTAGGGTTGGACTGAGTTTATTGAGTTTTATTTTGTGCACTCTAAGATTTTAAGCATGAGTGTTTATGCTTTTGATTAAAGCTTTTAAGCAAGATCAAGTTTTGTCTTGGAAGAGTGTTCTTATTTCTTTGTAAGGTTTTGTTATTATCACAGTGTGTGACTGAGGGGGTGAGAGGTGTCTCTTCTCTAAGAGGTATTAGATAGAAATTGCATTGGTTAGTGATTAAGTGAAGAGTGTAAACCGGGTGGTTTAACTCTGAATTGATACTACTGATAGTGGATTTCCTTCCTGGCTTGGTAGCCCCCAGAGTATGTGTGTTTTGCACCGCATTGGGTTAAAAAATTCTTGTGTTACTGCCCTTTTACTTTATATTTTATTTACCTTGTTAATGCTCAGATATTAATGTCGTGACATCTCTTTCAACATCACATATGTGATACCAGAAGTTTAATTGGTATCAAAGCAGGCATCTTACTCTATATCTGGGTGAGATCTGGGGAAGTTACTTTCTGGTATAATGGACAAAGATGTGGAATTTGTGAACAAACCACCCATTCTGGATGGAACTAATTATGATTATTGGAAGCTACAAAGGGTTTCCTTCTTGAAGTCTTTGGGTAACAAGGCTTGGAATGTTGTTTTGAGAGGATGGGAACATCATGTTGTGAAGGACAAAGATGGAGAGGATACAAAAGATTTGAAGCCTAAAGAGAACTGGTCTAAAGAAGAAGATGCTCTTGCTCTTGGAAACTCCAAAGCATTGAATTCCATATTAAATTGAATTGATAAAAATATTTTCAGATTGGTTAACACATGTGTTGTGGCTAAAGATGCTTGGGACATCCTCAAAACTACTCATGAAGGTACCTCTAAGGTAAATATGTCAAGACTCCAGTTACTTACCACAAAATTTGAAAACTAAAGGATGAAAAATGATGAAAGTATTTATGATTTTCATATGAATATCATTGAGATAGCCAATGCATCCAGTGCTCTTGGAGAAACAATGTCTGAAGAAAAGTTAGTAAGAAAATCTCTCAGATATCTACCTAAGAAATTTGACTTGAAGGTCACTTCCATAGAAGAAGCTCATGACATTAACAAGATGAAATTGAATGAACTTATTGGATCTCTTCAAACTTTTGAGATTGGCATAAGTGACAAACCTGACAAGAAACGCAAAAATATTTCTTTTTCTTCCAACACTGGAAATGGAGTAGAAGAATGTTATTTGAATACTGAGGAAGGCCTATATAATGATATAGTTCTTCTTGGGAGACAATTTAACAAAGTAATGCAAAAGATGGACAAGAAGTCAAAACCAAATGTCAAGAATAACTCATCTGACATTAGTAGGTCAAATGACTATGGTAGAAAGACAAGGGCTGAAAAGAACTCTTCTTAAGGAAAAGGAGTTTAGTGTTATGGATGTGAAGGTTTTGGCCACATCAGATCTGAATGCCCCACACATCTCAAGAAACAGAAAAAGGGTCTTATTGTGGATTGGTCTGATGAGGACTCTGAAAGTGAAGCTGAAGAAGAATCTGCTAAGAATGCTATTGCTCTACCTGGGATATATTATTCTGATTTCAGTGATGATAAAGTTACATATGATGAGTTAGCTACTTTCTATAGAGAATTATGCCTCAAAAGTTAAGAATTGTGCCAATAAGGAGAGGAATAGAATAAAATCATATCTCAACTGGAGATTGAGAAGGAATAACATCTGGAAACTATCTCCAAGCTAAAGAATGAGGTAACATTAGTAAAATCAAAACTTGATAAAATGACCAATCTGTCAGGATGTTGAACAATAGTTCAGAGACTTTAGATGAGATTTATGAAAATTGGAAATATGGCTGGAGATGTGACTAGTCTACGGTTTGACAAAAGAAAAGAACTTGTCTCAGATCTTTCTTACTCCGAGCTTAAACCAAAGATGTTAAATAAAATATCTCAACAACATAACAAAAGACCTGGAAATTACATAAGAGGAAATTCCCATAGATGGATGTGTCACTATTGTGGAAAGTTTGATCACTTGAAGCCTTACTATTTCAAACTCTATGGATATTCTAAGTCTGTCCCTAAGCATGTTCTAACTTAGAACATACATAAGGTAAGAAAGCAATGGATTCATAAGGTTAGTACCAATAGCTTGATAGCTCATGCCTCTCTCAGAGTTTCAGCAAAAAATGACTGGTATTTTGACAGTTGGTGTTCAAGACATATGATAGGTGTCAAAAATCTGCTGGTGAATATGAGACCCCATGCTACTAGTTTTGTAACTTTTGGTGATGGAGCCAAAGGTGAAATCAAGGGAATTGGATAGCTAGACTGCTCAGGAGTGCCTAAACTTGACAATGTGCTACTTGTAAAGGGGTTGACTGCCAACCTAATTAGCATCAATTAACTATGCGATCAAGGACTGAAAGTTAATTTCTCCAAATCTGAATGTCTTATTACAAATGAGAAAGGTGAATTTATCATGAAAGGAGTCAAATATAAGGACAACTGCTATTTATGGGCGCCTCAAGATTCAAGTTATGTTTTCTCTTGTTTTCTTGCCAAAGGAGATGAAGTTAAACTCTGGCATTAGAAACTTGGGTTGAAGCAATGAACACTGCATGCTACATTCACAATAGAGCCACCTTGAGGAAAGGTACTTCAGTTACACTGCAAGAATTATGGAAATGAAGAAAACCTATTGTGAAATACTTCTATGTCTTTGGAAGTAAATGCTACATTTTGGCATATCGTGAACAAAGATGAAAATTAGATCCAAAGAGTGATAAAGGGATATTTCTAGGATACTCAACCAACAAAAGATCTTATAGAGTCTACAACACCAGAACTAAAGTAATGATGGAGTCTATAAATGTTATTGTTGATGATCAAGACTTGAACAAAGAAGTTGATGTCCTGGACGATGTTGAAACTTTTCAAAATGCAACTCCACTAGAAACTGAAGACATAAGTATTGATGAACAACCCTCTGGTTCTGAGCCTGAAGCTAGTCAGACCAATAAGGGTCCCTCTATCTGGATTCAGAAGGATCATCCTAAAGATCTCATCATAGGAAAGCTGGATAAAGGATACACTACCAGATCAATGGAAATAATATCTAACTCTTGTTTTGTGTCAAATATAGAGCCAAAGAATGTTAAAGAAGCGTTAACTAATGAGTTTTGGATCAATGCCATGCAAGAGGAGTTAGATCAATTCAAGAGGAATGAAGTTTGGGATCTTGTCCCAAGGCCTGAAGGATCAAATGTGATAGGAACCAAATAGGTGTACAATAACAAATCCGATGAACATGGAGTTGTTACCAGGAATAAAGCAAGACTGGTTGCTCATGGATACACTCAAGTTGAGGGAATTGATTTTGATGAGACCTTTGATCATGTTGCTAGACTTGAATCTATCAGATTACTTCTTGGAGTTGCTTGCATTTTCATGTTCAAATTGTATCAAATGGATGTCAAGAGTTCATTTCTTGAATGGTCACTTAAATGAGGAAGTCTATATGGAACAATGATAATACCGAATCACACTGCGCTTTTGACTCGAATTGCACATGTTTCTTAGGTTTTTATTATTGTTTTCTTGTATTATGTTCGTGTTTTGTTTTGTTTTCAGGTTCTAAGTGTTTCCAGATCCATTCTTGAAGAAACGTAGGAACTCGAGCTAAAAAGCCAGTTTTTGAAGGAATTACACATGTGGAACCCAACGCGGTGGGCGCCATGGGGTGGGCCATAAGTAGAAGAGGACTCAACTACTGACAACTTCTACGTCTCCCACTTCTTTCCACATAGGTTCATGTGGTGGGCGCCATGGAGGGGGTGGCGGTCACCATCTTTGGCGTATTTTTCCCTCCCAAAAGAAGTTAGGGGCATCCTTGTCTTTCCATGCTTTTTCCTCAGCCTATAAATAGAATGCCTTTAGTTCATTTCTCATCATCCAAACTTAGTTGTAACAATTAGGCATAAATAATCGAAAGTTTGTAAGCAATAATCCTCTCACATCGGAAATTTATCGTATTTGTGTAATCGAGTTTGGAGCATTTGGTGGAAGTTAATCATGCTGCCATTTTTCAGTTCGAGTTTATTTTACAGTTGTTTTCAGACACCAACCCTTCGATTGGAGCAGGTTTCTATTTATGAATTCCGCTATTACTTTTATTTAATTTATCGCACCGCTTTTACTTTCATTTACTTTCCGCACTCGCTTTACTTTTATTTATTTTCTCGTACCGCTTTTATTTCATTTACTTTCCGCATTCGCTTTACTTTCATTTATTTTCCCGCACACGCTTTACTTTCAAAACCTTTTATCTAAAAAGAATTTATTTTAATATGACAAAAACCAACATGTCTATTTACTTTTCCATGTCTGGCTAAATCTAAAAAGGCAAAAATGTAAGGATCGTAGTTAAAATAACATTTCACACAATGTGTTGATAGAAATGCTTAGGGGCTATGTTGATCTTTAATACAAATTTTCCGCACTTTAATTCTGTTGGGTAAGATCGAAAGTCGTCCAACCTTTAGTAAACTTGATTAGTCTTAACTATTCAAAGGAAGCGACAACACTTTGTTCAGTTAAGTAGGAATTTTTTAATACTTTAGAAAAAAGATTTTAAAACTATTTTTGGATGCGTTAGTGGGTTTAAAATCTGGTTCATTTGAACCTCTTTTGTTAAAAAGTTTCAGATCAAAATACTTTTCAACTTAGTAAAGAAACTATATTTCTTAAAAATAGGTTTATAAATTTAATGTAATGTACGTCTTTTTATAAGTGACAATAAGATGGTTTGTTTAAAGGTTAAACTCAGTTCTGAATACCTGAAAGCGATAGTTTTCGTTAAATTATTCTTTTTTATAAAGTAGTAAACAATGCCCCATAAGTAGTTTTATTTACATGCATTGGAAAGTTATCTGACTGTGAGAATTAAATTCAAGCCTGTTATTTCCATTTAATCTACATCTTCGCACTTTACTTTACTTTACTTTACTTTTACCGTGCACACATATATACCCCATTTTTATTTGCCTTAGATAAACATTGTAATAATAGGATTTGATAGATTGATGTTTCGTCTCTGTAGGATCGATAATATTTTATATTACTCTAGCGCGACTCATATACTTGAGAAAACACCGCACCAAGTTTTTGGCGTCATTTCTGGGGACCAATTACGTCAAATTTCGTACCCTACCTTTACATCGTCTAACCAAGGCTTTGCTTACTGGGAGATTCGAAGAACTCGCAGTACCAGTATTCTTATTGATCCTTTAGCGGAACCTGAATGTTATGTTTGTGCACGTCTCTCGCTTCGTAAGATTAGGGAAACTATGGTCGATGACCACAACCAAAGACCCCTTAAGGATTTCACCCAACCATCAGATGACGAACCCAGTTCTAGTATAGTAAACCCTACTATCCCTGCTAATAATTTCAAATTGAAACCATTCTTATTACAATTAGTACAATAAAAACAATTTGCGGGTCTCCCTTCAGATAACCCAAATCAACATCTAAAAGTCTTTATTCAGGTAGCCGATACTTTCAAAACCAACGGTGCTACTCCTGAGGCGATCCGACTTAGACTATTTCCATTTTCCTTAGAGATAAAGCCCTTACATGGTTAGATTTCCTTCTAGCCAATTCTATAACAACTTGGGAAGAGCTTAGAAGAGTATTTCTTTCTAGATATTTTCCCCCAAGTAAGACTGCCATCTTTTAAAAACAAATAACTAGATTTACCCAAAACCAAGGTGAGTCACTCTTCGAAGCTTGGGAGAGATATAAAGACCTATTAAGAATATGCCCATATCATGGTCTAGAATCCTGGCTAATCATTCATACCTTCTATAATGGACTTCTTTACAACACAAAGATGACCATTGACGCTGCCGCTGGCGGCACTCTAATGAACAAACCTTACCCCGGAGCTTGCATTCTCATTTAAGATATAGATCAAAACCATTATCAATGGGGAACAAAATGAGAAACAGTGGAAAAGAAAAAATCCCAAGGAGGAATACATGAGATAAGTTTTATAGACATGATGCAAGCCAAAATGGACGCGTTGGCCCTGAAAGTGGAACATATGTACACAAACACAGCCGATGCAGCAGTAGTCACATCAAAATGTGAACTATTTGGAACCAAAGGACACCTATCTGCAGAATGCTATCTGTTAAACGAGACTCACTCAGACCAGTTCAACTATGCCCAAGGAAACCCATTTTCAAATACATATAACCCTAGATGGAGGAATCACCCAAACTTCTCCTACAAGAACAATAATCCTATACAAAACCAAACACCTCTGAGACCGCCCTATTTTTAAGCACAGAGACAAAACTAACCTATGCAAGTTGTACCACCAAAGCCAAACCTTAAGAAAATTATGGAAAACCTTAAGAAAATCATTTCAACCCAACAGTAGCAAAACAAAGAATTCCTTAACCAAAACGTTCACATAAAATGATGACCCGATTAGGAACCAAGGTTGACCAAATATTCACTCACAATAAGATGCTTGAAACCCAGATCTCTCAGGTAGCTCTAAACCAAGCACCCCATACCACACCTGGAGAGCAATTTCCTAGACAACCCCAACAAATCCCCAAAGGACATGCCAACACCATTACCTTATGAAGTGGGACTGCGTATGATGAACCGCTTAACCCGACATCATATGAACCTAAAACTTCTAAGAAAAGTGTTGAACCTTCGGACGAAGAAGGAGACCCAGTGAAATCTAAAGATCAAGAAAAAGGATAAGCCAAAGATAAAACATATACAACACCCCTGCCATACAAACCACCAATACCATATCCACAAAGACGAAAACAAACTAAGATCAATGACCAATATCAAAAATTCGTTAAAGTAATAGAAAAAATCCATGTAGAGATTCCTTTTACAGAATCCATCACCCAAATACCATCCTATGCAAAATTCCTTAAAGACATCCTTACAAATAAGCGTAGACTTGACGATCCGAAACCCTTGTAATGCAATTGGATTTCTAAGAATAAACTTTCTAAAAAGGAGAAAGACCCTAGAAATTTCTCCATGCCTTGTATTTTGGGGGAGTCATGTCATCGACAAAGCTTTTCTAGACCTATGCGCTAGTGTAAGCTTAATGCCCATAGCAGTTTGTGACAAATTAAAACTAGGAGAAACTACAACCTACCGAGATGTATCTCCAATTAGTCAACAAATCTGTTAAATATCCAGTAGGCATATTAGAAGACGTTCCCGTTAGGATAGGTCAGTTGTTTATCCCTACTGATTTTGTTGTCATGGACATTAAAGAAGATGACGACATCACAATCCTCCTAGGTAGACCTTTCTTATCAACAGCAAAAGCTATAAGAGATGTCAAGAGAGGAAAATTGACTTTTGAAGTAGGCAATGAAAAGATAGAGTTCATTATTTCTAAGTTCCCTATGACACCAGTGATAGGAAATGCATGTTATGCCATATACATCATTGACGAATGCATTAGGGAATTAGATCAGGAAGGACCCACATAAACAATCAAACTACCTTCAACCCTCATAGGGGAAGATGATGAATTCATGGAAACCTGTATTGATGATAACCTTTATGAGTGTTTATCCCTTACTCTAGACCTTATGCCATGTCCAAAGGAACCAACTTAATAACTTAAAGAACTAACCAAGAATCTAAAATATGAGTTTTTGGGCGAGGAAATGAAGCGCCCAGTTATAATCAGTGATACCCTGAACTAACCAGAAACAACCCAACTCTTAGATGTCTTGCAAAAACATCCCTCGACCTTAGGATATAATATCTCTGATCTTAAAGGAATAAGCCCATTCGTGTGTATGCACCGGATTTTTCTTGAGGACGATTCAAAATCCTCTAGGGAACCTCAGAGAATAATAAACCCTATAATGAGTGATGTTGTCAAGAAAGAAGTTCTTAAGTTACTAGAAGCAGGTATAATCTATCAAATTTCAGATAGCGAGTGGGTGATCCCTGTGTATGTAGTACCCAAAAAGGGAGGCATCACTGTGGTACACAACGAGAAGGGAAAACACGTCACAAAACAGATAGAAGGAGGATAACGTATGTGTATAGACTATAGGAAACTTAACAAATCAACTAGGAAGGATCATTTCCCTTTACCCTTTATAGATCAAATGTTGGAACATATGGCTAGACATTCCTATTTTTGTTATCTTGATGGATATTCGAGATTCGTCCAAATTCCCATTCACCCAGAAGACCAGGAGAAAACTACCTTCACATGCCCCTACAGTACTTTTTCCTATAGAAGAATGCCTTTCAGACTCTGTAATGCTCCAACTACTTTTCAGCGTTATATGATGTCTATTTTCGCTGATTATGTTGATGAATTAGGGAAGTATTCATGGATGACTTCTTGGTATGCAATTTTGATTTCAAAAACTATCTTGCAAACCTTGAGAAAATCCTGGAAAGATGTGTAGAAGTGAACTTAGTGTTGAACTGGGAGAAATGTCACTTTATGGTCACCGAAGGTATAATGTTAGGACATATAGTCTCTGAGAAGGGTATCGAAGTAGATAAAGAAAAAGTTAAAGTCATAGAGAACCTCAAGCCACCCAAAACCATTAGGGAAGTCCGAAGTTTTCTTGAACACGTTAGTTTCTACCATCATTTTATCAAAGACTTCTCTAAAATAACCAAACCCTTAACTGGTCTCCTGGTGAAAGATGTTGAATTCATTTTCGACGAAAGATGCGATAAAGCATTTAATATTTTAAAACAAACACTAATATCCGCACCTATTATACAACCCCCAGATTGGACTGAACCTTTTGAGATCATGTGTGACACTAGTGATTATGTCGTAGGAGCTGTTCTAGGCCAGAGGAAAAATAAGAAATTGCATATAATTTACTATGCTAGCAGAACCCTAGATGTCGCTCAACTTAACTACGCAACAACTGAAAAGGAACTCCTAGTTGTAGTCTTCGCTATAGACAAGTTTCGATCTTATCTGATGGGAGCAAAAATTATATCTTACAATGACCACGTTGCTAATAGATACTTTTTAAGTAAAAAGGATGCAAAACCTAGGTTACTTCGATGGATTCTCCTATTACAAGAGTTTGATCTGAACATTCGAGACAAAAAAGGAACAAAGAATGTAGTTGTCGATCACCTTTCCAGACTCGAGTACTTGAAACCAGACCTACTACCAATAAATGAAGACTTTGCCTATGACAGGCTAATAGCAAAGATAGAGGCCGTTGAGAAAAACAACCTAGACCCGTATAAAAACATTGGAAATTCCTTATCCATAAGTAGTGTGTTGTGGTATGCAGATTTTGTTAACTACCTAGCCGCCGATATAACACCCCCTGACCTTAACTATCAACAAAAGAAGAAGTTCTTTAATGTTGTAAGGAAATTCTATTGGGACGAACCAATTCTTTTCAAGAGAGGTACAAATGGAATTTTTCGTCATTGCTTCCGCAAGAAGAGGTGAATTAATATCATAGATCACTATTACTCTGCACCCTACGGAGGACATGCTAGCACCTCTAAAACACACACCAAGATCCTTCAAGCAGGCCTTTTCTGGCCCACAATGTGGCGTGATGTTCATGCTTATATAGTCAGTTGTGAATGGTGCCAGTGCACTAGGAACATATTGAGATGCAAGGAAATGTCGTTAAATAATATCCAAGAAGTAGAGCTCTTCCATGTTTGGGGCATCGACTTTATGGGACCGTTTCCATCCTCATTAGGGAATAAATATATCCTAGTAGCCGTTGGCTACGTGTCTAAATGGATAGAAGCCATATCCTCATCCACAAATGATACAATAGTGGTTATTAAATTTTTTAGGAACTATATATTCCCCAGATTAGGAGTACCTCGTCTTGTCATAAGTGATGGTGGATCGCACTTCATATCGAGAATTTTTGACAAACTGCTAAGTAAGAATGGAGTTAGACATAGAGTATCAACACCTTATCATCCTCAAACTAGTGGCTAGCTGGAGGTATCCAATAGGGAAATAAAGCAAATCTTAGAAAAAACATTTTCTATATCCATAAAAGATTGGTCTCAAAGGCTGCATGAAGCTCTACGGGCCTATAAAACCGCTTTCAAAACCCATATAGGAACAACCCCTACCAGTTGGTCTACGGAAAATCATGTCACCTACATTTCGAATTAGAACACAAGGCCTATTGGGCCATTAAAACCTTGAATTTAGACTACTTGACTGCAAGTGAAAATGTATCCTCGACATTCACAAGTTAGAAGAACTTCGCTAATACGCATACGAGAATGCCATTATATATAAATAAAGAACCAAAGCTTGGCACAACACATGGATTATAAAAAAAAGGATTTCAATGTAGGCGATCCAGTTCTCCTCTGTAACTCCAGGTTGCGGATTTTCCTGGCAAGCTCAGGTCAAGATGGACAAGCCCTTTTAAAGTTTCGAAGGTCCTGAAATCAGGAGCATTTGAAATTAAGAACGACTCCTGTAGTCCTTTCATCATCAACGGACAAAAATTAAAACATTAAGAAAGAGGCAATATACCCATTGAATACTCCAACCACACCCTTTATTGATCCACCAATACCCAATCCAGCTACACGAGGTCTACTCGTCGAGCTAACGATGTTAAACAAGCGTTGTGTGGGAAGCAACCCCCGATTTTCTTTATTTCTTCTTGATTTTATTTTATTTTTGCTTTTATGTCTTACATTTTGTTTAAAGTATTTATCTGTATAAATTGACGCTTTCTAATGTGTATGATTTCAGGTCCTTTCTTTCTAACCCCACTTTGCAGGATGCATAGCCATGATGACATGCATGTTACCTTTCAAGATGATGCACAAAGGTAGCGCTACTTAGTCCTTTACAGCGCCTGATGGCCCCTACATGATACCCAAACCAGGAATGCATGGATGCTTTGGGTATTGAGCCCAGTGTACGGTTTCTTTATAGCCAGTTCCATTGGGACGAATATGCTGATGAGATGCATTCTACCTAAAGGAATCTCACCCCCAAGTTCCTTAGCTCGTTCAACTACGATCTATATCTTGGTCCGAACGGGAGTGTTTCTTTTAGGTTGTTCGGGATAGAGTACGCCCTAACCCAAAAAGGATTTGGTAACTTGCTTGGTTTTCACACTACCCCAGATGTTATCCCTGAGTTACCCATGAGATACTTCATGAGTCGTGACATCGACAGATTCTGGAGCGACATCACAGGTGGAGGGAGTCCTGATCCTATTACTCAACTATCTCATATCATTCATAATCTGGCTCTGAGATACTTCTAGATGGTCCTTGCCCATACCTTCCTGGGAAAGGCTGACCTTGACATCCATGTTAACGAGGAGGATATCTTCCTTATCTTCTGTGTGAATCAATCACGCCCTGTAGCCTGTGGGAATTTTCTACTTGACAACCTCTGATGCACCTCCAGATCCTCCGAAGGTATCATACATATGGGAGGTACAATGACTCAGATTGATACTGCTTTAGGTCTATCTCGTAAGTTATATAATTTGAATCCCTATTGTGGATACACCACTTTGGACATTGATTTATGTTTGGATAAAGGGGTGATGAGGATATCTTCCTTCCAACCTGACCGGTTCAAGCTGCTGATTAATAGCGAGACCATCCATTATTTCACCCTGCCAGATCCTGTGATGACCAACGTGCATGACCGTGTTAATTGGAGTTATGCAATAGTGGGTTTTGGTGAGACTGTTGAGGAACCTAAGACTCTACATGTACCAGAGTATCATCCTACACTACCATCTCCCAGGATTACACTACTATCTAATAATCATTCCTTGCAGACGCCTGACTTACAGACACAAATTACTGAACTTCGTATGGAGACAACTAGACTCAAGCAGGAGATCGAGAATATCACTTTACAGGTTCAGGCATCTGATCTGATACCAATTGAAGGTGAGAGAAAAACACAAGAAATGAAGTGTTTGAATTGGGTTTTAAACTCTTGAAAACTTTTCGCCTCTTATTGTTAATGCGCTTAAGAGATTATCAGAGTCTGATGATAGATTCTGATTTATAATGCGGAAGCATAAACAATAAATCAAAAGTAAAGAACACATGATATATCCTGGTTCACTTGAGAAACTCTCAAGCTAATCCAATCCACCTTTCCAAGGTGATTTCTCCTTGAACTCAAGGACTTAATCCACTATAATTATAACTGATTACAAATGCACAAGAAATTTTCGGTGAGTAACCCATAATGAATTGTTCAATGATCTAATCAGTTATAACATTCATTAACCTAACAGAATCTGATTAAACATGATCTCCTATTAGGATTCCACAATGATATCCATCAGTGTTCTTACAAGAGTATGACATTCACTTGGTCCTCTTTGAGATATGAATATCATTGAACCTATTACAGGCTTTCACAATGACATACAATCATTGTCATTTCAAATCTTTTGATCTTCACTCAATCACTTGAGGAACTCTTAATTCTAAATAGAATTAATATTCTGGATATTACATGAGTGTTTCTAATCAAGCAGATATGAGCAATAACTCCTTGCTTTATTCTGATTCTAATAAGATGTATGTGATTGGAAGTTTGAATAACATCATATAGAAATTCCCCATCTTCTTCGTTGAGCAAGTTGCGAGAAACAACACATTTTGATCTTCATTTAGCTCAGATGATGAATTGGTTGATGACTTGATTGTTTGTGAACAATATCAGATTCACCAATTGTTGTACTTACTGATTATTGTAGTATTGATTGATGATCTGTTGAGTTCCAACAACAATGGCCGTGTATTGATTTCATATGTTCATGACTTGTATATTTTCATGATGACAAACCACACAACAATGACACACAACGACTACACAACAACTACTTAGAAACACATAATCATTTCACTTATATAGTCAAATAAAGTATAAACATTGAAGAGTATCTAGCTATTGAAAAGATTTGTTACACAATGATGAATGTAGTATAACCACGTATGCCCTTTTCCCAAATCAAGCTAATAGAGAAGTAATGGGATGAAAGTTTTTTTGTTCTTTGTACTATCATTGCTAACAACAATTTTGTATTTTGAACTTCGATCTTCAGAGTATTCAAAACCTTGTTCACTCAGAACATTGTCTTCAGAGTCTTCAACACCTTGTTCACTCAGAGCGTTGTCTTCAGTACTTAATTCTTCAGAATTCTTATCTTCAAAACCTTAAGTCTTCGTTTACCAAAATCGTCTTCATATTTCTTCAGAACTTGGTCTTTAGAAGATAACAACTTCAGAAGCTTCACTCACTTTAGAAGTAGAACCACTTTCAGAACAGAGTCCATAAGAGCATTGCAACAAAAACGTCTAACAACCTTGGATCTTTCTGATTGTGATCAGATATAGAAGCATAATTGATTCTTCAGTACGCTTGCGACTTATGTTACACATAATAACTTACATATACAATGTAACACATATCTTGATAGTGTTTCTTTGATATAATATATTCAATGAATATTACCTGCACAAAAACAAACATCAGAACATAAAATAGTTCTTTCACAAATACTCATTGTTATCATCAAAACCTAGAAATGACTTTCAGAAATAATTCTTGTTCTTACATGATCGACGTTATATCTTTCATGACAGCTGGGAAGATATGGTTAGGAAGGAACATCAGGGTTTAGTGTCGCCTGTAGATGTCCTTTAACACCATTGAGTGAATAAGGAATCATTGGAACTGATTTCTTACTTTAACATCGCTATTTGTCTTGAGGGAACCTATACTAAAGCGGGGTCATCCTCTGACAGGTCGGTCTCTCATGTTGACGATTACAAGAGAATAAATAGCTCATATGATGATTTATTAATTTCTCCCTACAAATTCCTGTTTTCAAGGTCAAATTAACTACCTTTAAGTGACTTAAAGGAATGGTATTGAAGCATCTTTGAATAACTGTAACTTATAAATGTGCCTAAGAGGGGGGTGAATTAGGTTTATCAAAATTTCTTCGAAGTTTTTTACTGATTCTTGGTTTTTTCTTTCCTTATGACTTGTTAAGTAATGAAAGATAAAATGCGGAAAGTAAAAGAGACACGATGGTTTATCCTGGTTCCCCTCCTAATCTGAGAGTACATCTAGTCCCCTTTCCAAATAGAAAGAGATTTTCACTATATGTTAGAAACCTAGAACAAGACACACCTAATATTTTCTAATTCTAACCACCAAGAACAAGCCTCTTGGGTATTACAAATTTTAAAGTCCGAACAAGATTCACTTTCTCACACACTGACCTCTTGTATCTACAAACCGAAAACAAGGTAAGTCTTACTAACTTATCTCTAACAATCCTAAAAATAAGTAGTAATCAAAGAGAATAAATACTGAATTTTGTATAAGTGTAGGAAGATGAAAGCTTGGATTTTTTATCAATATGAATATTGATCTTCTCCTTGCTTGAAACAAATATCACCCAAATACAATATACAAGTGTTCTTGAATATATGAGATGAAACAATAATATATGTGAAAGTTTATGAAAAGTTTCTCTCAAGACAATGAACACTTAAAGAGTTTTTTTTTGTTTTTGAAAATGAAGAATTTGAGTAAATTTTTTATTATAAAAATTATTGGAGGTGAGTGTGAAATCTTAAAATGATTTGTTTATATAATGCACAAAACACCCCTTTCATAAAGGTATCATTTAAATGAAACAATGTCATGATTTGAATGAAGGAAACAATGAAGATTTTCATGAAAAGACACATATTTTCGCATACAACAACAATGTTAATCGGTTAACACATATGTTAATTGGTTAACACCCCTTAATGTTAAATCCAGAGTACAAAAATTAGCTTGGTTAACCGGTTAACCAATCCGTTAACCAGTTAACACTGAATGATTTTGAAACAAAATGCTGATTTTGAATGCTTTAAGTTATGCTAAAATGTTCTTATCATTCCTAACATGTATCTAATGTATAAAATGATATTTGTGAACACTTGTATAAATACTTTGAGCAATATTTGTTATACCTTTGTGTTATATCAAGTTGGTCTTCAATTTTTTGAAAGTATGATGAATATAGTTTGAAGTCTGATCCACTTGATATTTCGTCAAAACTTGAGCAATGTTAGACCAAACATATGAAACTTGATTCAAAAGTCATTCTTCCTTTTTGCATATACATACTTAAGAAATATCTTGTTGTCTTCATCAAAATCAAATATTGAAAGAAGCTTGCATCTACAATCTCCCCCTTTTTGATGATGACAACCAAATTTAAAAGTTTGCTTTGAACTTGTTTCTCTTAACCTAAACTCCCTTTGATTGAAGCTCCCCCTCAATCAAAGAAGGTATATACAAAAATTCTGCACTCAAGCTTGTTAGAGAAAATTAATCCTTCTCCCCCTTTGGCATTAGCAAAAAGGAAGAGGAATAAAAAAATGGATATGAAAGTTAAATGCAACATCATAAACGTACACAATACTTTAAACAATCACATGAATGCGAAACAGAACATTCATATGAAACAACACATTTTAACATTTGTACGAAAACATTAACGATTACGAGACAACATAATTCAAAGTAAACCAAAATGCAAACTCGTCCAGTGTTAATCGGTTAACGGATGTGTTAATCGATTAACACAGCCAAAACATGTATATTCTGGGCAAAAAATGACCCAGTTAATCGGTTAACGCATCCAATAAATTCAAAAAATAGTAGATTTTTCTAGCCAAATTCAAGAGGGGTCTCAACAAAAATTTATGTGGACATGTTAATAAACCTAATAATGCAACTTATGACCATTTTTTTTAATAAAAACATATTTTAATAGCATATAAAAATAAGAAAATTTAACAATTTTCACATAAAACACATATTTTAATATAGTGCAAAAAGATATAAAATTGTAATGAAATGTTCTTTGTGTACCTTAGCTTCATTATAACCTATAATTAAGAGCTTTAGAAACTTTAAAAGTCACCTTCATCTAGAATACCAAGTTCACGGCGAATCTTGTAAAAAGCTTATTTTGCAAGTGGTTTTGTGAAGATATCTGCGAGTTGATTATACGTATCTACAAAGGTAACCTCGACATCTCCTTTAAGCACATGATCATGAAGGAAATGATGTCGAATGTCTATGTGTTTGGTCCTTGAGTGCATGACCGTATTTTTAATAATGTTGATTGCACTTGTGTTGTCGCACTGGAGAGGAATGCCTCCAAGATCGATTTCGTAGTTGCTTAATTGTTGCTTTAGCCAAAGGTTTTGTGCACAACAACTACCTGCTACTATGTATTTTGCTTCGACCGTACTAAGAGCAACACATTCTTGTTTCTTACATAACTATAGAACTAATGCATTTCCAAGGATGTGACAAGTTCCACTAGTACTTTTTCTATCTGTTTTATAACCTGCATAATCTGCGTCAGAATAACCAACTAACTTATAAACTCTAATTTTAGGATACCATAAGCCAACGTTGTCGTTCCCTTGAGATACTTCATGATTCTTTTGATCTTTGTAAGATGTGACTCCTTTGGATTTGCTTGGAAGAGAGCACATAAACACACACACTAAACATTATGTCAAGACGACTTGCCGTCAAATAGAATAAAGAACAAATCATACCTCGATACATCGTAATATCAACTGATACTCCTGATTCGTCTTGATCAACATAGATTCCAGAGCCCATAGGTGTTGACATAGCCTTACAACCACCCATTTTGAATCTCTTTAACAACTCTTTGTAATATTTTGATTGGTTGATAAAAATTCCGTCTTTTAGTTGCTTGATTTGCAATCCAAGAAAGTAATTCATCTTTCCCATCATAGACATTTCAAATTCGCCTTGCATCATCAACACAAATTCTTCACATAGTTCCTTATTTGTTGAACCGAAGATTATGTCGTCCACGTAGACTTAAAATAGTAAGGTATTACCCTTTATCCTTTTAATGAATAAATTTTTGTCTACCTTGCCTTTTTCAAAACCTTTTTCCTATAAAAAGTTACTTAGACGATCATACCATGCCCTTGGTGCTTGTTATAATCCATATAGCGCTTTCTTCAATTTGTATACATGTGAAAAATGCTTGAAGTCTTCAAATCCCGGGGGTTGTTTGACATAGACTTCTTCGTTGATATATCCGTTCAAGGAGGCGCATTTGACGTACATTTGAAATAACTGAAAAATCATTGAACATGCATAAACAAGTAATAAACGAATAGCTTCCAATCTTGCAATTGGAGTGAAAGTTTCTTAAAAGTCAATTCCTTCCTCTTGATTATACCCTTGAGCCACCAATCTTGCTTTGTTTCGAACAATTATTCCATTCTCATCAAGTTTTTTTAAAACACCCATCTTGTTTCGATGATATGCTTATCACTTGGCCTAGAAACAAGTTCCCAAACTTTATTTCTCTCGAATTGGTTTAATTCTTATTGCATAGCAACAATCCATTGATCATCTCCAAGAGCTTCATCAACTTTAGAAGGTTCTATTTATGAAACGAATGCTATTTTCAAGCATGCATCCTTGACATTCAATCTTGTAACAACACCTTGACTTATGTCTCCGATAACTTTGTCAATAGGATGATCTCTATGTGTCCTCCATTTTTTTGGTAGGTCATTGATATTAGAATCTTGTTGAATCAATTCATCTTGATATTCTACTTGATTTTCAATGATATCTTTAGAATTATCTTCTTTAGAGATTTCTACAAAATCATCATCATCATCACAAATAACAATGTCCTCTTTCGAGGGGTTAGATTCATCAAACTTGACATGCATAGATTCTTCTATAGTTAAAGTTCTCTTATTATATATATATATATATATTCTATAAACCTTACTTGAAAGAGAGTAACCAAGAAATATACATTCATCTGACTTTTCGTCGAACTTACCAAGATTATCTTTGTCGTTGTTCAAGACAAAGCATTTGCATCCAAAGATGTGAAAGAAAGATATGTTTGGTTTCCCCCCTTTGAAACGTTCATAGGGATTTTTCTTGAGAATAGGCTTAATATTAACACGATTACTTACAAAATAAGTCGTGCTCACTGCATCCACCCAAACATATTTCAGAAGGTTTGAATCACATTGTCCTTGCAAGTTCCACCAATGACCTATTCTTCCTTTCTACAACATCATTTTGTTGTGGAGTTATTGGTGCTGAGAAGTTGTGTGAGATTCCATGTTATTCACAAAATTCTTCAAATAAAGCATTTTGGAATTCTCCACCATGATCACTTCTAATGGAGGCAATTGTAAGAGACTTCTCATTTTAAATTTGTTTTGCATACTTCTTGAATGCCTTGAAAGCTTCACTTTTCTGCATTAAGAAGAAAGTCCAAGTGTATCTAGAAAAATCATCTATAATTACTAATGCATAAACATTACCTCCAAATCTCTTTGTTCTTGATGGACCAAAGAGATCCATGTGCAACAATTGTAGTGGCCTTGTTGTGGTCACCACATTCTTGGATTTGAAAGTTGACTTGGTTTGTTTCCTTTTTTGGCAAGCTTTGCATAACTTATCTTTGATGAATTTAATATTCGACAATCCAATGACTAAGTCATGTTTGATCAATTTATTCAAATGCTCCATGTGAATGTGAGCAAACCTCTTATGCCATAACCATGAGTCGTTGTTGTTTGCCATGAGACATCTAACCTTACAAGACAAGTTATCAAAGGAAATCTCATAAAAATGTTGTTAACTCTTTTACCTTTTTGCATTACTTCATGAGTGACTTCATTTTCTATAAAGCATTCATCTTTGGTGAAGTTGATTTTGAAACCTCTATCACACAATTGACTAATGCTAAGGAGATTATGCTTTAGAACTTCTACATAGAGGACATCTTATATAGTTGTTGAAGGTGGTGAACCAATGATGCCTACGTCAAGGATTTTTCCTTTGTTGTTGTCACCATAAGTCACAAATTCTTTGGCCTTAAGCGTTAGATGTTAAAATTTGTTTAAGTTACCCGTCATATGCCTTGAACACCCACTATCAAGATACCATTGGCTTGAAGAGGTCTTCAAGCACACATCATCGTCTTCATCACCGGAATGATGTGAGGCCATTAATTCTAGATTTGCGCTTTGATCACTATCTGAGTCCGATGAGGATCTTATTTCATTATCATCCCAAGCAATATAAGCCTTTTTTGTGATCCTTTTTCCTTTTATTGTCATGGTTCTTTGATTGTTTAGGACAGTCTGGTTTGATATGACCTTGCTTTCCACATTCATAGCATTTAATATCTTGAGTGGATGTTGATGCTTCTTTCTCCTTGTTCTTTGAAAATTTCTTCCTTCAGGTATAGCTAGAATTTCTAATATTATTCTTTGCACCAAAATATTTTCCTAACCTTTTTACAAGAAGCATAAAATTTTCGTCTTCATTTGGATTGTCTTCTTTCTAAAATTCTTTGGAATCAACCTTTAACGCAATGCTTTTATATTTCTTTTCTTGAATCTCATGCTTTTCCAATTGCCCAAGTTTTGTCTCATATTCTTGAAGTTTTCCGAATAAAGTAGTAGATGTCATCGTGGATAAACTTTTCTTTTCTGATATTGCCGTCACTTTGGGTTGCCATTCTCTGGACAAAGATCTAAGCACTTTAAGATTAAGTTCATCGTTAGTTAGTGTCTTACCAAGTGCCTTCAAATGATCTGTCAAGTGCACAAATCTTTTCTGCAAATCAAGGATTGATTCTCCTAGTAGCATTCTGAATAATTTATATTCTTGACTTAACGTATTTAATCTAGATCTTTTAACTTCGAAGGTTCCTTCATGAGTTTCTACCAAAGTATCCCAATTTTTTTGGGCATTGTACATGCTGAGGCGCGAAATAATTCATCCATGCCTAGTGCACTTTGTAGAAGATTTATTGCCTTTTTGTCATAGAGAACCTTCTTTTTATCATCAACATCCCGTGAACCTTGAGGCTTTGGTGAACTAACTCCATTGACAACCGTTGTAGGAAAAAAAAGGTCCATTTTGGAAAGCCTCCCATATATCACTTCCTTGTGCTTCTAAATGAGCCTTCATGCGTATTTTCCAGAAGTCAAAGTATCACCGCAGAACAATGGAGGCTTGCTGCTACTATCACCGTCTCTAAACACAAGATTGTTATTTTCGAAAGACATACTGAATCGATTAGGAACAAGTTACCTAACATCTGCTTTGATGCCAATTGTAACTTATAAATGCGCCTAAAAGGGGGGTGAATTAGGTTTATCAAAATTTCTTCGAAGTTTTTTTACCGATTCTTGATTTTTCCTTTCCTTGTGACTTGTTAAGTGCTGAAAGGTAAAATGCGGAAAGTAAAAGAGACACAATGGTTTATCCTAGTTCCTCTCACAATTTGAGAGTACATCTAGCCCCCTTTCCAAATAGAAAGAGATTTTCACTATCTGTTAGAAACCTAGAACAAGACACACCTAGTCTTTTCTAATTCTAACCGCTGAGAACAAACCTCTTGGTTATTATAAGTTTTAAAGTCCAAACGAGATTCACTCTCTCACAAATGGACCTCTTGTATCCACAAACCGGAAACAAGGTAAGCCTTACTAACTTATCTCTAACAATCATAAAGATAAGTAGTAATCAAAGAGAATAAATACTGAATTTTGTATAAGTGTAGGAAGATGAAAGCTTGAATTTTTTTATCAATATGAATATTGATCTTCTCCTTGCTTGAAACAAATATCACTCAAATACAATATACAAGTGTTCTTGAATGTATGAGATGAAATAATAATATATGTGAAAGTTTATGCAAAAAGTTTCTCTCAAGACAAGTTTGAAATGAACACTTAAAGAGTTTTTTTGAAAATGAAGAATTTGAGTAAAAAATTTATTATAAAAATTATTGGAGGTGAGTTTGAAATCTGAAAATGATTTGTTTATATAATGCACAAAACACCCTTTCATAAGGGTATCATTTAAATGAAACAATGTCATGATTTGAATGAAGGAAACAATGAAGATTTTTATGAAAAGACACATATTTTTGCATGCAGAAACAATGTTAATTGGTTAACACATATGTTAACCGGTTAACACCCCTTAACTTTAAATCCAATATTCAAAAATTAACTTGGTTAACCGGTTAACGCTGAAGTATTTTGAAACAAAATGCTGATTTTGAATGCTTTAAAATATGCTAAAATTTTCCTATCATTCTATTGTATAAAATGAATTTTGTGAACACTTGTATAAATACTTTGAGCAATATTTATTATACCTTTGTGTTATATCAAGTTGGTCTTCAATTTTTTGAAAGTATGATGAATATAGTTTGAAGTTTGATCCACTTGACATTTCGTCAAAACTTGAGTAATGCTAGACCAAACATATGAAGCTTGATTCAAAAGTCCTTCTTACTTTTTGCACATACATACTTGAGCAATATCTTGTTGTCTTCATCAAAATCAAATATCGAAGGAAGCTTTCATCTACAATAACTCCATCCCAACTAAATCCTGACGATTACCAAAGTATTTAGTATTGGTGGGAGTACCAGAAAAAAATTACCTTTTCCAAATTTGTTCTTCAATCTCTTTGCCCTAAATTAGACTTGTGTTGGCAAGAACCATAATCATCGGTTAATGTCATTATGCCATCCAATCAAAGTATTTAATGCGTACCTTGAAAGTTGGAATAATTGCAAGGACGATTATTTTTTGGTGTTTCCTCTGACCCTATAAGCTCATCCTGTCTCCTGAAGGGTCCTAAAGGAGAAACTCATTTGCCTGACCCCTCACCCTCTAAACCGGTGAAGTGCACAAAAATAATTTTAAACATTTTGTATAAAACCATTTTAACAAGATATCAAAGACCAATACTAACTTGTTTGAATCTCTGACCCCCTTGGAAGAGATGTCAAATGCAGTCATGATAACCTTTTGAGAGAGCATGGGATTCTAAGAAGGGTTGGTCCTTCAGGAGAGTTATCAACATGGGAGTGGTTGTGTATTTAACCACTACTCTAGAGAGAAAAAACATGTTTAGTGAAGACATAATTTGTTGTATATTAACCTTTGTTGTTCTTATAGTATTATGATGACTGTCCTTTATTATGTTTGTAGATAATATGACATCTCTTATGAATATTTTCAAGAAAATAAAGGACTTCGTTATGGATGAGGTGTTCGCCTCCCATTCCCTAACTTCAAATTTGTTCTAGACAGGAACGACTAATGATGTGATACTTACAGTGAATAAAACTTTGTCCAAGGGGCATATCAAGGAAGCTGAACAAGGACGTTCCTCCTCCAAGAGGCAGAGTAAGAACCTAAATGACCAACCTCCCATTTTCGTATAGGTGAAGGAAAAGATGGATCTAGGTAAAGACACATCCCATGGAGAGACTACTGTCGAAAATTCTAAACCATCAGGATCGGGAACCATGGAAGTTGTATGAGGCGACAATGAAGCTTCCCTTCCCCCATTTCAAATTTCCACAAGTTTTCCTTTCCTCGAGCCTTATATATATCTGGAACATGTCGATGTTTCCCGAAACGAACAATTGGATGACTACTTTTATTAAATATTTTAGGGAGGCGAATGGTCGAGATCCTAGTGATAAGGAGGTTATATGTCATATTATATTTTGAAGCCATATTCGAATTCATGAGTGACGTTATTTTTTTCAAGACAATTGAGAAGATATGGACATGAAGGAACAACAAGGTTTATTTTTGCCAGAGGATGACATTCAATACCTCTAGGTGCATGAGGAATCATTGGGATAAGTTTATTTCTTTAATGCCCATCCTGAATGAATGAGTGATTCACTCCAGAGGACCAAGTACTGGAAAGTTTGGATAATATGCATGCTTTAGTGTTATATTCCCTTGGGACATGCAAGATTTCAAAGGATCTAAACTTATCCAAATTTTCTCTTATCAAAGCGACATATCCTTACAAAAATTAATATTTGGTACGACCCTCCCTTTTTACTAGTGACACCATTAGCTAGAATTTATTGGTAGCTTGATGTTATTTTCTCCCATTTCGATTGCTAATGCGAGGTTGATGATGATTGCTTCATACTCAACTTAATTATTTGTAGTGGGGAACTTAAAGTGTAAGGATACCTTAATAACCAATCTAACTTTTTTCTCCAAAATGGGACTGACTCGACTTCTTTAAATGTTAGATGAACCGTTTGTGAACACAACCCGTATGCATGTTCAGGGATGGTAAAAATTTACATACCCGCAGATATCTGCAGATAAAATCTGTCACAAGTACGGGGTAGGTAACTTAAGAGATATCCACAGATAAAATAAATGGATATTTAAATACTAGTTTAGTAATGGATATAAATATGGGTTTTATGATATCCATGCTTGTGGATATTTGTATCCTAAAATATTAGTTTATTATACTTTGTCTTTTCATCTTCTAAAAAACTAGTCTTCTCATTTTTTTAAAGTTTTCTTTGAAGAAAACCTTTTACATTGAAGCTTCTTCTTTACTCCATAACTTACTTTAACAATTCAATTCGACCATCCAACCAACCACTTTCCCTATCCAACCAGTGTCTTCCTTTCAAATCCTTGGTCGTCCTCTCTTTAACCATGACTCACAATCATAATATGTTTTTTTTAAAATGAAGGAAATTAATGTGATAATATTTTGTTGTTAAAATAAGAGATATTTGTAGGGATGTTATCTAATAATAACTACTTGTATATTTAAAAGAAGTTGGAGAAAAAAATTCAAACAAAAAAATTAGAAAAAAAATGTGATCCATGGATATTTGTAATATCCACAAATATCTTAAAACTCGTGGATTATCTGTTTAGCAGATACCCGAATGGATATGGGGCGGATATGGATATCATATTTATTCAACGGGGAAGACATGGATATCATACTATCCGTCCCCATGGATATCCATTTACATCCCTATGCATGTTGGCTTTGATGTGCCTTGAGTCATTTTTGCAATGAAAACTATAAATAGTCAGGTTTTCAAAACTTTCCTTGATTCAAATAAGATGACAAATTCAAATAATTCTATTGACAATTGTGTTAGCTACCCAGCCGAATCTAGGCAATTGAGGACTTGCATCAAGGCTAAATCTAACCAGACTCAGATGGCGCGTACCTTAAAATATCGTCCCAGCTTCCTGGACGTGATCTCTAATACCAATGTCGCTTTCTATATCTCTTGATAGCATAATTTTGGGCTAATTAGACCTTGTATATGAAGTATACAAGTCTCTATCTTGAATTTGACTCTTGGATGAGGATGGTGATAATGAAATCATTAAACACAAGCTAGTAAAGGAATAAGGCTTCCCTGTTGTAGGGTCAGAATAATACCAGTGGAGTTGACAAGATCATTTTCAAAGATACAAATATTTGTTCACATTCTAGGATCCATTTGAAGAATGATTCCTTTTTCAACAGTTCGTAGAATGGTAAGGCGTCTTAGGATGGCTTTGAGATGAAGCTATTGAGATCCATTATTATTCCATTCAATCTCATGACTTCATTCTTTGTGGTTTGAGCCACCATTTTGATAACCTCTTCAATTTTTCTAGGCTTGCCTCTATGCCTATCTCTGTCAGGTAAAAACTTGGAAATTTGCCAACTCTAACTCAAAAGTGCACTTTTTTGGATTAAGCCTTATGTTATATTATTGAACTATTTGAAACATACGAGAGAGATGCTCGTTGTGTAGTTCTTCTTCGCCAGACTTGACGATTATATTGTTCATGTACACCTCAAACATTTATCATATTTCTTACATAAAAACCTTATTTATCATCCTTTAGTATGTTGCCCCTACATTTTTTAGGCCAAAATTCATCACATTATACTGTTTGTTCGACCATGAAAGTTGTTTCTTCCCATCTCACACATACATGGGAATTTAGTTGTATCTATAATATGCATCCATGGATGATAAAAGCTTATATGCAAATAAATTTTCCACTACATTGTCTATGTTGGAAGGGGGTATTGGTCGTTAGAGCATGATCGATTGTGATCTGTGTAATCAATATATATACTCCACTTCCCCTAAGTCTTCTTCACCAACAGAACCTTAGAGAGCCATTTAGTATATTTAACTTTAAAGATAAAGTTGGTGTCGAGTAATACCTGAACCATTTTCAAGGTTGCTTTGGCCTTTTTAGGTTATTGTTTCCTCTTGCACTGAGACACATACCACACACATGAATTAATATATTTTTTGAAAGGTGACTTCAAGAACAAAAGGGGGTAAACTTTGGTATTTAAAATTCTTGATTAATATTGTATTAGTAATTTTAGTTGAGTGAATTACAACAGAAAAAAAAGCATTGAAAGTAAATTGTAGAAATTAAAAGGACATGATTAGAGAGATTGTACCATAAATTTATATAGGTTTGGCCGAAGGTTGACCCAGTCCAATCTCTAAGAGGCCTTCTTGACAGTTTGACTATAAAATTTGAACTTTTGAAGGTCATTCCTATGAAACTTAATACAATTTGATATTGATATTCATACAAACTTATTCTCAAACAATGACAGGTTTTACCCCAGGTTAAACTAACAAACTATTTAAGTATTTATGACTTATCTTAGTATCCAAAAGAGAGTTTTTCTAGCAAAGCTTAAGAAACCAACTACAAATATTTTATGACATGTTTATCTCACAAACCTAACTCAATCTCTCAAGAGTATCGCACTCTTAAGAATTTAAACGACCAACATAACCACTTAAAAAAATTCTTCCTCACAATTAGAGATTCACTTACAAGCACTAGGGCAATATCAAGTGAAATAATATATATATATATATATATATATATATATATAGAGAGAGAGAGAGATTAGACAAATAAATTCCAAAGAAAATGTTCAACATTATAAAGTACTATGAAATGAGGAGGAGGAATGCCTCATTTATATAGTAATTAAAAAACCATAAATTCAAATAATCCATGGGTCAAATTGATGAATCAATCGATTTCCATAAGGCTCAAATCGATTGGCCAAATCATTTATAATCGATTAGCAAGCCCAAATAGGAAATTTTGGATATAGATTTGTTGCACGTCATTAATGTGATGTTCTTATCATTTGGTTAATAGATTAACACTCTTCTAATCGTTTGGCTTAATAATCCAATCCATTGGTTGACTCATAAAATATTTTCCAATCAATTCGCATAACTTACAAATGTTTTGAAAAGGGTTTGAAAAACTTTTTAATCACTTGGATTTGCTTAGTAAATAGTTTTTCAAGTTGAAAATTTTAAAAGGATATTATTAGGTGTGTGTGTATGTGCACGTATGTGTGTGTGTGATTTGCCTTAGTAGTTTTAAGCTAATTTCGTACTTTAACAATACTCAGTTTACTCAGACAGACAAACAAAACCTGATAAACTTTCATATTTCCTCTCTTTTATTAATCCGAGTCTCCCAATGATTATTCCAGATACATCAATCATATAAACACTTTAATGTTGAGTTTCTTCCTGTTGATGGGGCATGAGATGTTTGTCTAGTTAGGTCACCATCATCAAAGAGTTTAGATCTTTTGCCATTGACTTTATCATAATTGTTGACATTGTCGTCATTAAAAATTCAGAGAGAAACTTTTGTGTGATTGTCAATTTTATACCCACAAGAACATATATCTATATTCTCCCTTAATTTTGATGATGACAACATATCTCCCAGAGAGGTGGTAAAAGAAACAACATGCATATGTTTAGAGTGATTAAACTCCCCACCGACTATGTAGATATTATACTTTGTTCCCTTTGAGAGTATAATTTCCCCATTTGTCTTAGTAAAAAAAGTAAAAAATAATCAAAGTACATCAATCCCATGTAAAAAGGAATATTTTACCATATAGAGATGGACAAAAGCAATATAAAGTCACAAGTAAAAAAGGATCTAAGATTTTATTTCTTTCCACAAAAGGTAATATCCAACTTTGTAATACCATTAACTCATGGTCTCAAGGTAACTGTAGAAACTTCCAATTTTAAGGAAGAGACAAACCACCATCGATTTTCCTTTACTACGAATCATTTGATACAAGAGTTGATCCAACAATATGACTGATAAATCCATTACAAATTTATCATCTTAACCTTCTAGGCGGTTCCATGATTAACATCAGCACTTGAAAAGCACCATTAATTTCTTTATTAAATTCATTATGATTGACAATTGGCATCAGGTAACCACTTCTTCTCGTACACCCAATATAATACAAAAATCTCTTTCATCTTTTGATTTTAATCTGCATCATATCAGAAATATCCTTACACAAGGATTCATTAGTAGCATCGAGTCTACAAAGATAATATGCACAAGAATGAAATTATTGGTTTTGAAGTGATTTTATATCATTCTTCCTTCTTAGAAACTAGTTTTCAAGCAGAAAATTATTCATACTATCAAACTAAGCTTTAGGTGCTTGTTTTAGATCGTAGTGAACCTTTTTCATTTTGAAAGCATGAGTAAGAAGAGTTTTATGAAATCAGAAGAATTATAAATTCCTTCTGGATGTAACCTCTTAAGAGCACACTCTTTTCATCCATTTAGAAGATTTCACGAAAATATAATGCATGAGAAAGCTAAAGACATCCTTATGGCTTCTAGTTGAGCTACAAAAGTATATGTTTCATCGTTATATATATATATATATATATATATATATATATATATATATATATATATATATATATATATATATATATATATATATATGTGTGTGTGTGTGTGTGTGTGTGTGTGTGTGTGTTTTGATACTAATTGTAACCTTTCATATTGAGTCTTGTTTTATTTTTCAAAACATTTAAAAAAACATCAAGCACGTTTCAAAATACCCACCAAGGTTCCAATCACTCAATTAGCTTTGGAAACGAGTTCATAACCATTGTTTCTCTCACAATTATTTAACCTTTCTTGCATAGCAAGAGACCAATGTTCTTTGATGATAGCTTCTTCAATTTACCTGTTCAATTTTTGAAACAAAAGACACATGATTACATACCTTGCCAAGGGAATGTTAAGATGCAATTTCTCTAGAAATATCTCCATTAACATTTTGATCGAGATAATCATTAATGGTCCTTCATTCTTAAGACATACATTAATTCTCTTAACTTGACTCCTTTAACTTTAATATCTACATTTGGAATTTAAAATTCCTCGTGTCTTTGATATTTTTCTTTTGCTTGATTATTATCTTTCAATGTTGTTATTTAAGGAATACCTGTAAAATTAACAACCTCTACTTCTACCTATTAGGGGTTAGTTCATCAAAGGATATATGTACGGGTTCTTCTATAGTCATAGTATTTTCAAAAAGAAGATAAAAAGATTTTATACTAAGGTTTTTAAAGATCATGCATATAGAGGAATCAAACATACTTTATTAGCTTTGTTATAAAACTTACTTATTATTGAGTAACTTGTGCACTAAAGCTTTAATTAGAACAAGTAAGGGGTAAGATTAGGTGTCTTACCAAAAATCAAAGATTCAATGATTTTGTCTCATTTTTATTATGTGAAGAGATTTCTTTCCTTGTAGGAGTGGAATAATAATACATTTATTTATTTAGTTGTGTGATTTTGAAGAGCAATTGACGGTATCATCATCTGCATCATAATTTACCTTTTCTATATTTGGTACCCAAATCATTTTGGGTACTTTAAGGTTAGTGTAATACATATTATGAGCATACATTTTTTTTTAATTTTTTTTTAATTTTACAATTATAAAAGTATGAATGAGGTGTTCTTCTTTGCTCTCATGACTCTTTTTGATAAAACATAACATGATAATGTGACGGTCTTTATTACACTAATCATATTTTAAGGTTTTGTATTTGGATGTTTGTCGGACATTGCTCTCATGACTTTTTTTCAAAATGTCACATTGATCACACTTGATAGATCCGTGTAAGACTTTATTAGATGAGGAAGATTTTTGAGTTAAATAGTATTCTCTCTCTCTCTCTCTCTATCTCTCTTTCTTTCTCCCCCTCTATCTCTCTAAGGTTTTATATCTCTTCCAATAGGTTTTTATTTTTCAATTCAATGGAAGAGATAATGTCTTTAGAGATAAAGATAATTTATTCTAATTTACTAGTTTCTTTTGTTAGATTCTTACAAATGCAAATTAAATAATGATAAGAAAAGTGAGAAGTTACCTCATGGTCTTGATGATTTGCCATGAGTCAAAGGTTTTCTTTTTCCTTATTTGAGGATGACAAAATATGTATGCTTTATTTTCTTGTTTTTAGGATTTATTAAAATTTATTTGATTTTGGTTTCTTATATGGATTTGAGGGCAATCAGGTCTTACATGCCCTTTCTCTTCGCATTGAAGACGTATAGGAATGGATAAGGAACTTTCTTCACTTTTCTTATAGAGAATTGAGGTTTTTTTTCCATGTTTTATGAGTTATTTTAATTTACAAAACATGAATTCATTACTTTTACTTTGACACTCTATGTTTTGTGTCCATATCTTTAATGCTTATGACTTTTAATGCAACACTTTTATTCCTTTTCTTACCATATTCCTCATTATGGCAGGTCTTTTTATTTCCATCTTGTGTTCCTGAAATTTTTAAAAAAGTATGTATGTGTGTCCATAGTCACTAAATCATTTGATTCCCTAATCACATTGAGTTTAGGTTACCAACTACAATTTAGGCATCTAATAATTTTTACAACTAGTTCCTCACTTGAAAATATTTTTCGCATAGTTCTCATATGTCTCAAGATATATGAGTGAATCATGTTTGCATTTGATTAATCCTCTCTTCAAATTTCATTTTGTAGAGTTTAGACTCGTGTGGTAATGTGCCTAATCACGCCCTCTTTACCTAAGTAGTTCCTTATTGTGTAATTTGGAGGATGTCCACATTTCTTTTGTAGTCTCGCAAAAAACTCACAAACTGCATTGCATATTTTCTTTATCATCTTTTCTATGTTCCTTTTCAAGTTTGTTTTCCACACCATTGTTAATTTTCTGTGTAAGAACAAATGGACCTTCATTCAAAACCTTCAAAATACCACGACCCATCCCTTCTATGAAAAACTTCAATTTATCTTCCCATAAACTATACCCTTCTCAATTAAATAATGGGTGTTTGTTTAGTGAATAACTTAAAGTAATTTTCCCTCATGAGTCAATTAGTTTTTAACAAGAGTTAAGCTTCGATGTTACATGTAGGATAAGTGACTTCAAACAAGATATAAAGGGTGAATTATGTGATTTAAATTCATGATTAATTTTATATCTTTATCTATTAAGATCGTATATGTAATTTTGGTTAAGTGAATTGTAGCGAAAATAAAATACTGAAAGTAAATTGCAAAAATAAAAAGGATATGGTTAGAGAGATTGCACCAGATATTTATACAAATGTCGAATGTTGGCCTAGTCGTATCCCCAAAAGGTCTTTTTGAGAGTTTGATTATAAAATTTGAGCTTTTAAAGGTTATGCCCACGAACCTTATTATAATAATATCTTGAGAATTTTACATGCTTGTCCCCAACCAATGACAACTTATACCCTAGGCTAAGCTAACAAACTGTTTAGAAATTTATGGCTTATCTCAATAACCAAAACAAATATTTTTATGGCAAAGCTTAAGAAACTAACCACAAAGATTTTATGACAGATTTATCTCACAAACCTAACTCCTTTATACAATAGTTGGAAGAACCAGAAGTGGAAATAATCCATAGGCCGAATTAATGACCTAATTAATTGGCATAAGGCTCCAATCAATTGACCAACTCATTTATAATCGATTAGCAAACCCAACTAGGAAATTTGTATATAGATTCGTTGCAAGTCATTAATGTGCCATCCATATCATTTGGTTAATCGATTAAAACTCTTCTAATTGATTGACTTAATGCTCCAATCGATTAGCTAACTCATAAAAGTTTTGTCAATCGATTGACATAACTTACCAATCGATTAGTTAATTAAAAAATGTTTTGGAAAAGGGTTTGAACAACTTCTTAATCACATGGTTTGACTTAGAAAATAGCTTTTCAAGTTGAAAACGCTTGAAAATATATTATTAGGTACGTGTGTGTGTGTGTGTGTGTGTGAATTGCCTTAGTACTTTTGAACTACTTCCTTACTTTTACAATACTCGATTCACTTAGACAGACAAACCCAGCCTATTCAACTTTCGTACTTCCTCTCTTTTAATACTCTGAGGCTCACAAGAATTTTTCCAAATACATCGATAATATAAACACTCTAATCTTTGTGATGATGAGACATGAGATGTTTGTCTAGTTAGGTCACCATCATCAGAGAGCTAAATGTTATTGCAATCAACTTCATCATAACTATTGACATTATCGTCATTAAAACTTAAAACAAAATCTTTTGCATGATTATCGACTTTATACCTACAATTACATAGATCTACAAATTTAACAGATGATAAGCTACACTTGGATATATGGTTGGAATCGCATGGGGATAAATTGCAAAGAGATGGACACTGGCATTTAGACACTCAGTGAGTATTTTTATTACCCTAATAGGAAAATCAATACTTAGTTGAACTGATTGAGTTATGTTATCATCGAGTTGGAAAAATTTGAACTTTCAATTTGGGTTTGGCCATAAGGTCTTCGTGTTGATCCTGATCGATATGCCCAACTTGTCGTTCTACGGAGTTTTGTCCTCCTGCCCAACGAGATTGACTACACTGGTTACGCACATCGAGATTGACTACGCTGAACTTCTCCATAATTTCCCAAAGGCCGACAATAAATTTAAGTGAGTCCTTTGGCATCTTCTCATTTATAAGACAAGTTCCACACATACTGACTTTAATGAGGTCCTATTTATAACACCCCAAATTCGATTATGAGTAATTGTTGCTTATTTGAGGATATATGATGATTTTTACAATAGGTGGTTATGTGGCACGATGCATTATGGTGAAATTATTTTAATAATATTAATAATAAGGATAATCATGTAGTATTATTCAAATTATTGTTTATTATTTAAATTAATATAAGTGTTAGTATGGAGGTTATGTTGGTCATTTGGGATTACAAAAGTATTTTTAGATAATATAAATAATTAGTGTATTATTATACTATAATTATTAATAAAAATATTGAGGAAAAGGGCAAGGAGGTAATAAAAAAAATATAGTAAGGATAGTTTTGAAAATCCCTAGAATGAGATATTTGGTCTAAAGAATGAGAAGACCGATAAAATTCTTATTTTTTTCATGTTTTGTGAAGAGCTCTGAGGAAGAGAAGAGAAAAGGAAGCTCTATGGCCTGGAGGAATTGCCAGAAAAGTCTTGGAGAACGAAGGTTAAGATGTGAAATTCTCTAAGGTATGAGGAGTGTTTTCATAACTTATTATAGTTTTATAGGGTTTGGTCTAAGAATAGATTAGGTACTTGTAAATTGTTGATAAATTGTGGTGTTTGATGGATTAGAGTGATTTAGAATGTTAAGTGTTGTTGTATGTGAGTTAAGTGAACAATTGATGCATTTTGATGTTGTAGAAAAATGGTTTTTGATGGTATATAAGATCAAAACGCAGCAGAAAAACTTTTTGGGGAAAACCGGGTTTTGTCGCACTTTGACACGGGCCGTGTCACACGACACGGGTACCCGTGTCAGCCTTCTGGTGGGGTAAAATACATTTTTTTTGGCTTCAGTGTGCCAGACATAGGTAGTGTCACGCGACATGGCCACCCATGTCAGACCACTGTGTTTTGCATTTTTTCTGTGTTTTGATGACTTGTGCGTAGGCCTCTGACACGGGTCGTGTCAGGTGAATGTATGTGTATTTTCTTGATGATTTTTGATGATTTTTCGTGCTAATTTTTGTAGTTGAGTTGTTTGTTGATGTATAGATGATAAAACATGATTGAATGTTAATTATCGGTGAAATAAAATGAATGATGTGAGATATTTTCAGTGTCGAATTTTTAGTAAGGGTTGAACCAGTTTTAAGATTATAAACGTGGTTTGGTTATAAATTGATGATTTGATGTTATTGATCAAAGAAGTCGTTTTGTTATTTTGTTGATAAAAGAAGTTATTTTGGTGTCTTGTCGAGAAATGAAGTAATGTCGATGTGTTGTCATGATGAAAAACATGATTGTTTTGATGAATACTTGGTGATTATGAAATGGATGATGCACATGTTGATTTTTAGTGATTTTGAGGAGTATATCATCATTTCATTTCATAGAATATTTTATGATGGGGCTTCAGCCTATTGGTAGCTTCAATCCCATTGTGCAGATTGAAGTGATTTGGTGATTATGTTGTGCTCCCTTGTGGAGGGTTGATGGCCAACGTCTATCGCACGGAAAAAATCGGCACCACATGCATTCGTTGCATTTCATTCTAGTTGACATTGCATATAAATGATGAAATGGTGATGGTGTTGTAAAGATTTTGTTGACGATTCTATGATGTTGTTGTACTTGTTCTATTTATTTTCCATGTCCTTATATTACTAAAATGAATTATGATTTCTCACTCTACCTGCTTGGAAATGTTGCCTCCTTTGTGGGTAACTTGCAGATAGCCAAGAGCAGATTGCGGTGCTGAAGGAGGTAGCCTCAGAGTATTGTTATTTATCGTTTTAGTGGTAGTTAGGGGTATGCTGCTCTGAGATATGTAACATCGGGTTGGAATATGTTTAAATGATTACTATGTTGTTTAGTTAGAATTATTTTATGAGTTTCTTTATATTGATTTTATTTGGTGACAATTGTTGACAATGACGCAAAGATATTGATGTTTTGATGAAATAAGAATGCATTTGAATTTATGATTCCGTTGTGCAAAGATTTAAATTTAGTTGTGGATGTTATTAAAGAAATTATGATTTTTTTAAAGGTTTTGAAAACCCGTGATTACGGAGCAGGATTATTACTAAGATGTTTAATGACAAATGTGAAACCTTTTTACAATGAACTCTAATTTGTTTTTAAGTGTACTTATCGCGTACATTATGTTGGGTTAGAAGGGTGTTACATTAGTGGTATCTGAGTAGGTCGATATGTCCGGCCAATTTGTCTAGTATTGTTTGTTCCTTAGTACGCGACATGTGTGTGAAACACTGTCGATACTTGCTTGTTGCCTAATCGTTTATCTCCAGGTGTTGGTTTGAAATAAGTGGGGGAGAAGATATTGCTTCTCTAAGATGTTTTGGCTATGGAGTGTTGGCTCAGCGTGTATTGGATTGCATGAGTGCAAATGTTATTAGGATGGTGTTGTTCTCGATTCCGGAGGGAATGCAGAGATAAGGTTTGAGTCAACTAAGAAATTGCACATGAGGTGGCTTAGTGTACAAGATGCCAAGGACGCTATTGGGTTTGGTTAGCATGGTTTATGCCCCATCATGATTGTTGGCTATCTATTGACAAATTGAGGAGCTGATCAACCTTAATCTCTTGTTGATAGTAGACGGAATTGTGTTGGATGGAATAGACGTGTCTTGCCAGTTTAGATGGTGTGTGCGGTGAAGTAGAATAAAGTTAAGCCAAGTGCTTGTAGATGATTTTGATGAGTCGATGCAGGTTATTATATTTAAAGATAAAGAAAGTTCAATTTTCTGGTCTGTCAGTCAAATTGGAAAGTCTTGAGGGAGAATGATCAGGAATTGTTGATGTTTGTTTCTCGGAGCTTGGAGAGAAATGTGACAGCTAGTGATATGTCAGTGGTGTGTAATTCCTGACGTTTTCCTAAGGATATCCATAATTTATCTATGGAGCGTGAACCTGAGTTCGACAAAGGAGAATAGTTGTTAGTTCCATTAAGCAAGCATATAAGTTTATGAAAGAGGGTGTAAAAGTGTTTACGAAATGAGTTTCTTTGAAGGCATGAGGAAATGCAGTGGTTGGTGATTTATCTAAGGTGTGTGACTTTTGGATGTGATCCCATATGATATCAAGGGTTTTTTGTCGAAATAGAAGGGGGGTGCTTAGCGCGGGTTACTGGACTGAAAATTTGTTTTAATTGAGGAAGTTAAGTAGAACCATGCATGTATATGTTTCGTAATAAGGTGGCGCTATACTATAATATGTCTTATGTGCTAACATGCGATATGATGGTTATTTAGTGATGTAAGCGATGAACTACGTTATGGTTTAGTTATATGAGTGTTTTGATAAACATGATGTTGATTATGAAGTCCTATTGTGGTGATTTGTTAATGATGTTGTTGTGACGTAAATGAGGTGATTATAAATGATAATGAGAGAGCCTATTTGGTGATAAAATGAGGAATTAGGTATATTCCGAAGATGGTTATTAGGACGAGGCACGGTCACCATGAGAACATTGTAATGGCGTTTGGTGTAACCAATGTACCTGGCGTGTTCATGGAGTATGTGAGTAAGATTTTTCATGAGTATCAAATGACATTGTTGTGGTAGTCTTAGTTGGTGATATTTTGATAGACTCTAAGTCAGAAGGAAAGCATGCATCATCTTTGCAAATTGTGTTGCAAGTTTTGAGAGTAAAAAAAATGCATGTCGAATTGTCGAATTGTTGAGTTCTGGTTGTAGGCATTAAGTCTTCTTATTCAGGTGATTCCTAGTGGTGCAATAATTGGTGATCTTTCTAAGATTGATGTTACGACGCACTGAGAGACTCTGAAGTCTGTTGTTGGAATAAGAAGCTTTATTGGGTTAGTAAGTTGTTATTGAAGGTTGTTTTAAGTCAGCATTATTATTGACGCAGTTGACTCAGAAGGGTCAAACGTATGTGTAGAAAGTTGCTTGTGAGGTAAGTTTTGTGGAACTAAAGAAGGAGTTAATGACTGCTCCAATATTGATTTTGCCTAATCCGAGTGAGTCTTTTGTGGTTTATTGTGATGCTTCGATGATGGGTCTTGGTGGAATATTGATATAGAATAGTCAAGTGGTTGCTAATGCTTCCAGACAATTAAGAGTTCATGAGGAGATTATTCTATCCATGATTTAGAATTGGCAGTAGTGGTGGTTGTGTTGAAGATTTGACGACATTATCTTTTGAATCTAGAATTGAAGTGTGCAGTGATCATAAGAATTTAAAGCACTTGTTTGATCAAAAGGAGTTGAATATGAGACAGATGAGATGGAAGGAATTGTTGTAGAATTTAGATTTGACTTGAGTTATCATTCGGGTAAAGCAAATGTAGTTGAAGATGTCTTGAGGAGTAAGACATTGTATATGTCGATGCTTATGGTGAGAGAACTTGAAGTGATTGAGCAGTTCAGAGACATGAGCTTAGTGTGTGAGACGATCTCTGATAGTGTGTAGCTGAGAATGTTGAAATTGACTAATAATATTATGGAAGAAATCTGAGTAGGATAACAATCTAATTTGAAGTTGGTGGATCAACTAGTATGACTTAAAATCTTGCATACGTATGACCTTCTATCGTCAATTAGTATCCCTGTCACTAAATGATGGACTATGGTGGTGGTTACGACCAATGGAAATGTTGTGTTAGGAGTTTCGTCCACCTTTTTGTGATCTCGAAACTCTAACACCGACTAATGAGAATCATATACATCTAATTCAAGTCATGATTGTTGTAACAATCACACTAAGATGAAGAAAACACCCCTCAATTCTGTTTCCTAGAGAAATTTTGGTCTTTCTAATGTCGAATCATCTCTGATCCTCATCATCAATTCGGTCAGCCAAAAGAAATTTAGTAATAAAAAGTCTTTGTTATAGATCACTACTTTTACGTCGTTCAATGAAAAAGACATAGTTGAGTAAAATTTTAGTACTATGAAGAGATGGCTTATAAGATTAGCAATCCAACACCTAAGTCAACGAAAAAATGAAAAATGATGTAAGAGTCCGAATGGATATATATATATATATATATATATATATATATATATATATATATATATATATATATATATATATATATATATATATATATATATATATATATATATATAAAATCCATATTTTGAACGCTCCAACTAACTGTGGTTATGGATTAGATGTGTCTATTTTCTTATTGGATATTTGGCCAGAAAGTTTAGATGGTAATATAAGAAAGAGGGTATTGTTAATGTGATATTAGGGTGATTTGTAGAATAAGGTGTTAATAGTAATTTTGAAAAAGTATAATTTTATAGCTCTATGGGTAAATAGCCGTTTTAATAGCAATTTCCAACGAGGTATGAAAGAGTCAAAGGCCCAATTTATCATAACCCGGTTCATCAGCAACCTTCCTTTCGAATTAGGGTTTCTAGAAACCCCCAACAATGATTATAAATTGACACAACAAACAGTTCCTGAGCAGCATCTAACTACATCTTAGTTTTCAATTTTTCTTGTTCAATTTTTTCATCACTGATATAGATTGTTTCGAATGTGAGAACTTTTTATTCAATTTCATCTAAGGTTATTATTCTTTGTTTGTTTTGTTTAATCAATCATATGATGAGAAAATAACTGCAACAATATGATGGATTCGTTCCATGATTCATAGTATTTAAGTCTCTGATGATTCACTTGATTTCTTCATCTGTATGTTTTTCTTTTCAAAATTGTTTTTTTTTTTATAAAATAAATTCTGTTTTAACCCTCCATGATTGAATTGAAATCAAAGAGATATGATGATGTTTACATTGGTCCGTGTTTCTGATTAACCGTGACCGACAACCTTTTCCAATTTCTGATCTCTGTTTTAAACTATTTTTATTTAAATCTGTTTAATTTTTGTTTTATAATTAAGAAATTGAATTGAATTAATTTATTTTGGCTCTGTGATAATCTGCTTTATTGCAGTATACGCTATTCTGATTCAAATTATGAGCAGACAATTCATTAAGATGAGAGCTATATTTTCATATTAATTTTTTTTCGTAGTATATAATTATTTTCTGCTATGATGATTTAAGAACAAATTCACATGTCAGACTTCAGAGATTTTCATAATCAATGAGAATGACATTTCTATTCACTGAGCAGGAAATTCTTAGTTTATTCTTAAATTTTATCAATTGTGTTAGTTTTTCTATTGACGGGAGATTTCCGATGAATCTCAGTACTATACTATTTGAGAGCAAATTGATAAGTGTTTGCATAATTTCAAGTAACCGTCATAAATCAATGATTCTGGTGTTGACGGCGCCTCCTTAATTGGTGGCATCTCCGCCGGAGAGGTCTCATATTCCATTGCCTTGTGGAGCGGCGTCGCTGCCTTTACCATTTGGGACTGGCCATGAGACATACATTTTTCATATTCTTTATTATTTTTTTAATTATTTTACAATATTATATATTTAATTCTGTTTGTATTCATCATATTAGCTGGTTATAATTATTTTATACAGATCTCAACCTAATTATATCATTTCTAAACTTCCCTTTCAAATGGTCCCCCATATTGTCATTCTTTGTTTTTTGTGATTTTTTTTAATTCTTTTATGATTTGATATGTGAATGGTGATTTGGCATGTTTAGTCCGTGCTATTTAAAATTATCTTGATTTTTTAAAATTATCTTGATTTTTTAAAATTATAAAATCATGTTAATGAAAATTAATTTTTATTATTTGAATCATAAAAACCTAAAATTAAAAATTACATTCTCTTTAAATATTTGGTTTTAATAATTATAATTTAAGTTAGAATCAAAAAATAAAATAAAATTATATTAGATTTTATAAAATTAAAGTTTTGGATTAAATATAATTTTTGTCTTTAAAATATTTTAATTTTGATTTTTTTAAAATAAATGAAGCATAATTTTTATTTTATTTTAAATATATATTTACTTAAAATAAGATATTCGAAAAAGTATAATGAAAAATATTACTATTTTTTCTCTGTATAAAAATATTTATTTAAGAATTTAATTAAATTTGTAAATAAATACATAAATTATATTTTAAATTTATCTAAATTTAATATAAATGTCAATTAAAAAATATAATAAAAATATATTAAAAATATATTAAAATAAAAATGATATTAAAAATGTAATAAAAATATATTAAAATAAAAATGATATTAAAAATATAATATAAATAATATTAAAATATATGTTAATTGGAAAAATAAGAACACAAAAGTTAATATAATATTAATTGATTTTTCAATTTCTTTTTTTAATAATACTAAATATCATATTCAATGAATAATCTAAGATTATTGTAAAGTATAAATTTCGAGCTAAAGTATAAATTAATGCATTTGGATGAAAAAGAGGTGTTATTGGTATCAAAAATCAAAAATCTTTGGATGAAAATGAGGTGTTATTGGTATCAAAAGAAAGCTTAGAAAAATGGATCATGAAGAAATTTGTAAAAACTTCCTAAAAAATATAAGTTCTAAAACTCTAAATTTCTAAAAATAGTAACTTTCCATGATTCTTTATTTTTGAATATTCTATAGACTTTTGTTGATCAAATCTCATCCCTTGATCATGTTCGACTTGTGTGACACAATTTTGACCATAAAATTGAGAGACTTTTTTTTTGCACAATTGATTTTTTCTCAATTTAATCGATTCCCGACCATTTGAATACTTGAATTTCATCTGATAATGATGAACAATCCTCCACACATGGATACATAGAGACACTTAGAGACTTTTATTGAATGTTACTTTCGTTGTTAAATTGTTTTTGTTATTTATTTTTGAACTGTTTTTGCTCGACCTCATTGGGCTTGTCAGTTTGGGGAACCAATGAGGTGGCGAGCTTTGTGCTCGCCTTGAATCGAGGTAAGGTTTGCGATCGGAAAACTCTGACCTCGGGGCTTGGGCTTTCCCATCGTGAGCTGGGTGCCCTGCCCGCGTGGTACTGCGACGTTGGGGCTCGTTTTGAGGTGTCCAACATCGGGGAGGGTTGTCTTCGCCTCTGAGGGGTGTTTATCCTCCCTTTTGTTTGGTGGTGAAGAGCATGGTCGTACCTCTCATGTCTCCCTGGGTTGCGTTTAGTTATAGTATTGTCTAAGTTTTTCTGCGTTCCATGGTCGAGCGAATTCTTCACCTTGTAGGTTTTCCAGATAATAGTCCCTATTGCCCGTCTTGTCGCGAACGCGGTATGTTCCTTCCCAATTGGCGGCCAGTTTTCCCTCTTTTGGGTTTTTCTGGTTTCTTTTGAGGACCAGGATGTCCACCTGGAACTCTCTTTTTATGACCTTTGCGTCATGACGTAAAACTATTTTTTGCTTGAGGGAGGTTTCCCTAAGAGCTGCCTCAGAGCAGATCTCGTCGAAGAGATCCAGCTCAGCTCGAAGTGCCTCGTTGTTCATCGCCTCGTCGAGGGGTGCTTCTACGCGTCTCGTCGTTTCCCGAATTTCCACCGGGATTACCGCTTCGGTTCCGTACGTTAGTTTGAACGGAGTCTCTCTGATCGTGGAGTGTGGCGTTGTGTGGTATGCCCAAAGGACGTTGTGTAGTTCCTCGACCAATGCCCTCTTTGCCTCGCCGAGTCTTTGTTTCAGTCCGCGCAGGATTACCCTGTTGGCCGCCTCAGCCTGTCCGTTGGTTTGAGGGTGCTCGACGGACGTGAAGTGTTGTTTGGTGCCCAGGCTGGCGACGAATTCCTGATGTCCTCCGTCCGTGAATTGCGTTCCGTTGTCAGTGATGAGGACTTGGGATATGTCGAAACGTGCGAGGATGTTTTGTTTGAAAAATCAAAGGATGTTCTGTGCCGTTATTTTGGCCAGGGCTTCTGCTTCGATCCACTTGGTGAAGTAGTCTACTCCTACAATGAGGTATTTGTTTTGGTAAGAGCCGGTCACAAATGGGTCGAGGATGTCCATGCCCCCCAGGCGAAAGGCCAGGGGAAGGAGAGCGTTTTTAGCTAGTTGGGAGGCGCGAGATGCATGTCGGCGTGTCGTTGGCATTTGTCGCATTTTTTGACGTGATCTTTGGAGTCGTGCTGCATGGTCGGCCAATAGTATCCTACTCGCAGGGCTTTGCGCGCCAGCGACCTTTCGCTGGGATGCTGGGCGTTGATTACTCGATGTATTTCCCCCAATATGTCGGAGAATTTTTTTTCCTCGACGCATTTGAGTAACGGGATGGAGAGTCCCCTTCGGTAGAGTTTTCCCTCAAGGAGGACGTAAGAGAATGCCCTCCTCTTAGTCGCGGCTGCCTCCTTGGGGTCCGTGGGGAGTTCGTCTTTCGTGAGATAGTTGTAGATGGGTGTCATCCAACAATGATCGTCCTTGATCACGTTTACCTCGAGCGGGGGTGGTGGTCTTTCGGTACTCGGTCGAGGAAGGATTTCCTGGATTACTGATTTGTTTCCGCCTTTCTTCCTCGTGCTCGCGAGTTTCGACAGGAAGTCCGCCCGCGTGTTGTGTTCGTGCGACACGTGTTGGACCTTCCACTTCTCGAATTTTTCGAGCCTTTCTCTTACCAATGCTAAGTATTCGATGAAGTTGTCGTTCTTGGCTTGGTATTCTACCCGTACCTGCGATGCTATGAGTTGAGAGTCTATCGATATCTTCACTTCCTTTGCCCCTAGGTCTTCGGCTAATCTTAGACCTGCGAGGAAAGCTTCGTACTCGGCTTGGTTGTTGGAAGTTGGGAAGGCTAATTCCAATGAGACCTCGATCAGGATTCCGTCCTCGTTCTCGAGGATGATTCCTGCACCGCTTCCCGCCGGGCTAGAGGCACCGTCGACGAAGATCGTCCATTTGTGGGCGTCGTCCGTTGGGTTCGGGTTGTGCGTCATTTCTGCGACGAAGTCAGCCATGGCCTGAGCTTTTAGAGCTTTCCTGTTCTCGTATTAGATGTCGAATTCAGAGAGTTCCAGCGACCATTTCAGCATTCGACCGGCCATGTCATGTCGACCGTAGATCTGGTTTATCGGTTGATCGGTTCTCACTTTGATCATATGGGCGAGAAAGTAGTGACGTAATCTCCTCACGACGTTTATGAGGGCCAACGCGACCTTTTCAATTTGTTGGTATCTGAGCTCGGGGCCTTGGAGTGCCTTGCTCGTGAAGTATATGGGCTTTTCCCCTCGTCGGTTTCTCTGATGAGAGCGGTGCTGACGACTTCGGTTGCCACAGACAGATATAGGTACAGGGTTTCCCTTTCTAGTGGCCGGGACAGGACCAGGGGTTCGGAGAGTGCTTTCTTTAGATGGAGCAGCGCGCGTTCGCATTCGTCGTTCCATTCGAAGGTGACTTCTTTTCAGAGGAGTTTGAAGAAAGGTAAGGCGTGCTGGGCGGATTTAGCGACGAAGCGGGAGAGTGAGGCGAGCACCCCGTTGAGGGATTGAATGGATTTTTCGATTTCGGGGTCGGGAGTTCCGAGAACGCCCGACATTTGTCGGGGTTGGCCTCGATCCCCCGCTCGGTGAGATAGAAGCCTAGGAATTTTCCTGCCTGGACGCTGAACGTGCACTTCTCAGGGTTAAACCTCATTTTGCATCGCCTCGCCTGCTCGAAAACCTTGCGGAGGCGTCGTGCGTGGTCGGTCTCCACGTGTGATTTGACGATCATGTCGTCCATGTATACTTCGAGCATGTCCCCGATTTCTCCTTGGAAGACTTTGTTCATCATGCGTTGGTACGTGGCCCCAACATTCTTTAGCCCGAAGGGCATTACGTTGTAGTAGTAATTTCCCGTCAGGGTCATGAACGCCGTGTGTCTCTTGTCCGTGTCCGACATAGGGATTTGGTTATATCCATTATATGCGTCCATGAAGGACAAGAGTTTGAAACCTGCAGAGTTGTCGACCAATTTATCTATGTTAGGGAGAAGGAAAGCATCTTTGGGACAAGCCCTATTAAGATCGGTATAATCAACACACATACACCATTTTCCATTATTTTTCTTAACGAAGACTACATTAGAGAGTCAGGATGTGTACTGTACTTCAGAAATAAAATTTGCTTCTATGAGGTCTTTTACAACTTGCTCGGCAACCTCCGCTTTCTCGGGAGATTGTTTGCGCCTACGCTATGCTACGAGCTTAATCGCCCGGTCTAAAGCTAACTGGTGGCAGGCGACCTCAAGGTCGAAGCCGGGCATCTCCGCGGCGTTCCATGCAAAGAGGTCAGCGTTCTCCTTGAGGCAGATCGCGAGTTGCTTCCTTGTTTCCTCGGGCAGGCCCGTACCTATCTTCACTGCTCTGTCGGGGTCGTCGCCCAGTGGGACGAGCTCGAACTCTCCGTCCGAGACCGGGCGGAATGGGTGAGTGGGAGCTTGCCCATCGACGGGTCCCTGTTCTTCAGCTTCGTCCTCTCCGATGTTGCAATCGAGGTCGATGTCATTGATTCCTTGGGGGGGAGGCTCTTCGAGCCTCCTGGGCTTCTTGTTGTTTTTGGTGTTGATTGTGGCTTGTCCTTTTACTGCAGCATCGTAACACCTTCGAGCGCCCTCAATGTTGCCGTGGATTGTAACCACGCGGCCCAGTTTGGTGTAGTATTTCATCTTTAGATGAACGGTGGACGGTGTAACACGGTGGGAGAATTGACTTTTAGTCATGTTGCGGATAGCAAGAGTCGCCACCGACTTTTATTTTATCCATAAGGAAGGGACATAAAAGAACATGAAAGACTGTTTTGAAAAGACTTGGGTTCGGGGGGTAGGTTATATAAAGGGAAGGTGTTAGCACCCTTTATATCCATGGTTATCCATGGGCTCTTAGTTACTTAGCTCACTTAAATTGTTTTTGAAGAGTGTAGTGTGTGATTAGAAATTTTTCTAAGTATTTTGTAATGATCCTCGTATGGATGTATACAAAGCCTTGTTTGAAAATATTTGAAAATATTGTGAGGTGTGAAAAGTATTTTTGAAGAGTGAGCAAGTAACTATGAGGTACCTACTCTAGACTAAGTCATTCATGTTCTTATATGTCCTTTCAAGGGTAAGACTATCCCTATTATTAAGGAATAGGTAGTCATTACCTTTGATTTATTTAAGGGACAGACGTAGGGTCATTGTATGGTCAATGAAGGCAACTTAAGGGGCGTCTTTAGCAATTCGTAGGGACTATCATCATTTATTTGAAGGGACAAGATCATTATTCCGTAGGCAACCTCGAAGGGACTTGATCTTTTAAATCTGTAGGGACTTGATGATTTATACGTGAAGGGACTTTGCTTAAGACACGTCTATATTCGAGGGACTTGACCATTTAAAGGCAACTGAGAGGGGTAACCTAGGAAGTGCAAGATGGCGATCAAAGATTGACTCTGGAAAAATCCAGGATTAAACACTAGATCTTCGTATAGATCATTTACGTACCCTTCCAAGGACAATTTGTTGAATCATCAGAAATAAATCTTCGTAGCGATTATCTCTGAATCAAGTATCAACACTAGATCTTCGTATAGATCGTCTCTGAACTGTTTCAAGGAATTGATAGTATTTATCTGTCTGCAACTATCCTGAAAAGAAAAGGTTAGTTTATGCAAGATTACTTGATGTATGCATGTATAGCATGATGCTCTTAAGTAAGAATGTCATATGGATTATGGATGCGTATGCTGTGATATGATGTAAATGATGTGTGTATGAATCATGCAGCCTGAAGTGTCTCGGTATCTCTGTATAACAACTGTTGGCTGAGGAAAATAAATCTCGATTCGTTGCTGAAGAATATGAGTACTTCGTTCCCGTCTTGTTTAATAATATGGTACTCATAACTTCCCGTCTTCGTTCGTCGTGATTCTTATTGAAGGAATAAGTTCCTGAATATCCTGACTGAGGATAAAAGAGATGGACATAGATCCGGGAGATTTAATTCTTCGGAGGATATGAAACTGCTTGAAGACTTCGTCGAGTGGGAAGTATAAGATATTACTGTATGGATATCCGTAAAGATTACCCTGTGGGGATGGACCGACGAAACTTCGTTGAATTCCTACCTTCGTTCGTCCTTAGTAAATACTATTACTGCATTTTATGCATTTCTGGTAAACATCAATCATATTCAAAAGCATACATACATTCAAACACAACCAATGGACGTTTTCGCGTAAGTAAACAGGGGAAAAGTAAACTTGAATTAAAACATGAGACTTTATTTAGAAAATGGCCTATACATAGGCAAGTTTGTACAAGGATACAGAAATCCTAGTAAGAGAAATTCGTCATAAAAGTTTTTACAAAAACAAAGAAAAACAGCTATGTGAAAAATAATCCTATTGAGTTCTAATTCTACTATTGCCATTATCTTCAAGTAACTCATCCTTTTGCTGTTGAGATGGAAATGATTGGATTGATCTTTATCTGTTTGAACTTGATTTAGGTAGCACAAATAGTTGGAGTTACATGAGTGATCCAACGAGACATAGTCATACGCTTCAATCCCTAACTTTTGCCTGGATTGCCTTTTCAGGTTTTCAATCCACCGGGATACCCTTTTTTGCCCAAGCCACCCTTTCGGGTTTTCGACTTGCCGGGTGTACAATCTTTTATATATATCCCTAATTTTTGCCCGAACCCTTTTGGTTCGTCGGGATGCCCTTATTTTGCATAGGCCAGTCAACCTAGCGGGTCTCTTTTTATGCGTAGTATTTTTTAACTATGTCTGCGTTCACGGGTTGTGGGAAATCTTCACCATCCATAGTAATAAGCATCATGGCACCTCCTGAGAATACCCTCTTGACTACAAATGGTCCTTCATATGTAGGAGTCCACTTGCCCCTAGGATCACCCTGTGGTAATATGATACACTTGATTACCAAGTCACCAGCCTGATATACCTTTTGCTTAACCTTCTTATTAAAAGCTTTGATCATCCGTTTCTGGTACATCTGACTGTGACAAACAGTTGCCAGCCTTTTCTCATCAATCAAATTTATCTGGTCAAGTCGAGTCTGAATCCACTCATTTTCATCCAAGCCTGCATCCTTCATGATTATTAAGGAGGGGATTTGAGCTTCAATGGGTAGAACTGCTTCCATACCATAGACAAGGGAAAATGGGGTTGCCCTTGTTGAAGTACGTATTGTAGTACGATAACCATGAAGAGCAAATGGTAACATCTCGTTCCAATCCTTATACGTAACAGTCATCTTCTACAAAATCTTCTTGATGTTTTTATTGGCAGCCTCTACTGCCCCATTCAGCTTTGGACGATACGGAGAAGAGTTGTGATGCTTAATCTTGAACTGCGTACGTAGGTCAGTAATCATAGTGTTGTTCAGATTAGAGCCATTATCTGTGATAATCCTTTCAGGGATGCCATACCTACATATAAGATTATTCTTGATGAAACGAGCCACAACATTCTTAGTAACAGATGCAAACGAGGCTGCCTCTACCCACTTTGTAAAGTAATCAATGGTAACAAGGATGAAACGATGTCCATTGGAAGCAGTAGGCTTGATCTCACCAATCATATCAATGCCCCACATGGCAAAAGGCCAAGGATCAATCAACACATTCAACGGAACTGGAGGTACATGCACCTTATCAGCATAAATCTGACATTTGTGACATGTTTTGGAATGTTGATAGCAGTCAGCTTCCATGGTGGACCAATAGTAACCTGCTCTCAATATCTTCTTTGCCATAGTATAACCACTAGAATGAGTTCCAAAGATCCCATCGTGCATGTCTTCCATAATCTCTGTTGCTTCCTTCTTATTCACACAACGAAGCAAAGTCGAATCATGATTGCGCTTGTACAAAATTCCATTACTCAAGAAGAACTTAGCAGAAAACCTCCTCAGAAACTACTTATCATTGACAGATGCCCCTTCAGGGAACCCCTAAGTTTCAAGATACCTCTTCACTTCATAGAACCAAGGCTTTCCCTCTACTCCTTCAGTGTCAATCTCATTACAATATGCAGGCTTCTCAAATCTATCAATGGTGATCTTGGGAGCTTCATCATCCCAGCTAATCTCAAACATAGATGCCATGGTGGCTAATGCATCTGCCAACTGATTCTCTCCTCGTGAATATGTCCAAAGGTAATCTCTTCAAAATACGGGATCAGAGACAACACATGCTCTCTGTAAGGAATGAGATTTGCGTGCTTGGTATCCCAATCTCCTTTAATCTGACTAACTACCAGGGCTGAATCTCCATATACGTTCAGAAACTGAATCTTCATCTCAATGGAAGCTTTGATACCCATGATACATGCTTCATATTCAGCCATGTTATTGGTACAATAGAAACAAATTCTTGCAGTAATTGGGGTATGACAACCTTCAGGGGAGATAATCACAACACCAACACCATTACCAAGCGCATTAGAAGGTCCATCAAAAACCATAGTCCATCGGGATCCCTGTTCAGGTCCGTCATATTGTCTAGGTTCTTTAGTAACAATCATAATGTCTTCATCTGGGAACTCAAAATTCATAGACTGATAATCATCCGCTGCCTGATGAGCTAAATGATCAGCTACCACACTGCCCTTAATGGCCTTCTGAGTAGTGTACTGTATATCATATTCTGTTAAAATCATTTGCCATCTCGCTATTCGTCCGGAGAGAGCAGGTTTCTCGAATATGTACTTGATTGGATCCATCTTTGAAATCAACAAGGTAGTATGAGTCAACATATACTGTCTTAGTCGGCGAGCATCCCATGCCAAAGCGCAGCAAGTTTTCTCGAGCAGTGAGTATCTTGTTTCACAGTCGGTAAACTTTTTGCTAAGGTAGTATATTGCCTGCTCTTTTCGACCAGACTCGTCATGTTGCCCCAACACACACCCCATTGAGTTGTCTAACACTGTTAAGTACATAATCAAGGGTCTTCCATCAACTGGTGGCATCAAAATTGGAGGTTCTTGGAGGTATTTCTTGATCTCATCAAAGGCTACCTGGAACTCGTCATTCCATTCCATTACCCGACCTTTCTTCAACAACTTGAAGATTGGCTCACAGGTAGCAGTTAACTGGAAAATAAATCTTGCAATGTAATTCAGTCGTCCCAAGAAACCTCTAACTTTCTTTTCAGTACGGGGGGCCGGCATCTCTTGTATAGCTTTTACTTTTGCAGGATCCACTTCAATACCTTTTCCACTGACAATGAAACCCAGGAGTTTACCAGATCTAACTCCAAAAGTACATTTGTTTGGATTCAATCTCAGTTTATACTTCTTCAACCTCTCAAACAACTTGTGCAGGTGCTCAAGGTGTTGTTCCTCATTCTGGGACCTGGCTATCATATCATCCACATATACCTTTATCTCATGGTGAATCATATCATGAAACAAAGCCACCATAGCACGCTGATATGTTGCCCCGACATTCTTCAAACCAAATGACATCACCTTATAACAAAAAGTGCCCCACTGTGTAACAAATGTAGTCTTCTCCATATCTTCTGGTGCCATCTTAATCTGATTATAACTAGAGAAACCATCCATGAAAGAGAATACTTTATGCTGAGCAGTGTTGTCTACCAAAACATCAATATGTGGAAGTGGAAAGTCATCTTTAGGATTTGCCTTGTTCAAATCCCTGTAATCTACACACATGCGTACCTTACCATCCTTCTTAGGTACCAGTACTACGTTTGCAACCCATTGAGGATAAGAAGTCATAGCTAAGAACCCTGCGTCAAATTGTTTCATCACCTCTGCTTTAATCTTTTCTAACATTTCAGGACGCATGCGACGAACCTTTTGCTTCTTTGGACGACAATCTTCTTTTACCGGAAGACGGTGAACCACAATGTCAGTATCCAACCCCGACATATCTTCATACGACCAAGAAAAGATCTCCACATAATCACGTAACATCTGGATTAATCTGTTCTTAACACCATCCTCTAATTCAGCCCCTATCTTGACCTCTTTCCTGTTTTCCTCAGTTCCCAGATTCACAACTTCGATTGGCTATTCATGTGGCTATATAGCTTTCTCTTCTTGTTGTAACAACCTAGCAAGCTCTACAGGTACTTCACAATCTTCCTCCTTTCCATCTTCAGCTTGTTAGATCGGATTCTCGAAATCATAATTGGCAATAGTGGAACTGTTATCAACAGGATCCAGAGTGGATCAGGATCTGCATTTTAGTGACGTGGGTGTGTGTAAGAACACATAGCTGATAAAACATAAATAATAATAAAAGAAAGACAAAGAGCATAATATTTACGAAAACGAAACGTCCATTGATTTTATTGAATGAAGTATGCAAATGAAATGACATCCCGAAACAAGCATACCATTGTGCCCCGGGTAAGGCACAAAGCTAATAAGGTTTTATTGTTCGAAATTACAAACTTAAAACAGAACACGGTAATAGTATTTACTCCTGACTAAAGGAGATAGGAATGACGTCTTCGGCCTTCCAATTGTTGAGCCCATCACCCATGGTAGGAAAGATCCAATCATCCAGGTTGTAGTCTTCATTATGGTCACCCACAACATTGATTTGATCTCTTATGACCCCTTGATTAGTGATGCGAACAGCACGAGCACGACGAATAGTCCTCTGAGATTCTGTAGTGAAACCCAAACCAAACTTGTCAGACTTGTAAGGGATGTTGGGAAGCTGACCCCAAATAGCACAACCACCTTTTTCAACCACAACCTTAGCATCTTTGAGGGAGGCCATTGCAGGAGGTATTCTAGTAACCACAATGGCTCTTTCAGAAGCAGGGACAGACTGAGGAATAGGAGCAGAGCAAGGAACCACTTCAAACGTTTGGCACGAAGTTTCAACCATTTCACCCTCCATTTCTACATATTTGAAAGTGTTCACATGGCTAACCATGTACTCCTCTTCACCATAGACAGTGACAATTTTGTTTTTCACCGGATATTTCAACTTCTGATGCAAGGTGGAAGTCACACCACCTGCCCCATGGATCCAGGGGCGCCCAAGCAAACAAGAATACACAAGACGAATATCCATCACATAGAAAGTAGAGTTGAATACTTGAGAGCCTACTTTAATTGAGAGGTCTACTTCTCCATGTACCATTCTTCTTGAACCATCAAAGGCCCTTACTACCACATCACTTGGTCTTAACACAAAATCTTCAGGACTGAGCTTATCCATAACCTCTTTAGGGAGCACATTTAATGAAGAACCATTGTCCACCAGTACATGAGACAAAGTAGTGCCCCTACATTCAATGGAGATATGCAGAGCTCTGTTATGGTTTCTCTTGGCAGGAGTCAGATCAGCATCAGAAAATCCCAGACCATTATCACTAGTCAGATGTGCAACACAATTCTCAAATTGATCCACATAAATTTCATTTGGCACATGAGCAGCCTTTAAGAACTTGATTAAGGCTTTAGCATGAGCCTCAGAACACAGCAGCAACGATAACATGGAGATTTTGGAGGGAGTATGCCCCAATTGGTCAACAATATCATAATCACTTTTGCGAATGATCTTCAGTACTTCTTCCATCTGTTTAGACAAATTTTCAGCAGTTGGTTCCCTAACTTGCACAGGTTCAATCACAAGACCTTTGCCTCGAGCATCAATACTTGGTCCATAATTGGAGGTATGAGTTGGAGTAACTGTACTTTTAGAGGTATCTTGAGGGGAGAGGATTCTTCCACTTCTGGTGATCTTACTAGATCCAACAATATTGTCAACATCAAGATTGATATCAATAACAGGTGCATCAGTCAAAGGCTCTTGTTTGACACCATGGATATAAACATCAGAACCATAATTCCAGGGTATAGCTTTATCAGAAGTATAAGGAACAGGGCCAGGAGTGGTAATGATCATGGGAGCCATTCTAGCTTCAGCAACAGTCTTCACAGGGCCTTCAGCAGTAATCTTTACTGGTCCTTTGGATGTAATCCTAACAGGACCTTTGGAGGTAATCTTCACTGGTACTTTATTAACCATAGCTACATCCTCAAGCTTCGTGTTCCGAGTCAGATGTTCACACATACTTTCAACAGAAGGAGTCCTCTCAAACAATATGGTGTAATTGTCCATGAGGCGTTGAATACCATCCTTCAACTTCCAGCAACTATCAGGTTTATAGGCACAGTAAAAACAGTCTTCATTGCAACCTGGAAAGAACCCAGCCTGCACCAGCTTCTTCTTGATAATAGATAGAGGTGTAGTCAGATTTTCCACTGAGGAAACATAGGAAACCTCATCAACAACATTAACAGTCTTCTCATGATTGGGCATAGGAGCAGTGATCACATTCGGGGTCCCAGGAGGGTCAAATTCGATTTCCCCAGCTTCGATCATGTCTTGAATCTTGTTTTTCAACACCCAACAGTTGTTGGTGTCATGTCCCGGACTATTAGAATGATATGCACATCTTGCATTAGGATTGTACCAAGGAGAGGATGTATTAGGATTCTGAGGAGGATCCCTTAAAGTAATTAACTCCCCTTTCAACATGTGTTGCAAGGCTTGGGCCAGTGACATGTTGATCTTGGTGAACTGTCTTTTAGGCTTCTGTTGATTGTTCTGTTGTTGATCTGGTGCTGTGGGGGCAGGATTGGAGATGTGAACTGCTCCCACAGATTGGTGACTCCTGTTACGACTATGTTGACCATACACAACATTAGACTCCTTCTTTCCACTAGGGGGCTTCTTAACAGTGCTTGATGAAGAGGCACCCACCTGTATCTGTAACACCCCAAAATTTGCCCTCTTATTTATTATCAACCTCGAACGGTGTACGCTTCATTCTTGCATCATTCCGCATATCATCGCATCGAATTTGAAAAAAAATAAATAAATCATCATCCTTTGCATGAGGTGTGTGGTCGATCGAGGCTTGCCAAACTTTGGAGTTCAGGAGAAAAATGGTTTACCAAAAATAATCCAAACCATTTCCAAACTAACCCACCAAAAGGGAAGATTCCAAGCCTTTCCCCCCCTTTTCTTTCCCTTTTCCTTCCATTTTCTTTCCACACTTCCTTTCATTCTTTCCCTCTTGTTTTTCCACTTCAATTCCACTCCATTTCCCTTGGAAACTTCCACCATCTTCTACCATCTTCTAGAGTGTTCCAAGGAATATTCCCTTTTCCAACCCTAACCCTAACTAACTACCAAACCTAATTTTGGATCCCAAACCTAATTTTTGGGCCCCAAACCTAATTCCATCCCAAACCTAGATCCAAGCCTAGCCTCTATATATTCCTTAATCACTTCATTGCAAAGGGTTCCCACCATTTTCCAACTTTTCACTCTTTCACAATCACTTTTCTCTCTTACTTTTCTTCCATTTTCCCTCCTTTCACCAAAGCTTTTTGAATAAGCTCTTCAAGTTTCACATTGAAACTTGAAGATCTTGAAGCTTAAGCCTCCAACCTCCATTAATTGTGGATTGTAGAAGAAGAAGCTAGTGATTTTGTTGAATATTTCGGCTTGTCGGAAGCGCACGAAGGTTCAAGCATCAAGAACGCATTTATTTTGCGGTTTCTCGATTTTCTTGGTTTTCTCTTCGATCAAGCTCCGATTCTTGCAACAATTACCGAAGCACTTCTCCGCTTCGTAGGTTGGTGATCTAAATCACTTCTTCTTTAAGTTATTTTCTTCATCTCGCCATTTCGGCATTCTTTAATCGTTTCCGTTTCGATTATGTATTGCTTGAGTTTTGTGTTTTTTTGTTGATTTAGGATTTAAAGTGTTGATAGCTATAGGTGCTAGCATGTGTAAATAAGCTCCAATTAAGTAGAAATTAGTGTTAGCATGTTCCTAGGTATGTTAGGGATCCTTAGAAGTAAGTTTGTGACTAAAAGCATTTATTTCAAAGACTTTTTTTCAATTCTGTTCAGCGTTGACCGGTTAACGCGTGCGTTTTGCCACAAATTACTTCTGTTTTAGGTCCGTTAACCGGTTAACGCATATGGTTAACCGGTTAACGCTGTTGATTTTTGGCTTTTTAGCTTATTTCATGGTTTAGTCCTAAGTTCTAGTGCCTCTAATGTTCATACATGTTTAGGTAGTGATTTTAGGGAATTTTTGAGTCCATTTCCAGTAGCTCATTCCCCCATTTCGAGTCGTTTCGACACGATTCCGTTCATGTCGCATATTATGTGTTTTTGTGTTCTTTGGTGCATAGCTTGAGTTCTTGCATTTTGTTGCCAAGTTCATGCATCATTTGGCATATAATAATCATGTTGCATTCTGTTTTTACATGTTTGCATTGCATTAAATCATGTTGCATTTCATTGTGTCAAGATATGTTACATTTTGCATAATCATATGTATGTGCATTTAGTTGCATTTGTTTGCATGCTTGATCACATCCTCCATATCAATTCAATTATGAATTTTTGCATTGAGTTTGACATTATTGTTGATCTATTATATTGCATGCTCATAATCAATAATCATCATGTTCATATGCCATGTTCATGTGTTACATTTTTGCATTACTTGTTGCATAATCAACTATGTGATGCATTCTTTCATAATCTTCAAAAATGTTCATGTTCTTGCATTTATATATGATGATCCATGTTCAAATGTATGTTCATGATGAAATTGGTGCATATTCATTGAGTTTGTGCATTAAAAAATGAAAATAATCAATTCTGGATTTTGCATTTCATAGCTGTTTTTGCATATAAGTGCTGTAAAATGTGTGTTGTTTGTTTGTTTGCATGCTGTTGGTAACCTTTTACACCTACCTTTTCATGTTGCATGCTGGCTGTAAAAAGCTGACTTGTGTTATGCATTGTTTTCATAGCTGATTGTGTGTTTGAGTGCTGTAAATAGTTGTTGAATTTTAGTTTAGCATATTGTAGGCACCCTTAAACCTAAGATTGAGTCTAGTTTAGGTCCAAGTTGCCTTAGGATTTAATTGTTGTGTGTTTGCTTTATTATTTTTAATAAAATGTAACATTAAGATTTGTTTTGTAGAGGGGAAGATTGAGGTAAGTTTCCTTCACCCTATCCTTTTATGTTTTATGCATTTCATTTATGCATTTAATTCATTTTTCCTTTCATATTTGTGATTGATAGGATTCCCTTTTGTTAGGATCAACTTAACTTCCTTAGGAAGTAAGTTACATCCTATTTCTTCTTTCATTTCCTTTTGCTCCTTAGGATTAGAAAACCTCACTAACCATTAGGATCTCTCTTTTGTGTATAATAAATAACTTAGGGTTGGTCTTAGTCCCCCTTAGTTTTTGTCCCTTTTCCGATTTGATTCTTCTTCTCTCATCTTCAAACAAAATCTAAAAGACACTTAATAAAAACCGAACGTTCTTGCACGACACGAGACTTTGTTGTGGAGTTCTTATACACGTCCCATTTCGGGGCGAGGTGTTAGTCCTTGCCGCGATGGATAAGTCTTAGTATGAGAATGTTCACAAACTATAAACTCCAAAATACTTCTTCTAAAAGACAATCAACAAAGACCGTGCATCTTCTCTTCTCATCTCCTAATCTTTGCGGACGAATGCGACTTGCCTCGACAGTTCAAACAGCGATACAGTAAACACCCTCGAGTCAGAGCCGATAACACCTGAGCCGGAGCTATGGTAACGCCATCCTAAAAAACACAAACAAATTTCCCGCCTGATTGAGGCGAACTACGTCGACTCTGATCCTCATTATCCCGATGAGGTACGTAGGCAGCGGGGTAGGGCCTGTTCGAGCCCATTCTTTATTTTCCCTACATTTCCCATTTGCTCCTTTTCTTTTCTTATTCCTTTCTGATTTCAGTTCCATGCCAGTAGCAGTTCTTTTATTTCAGCAGCAGTTATTCTCACCCTTTGAAACAAGCAAGCAAGCGTGGATCCCGTTGGGTACGACGGACGGTCTGGGGTGCTAATACCTTCCCAGATCGTAACCGACTCCCGAACCCAGATCTTTGGTTCGCAAGGCCTCGTCCTTTCCTTCTTCCTCAGGTTTGTGCAGCATTACCTTTCCCATTCTTTCGGGATAAAAATGCTTGGCTGGCGACTCTACCTTTTCCGCGCCACATTCGCGTTTGTACTAGGATGAAAATCCCGGGAGCGACAGTATCTTACCACTTCTTATCCCACTTTCCACACGTTCTCCAGTCATTATCAGCTTAGTGAAACCAGATGATGAGCTTCCAATGAGGTGACTATAAAAAGGACCATTCAGCGTACTCATAAACATATCCACCAACTCCCTGTCAGTCAGAGGAGGTTGAACTCTGCCAGCCAGATCTCTCCATTTAAGGGCATACTCTTTGAAACTCTCCTTAGCACCCATAGACATACTTTGGAGCTGCATGCGAGTTGGTGCTAAATCAGCATTATATTGGTATTTCCTATAAAAGGCCTCAGCAAGATCATTCCAATCACGAATATTAACACTTTCAAGTTGATAGTGTAACACGGTGGGAGAACTGACTTTAGTTAAATGTTGCGGATAGCAAGAGTCGCCACCGACTTTTATTTTATCCAAAAGAAAAGGGCATAAAAGAACAGGAAAGACCTTAAAATATTTTTGGGTTCGGGGGGTAGGTTATGTAAAGGGAAGGTGTTAGCACCCTTTACATCCATGGTTATCCATGGGCTCTTAGTTACTTAGCTCACTTTAAATTGTTTTTGAGAAGTGAAGTGTGTGATTAAAAATTTTCTTAAGTACTTTATAATGATCCATGTACGAATATATATAAAGACTTTGTTTTGAAAATTGTTTAAAAATATGAAGTGTTATTGAAATGTTTTGAAAAGGTGAGCAAGTACATAAGAGGAACCTACCCTAATGATTAAATCTTTACTGTTCTTATATATCCTTTCAATGGTAAGACTATCCCTATTATTAAGGAATAGGTAGTCATTACCTTGGATGTTATTAGGGACAAGTGAAGGGACATCTGTGATTAGGCAATTGTAAGGTGTATTAGCAATTCGAAGGGACTTATCATCTTTTATTCGAAAGGGACAAGATCATTTACGAAGGCAACCATGAAGGGACTTGATCTTATAATCTTTAAAGGGACCAGATGATGTTAATAAGAGAAGGGACTTTGCTTTATACACCTTACTTGACCTTTTATTTAGGCAACATGAGAGGTAACCCTTAAGAAGTGAGATGGCGATCCAAGATCGACTTACGTGTGTGCGTGTACAAATTCAAGTATTTATCTTATAATTAGTGATCTAAATTCAATTTTTAAACACAAACATGTTTTCACTCCCTAATTTACTAACCATGGCAATTTAAATAAATAATAAAAAGTCCTACAACTATTACATAATTTACACAATTACATTATAATAAAATAATTTAAATAAATAAGCATATAATAAATAAATAAATAAGAAGGTTAGTAATAATAAATCAAGTAAATATAAGAGAGGTTAGCATAATAATATAATATAGAAAACAAATTAAAAGTTCAAATTTAAATAAATAATCATTTTTTAAGAATTTTAAGAAAAAAAGAAAGAAATAATAATAATTATATACTTATAAATATGATTAATAGTTTAATAAATTAATTATATATATACATCTTAGAAATATTTAATAGTTATAATTAAACATAATAAGAAATTAAAATTATAAAAGAGAATTAGGGTTTTGAATTGTTTAGAAAAATAAATTAGGATTAGGGTTAATTACTTAATCTAAACTTAATTAAATTATTTATACAAAAAATACATACAATATTAATAATATAAACATATAATGAAATAAATATAAATAATAAAGTTTGAATTTTTAAAATATAAGTTTTTTTTATATATAAGAAAATAATATAAATATTTTATTTTAGACATTTATTATTAATTAAATTAATTAAATATAATATAAACAAAACAAAATAAATGAAAAAATGAGAAAAAAAGAACATACCTGGGGCTGGGATTCGAACCCAGGCCCTAGGCTTTACACCTCCTGGACCAGCCTCCCTTCCACTGGGCTGCGCATTCGCTGGTGATATTGAATGAGCATCAATGCGTTTTGTTCTCTAACCTGTAAAAATCATAAAAAAAACAAAATAACACAAAATGGCCTGATGGGAATCGAACCCAGGCCAGAGAGTTTCTAAATGCACGCATCCACCATCTGAGCCACCAACACATTCGTGAAATAAACTACAAACAATTCAATAAAATATTAAAACAAATTTTAAAAACCAGAAAGCGCTCGCTGGACTTCATCTTCTTCATTATACCTGCGAATTTTGATTCGAATATACCTGCGAATTTTCCTGCGTTTTTTACACCATCAAGAACCTACGAATTTGGATCTTGCTCAATACATAAAATTTCAACAAATTAATCATATAAACATGATCCTCACATCATTTCTGATTCATTGATGTTCTTAAAACTCATTTATATTTGGTCTATTGATAAACCCTAATCGGCTACCTCAAACCCTAACAATGGTGAATCACTCATCCTGTACCAAAACTCAAAACAAAGTATCCAGAAACGATTGTTAGCTCATCATAAACAAAAATCAACAGTCAAATACAATTTATTTTACACCAATGTATGAAAACGAAAAATTCATGAATGTCTAAAAACTTTGGTTCGGTTTGACCAATTCGTGGACTTTTAGATGCATATGATCATTGGTATATGTTCAGTGATATGTAAGGAAGAGATTGGCATGCTCCATTCACCTGAAAAACTACCAAATGTTAGAATCCGAATTTCAAAAATTGGATGAATTTTGAAAGTTTGAAAGTGGTATTAGAGGCTGCTGATTCGTCCCCTCCTATTGGCAATGTGTTTGTCTATATATATGGATTGAATTAGGTCAAAAAAAGGTCATGATTCTTTGGACTTTTTGGATAATTGAAGATTGAGAAAGATATGTCATAAAACTTGATTTATTTTTAATCTAACATTGCTATGTTTGGATGATCTGATTTTAAATGGTACAAATCAAGTTTAAATGTTTTTTAAGACATTCTAGAAGCCAAATCCTTTTCAAATATATGATTTTTATATTTTATTTCAATTTAAATTGTATTTTAATGAATAAAATTAAAATAAATATGAAATAAAAAATAAAAAATCAGAAAATAGGTGGGTTGGGTCGTGCTTGATGATATTGTAAAGTTTGGATGGCAATTTGGTGGGCTCATTTAGCAAAAATTGGTTTTAAGGCCTTATTTGCTTCATAAACTTCCCAAAATTTCCCAACTTTGCAAGGGCACAAATCCTTCAATTTTAATGCTATGAGGGTGTTCTTGGACATTTTGGAAAGCTTAAAGAGTTCTCTAACCAACCTCTTTGGTCTCATGTCCATATCTTTTACCATTCTCAAGTTATGCTCTTTTGAAGTTGTTGACTTTTTGTTGACTTTTAAAAGGACCTATAATGTCTTAGCTCATACCTTCCAAATGAAGCATTTTTGGGCTTGGCTTGTGAGACACAAAGTCGTAGAGAATTCCATTTCCTTAAAAATGAGCTTTGGATGGAAAATTTTTGATGAAGCATGTGAAAGTTATGGCTGGTCAAAGTTCAGTTGACTTTTCTTGTGAAAACCCTAATTTAGAAACTCTTGATTCTTGATGATCTGAAATCTCCTTGATGAATCATGATCAACCCTTGATCAAATGATGAATTTTACTTCATATACTTGATGTTGGCAAAAAATCATGAAGTTTGACCTTGGTTTGACCACAGTTGACCTCAGTTTGACTTTTTAACTGCTTTGACTGATTTTAACCTATCTGATCATTTGACTGAGCAAATCTTTTGGGAAAGTCTTGAAACTTGACATGGGGATTCTTGCACACATATAAGATGTTATGAAGCTCACTTGAAGTCTTGGAAGTCCATTTAGCCTGATTAAAGTCAAAACCCTAGTTTAGGATGCATTGCTTAGGAGGATGCCTTGTCTGAGGGAATTGTCAAACTTTCTGACTAATTGTGAATCTTGTGAACCTTATGAACCTCATGAGATGTCTTGTGAACCTTATGAACCCTGTGAGCCTCTTAGTACACAAAGTCTTGTCTTGTGGAGGGCAAAGTTTGGGGTGCAACAGCTGCCCCTGTTCAATTTTCTGAAACCTGAGGGGTTAGATTGGTATATGTGCCATTCGTGACCTGGAAGGTTGAAGGGGATTGAACACAAAAGCCCAAAAATTTGCACTCGTCGGTGCGTAAAGTAACACTGATGATTAGTTGTATATGCTTGAGTGGGCTTGAGGATGCCACATGGAAGAACTGGAGATGGGCTTAAAGATGCCATCTATAATATCAGAAGGTGACAATATTTTGTTGTTGATACTGGATATCAGCACTAGGTCTTCATATAGGCCGTCTCTGAATCGTTTATGCAACATAATTTTGAACTGTTGAATGGACCAGCAGAAATAAATCTTGTGACGATTATCTCTTCTGGAAATATCTTGGATTAGGGAATGGATCTTTGTACAGACCGTTTGCCTACTCTCCAAGGTCAAAAGAACGTCAGGATTTGTTCTTCTGAAAAATATCTTGAACTAGGGAATGGATCTTTTTACAGACCGTTTGCCTTCTATTCAAGGGCCAAAAGAACGTCAGGATTAGTTCTTCTGAATAATGTCTTGAACCAGGGAATGGATCTTTTTACAGACCGTTTGCCTGCTATTCAAGGGTTAAAAGAACGTCAGGATTTGTTCTTCTGAATAATGTCTTGAACCAGGGAATGGATCTTTTTACAGACCGTTTGCCTGCTATTCAAGGGCCAAAAGAATGTCATGATTTGTTCTTCTGAATGATGTCTTGAACCAGGGAATGGATCTTTTTACAGACCGTTTGCCTGTTATTCAAGGGTTAAAAGAACGTCAGGATTTGTTCTTCTAAATAATGTCTTGAACCAGGGAATGGATCTTTTTACAGACCGTTTGCCTGCTATTCAAGGGCCAAAAGAACGTCAGGATTTGTTCTTTTGAATAATGTCTTGAACCAGGGAATGAATCTTTTTACAGACCGTTTGCCTGCTATTCAAGGGTTAAAAGAACGTCAGGATTTGTTCTTCTGAATAATGTCTTGAACTAGGGAATGGATCTTTTTACAGACCGTTTGCCTGCTATTCAAGGGCCAATAAATTAAATCTTCTGAAAATATCTTGAACCAGGGAATGGATCTTTGTACAGACCGTTTGCCTGCTATTCAAGACCAGATAGATGAAATCTTCTGGAAATATCCTGGATTAGGGAATGAATCTTCTTACAGACCGTTTGCCTACTCTCCGAGGACATCTTGAGTAATGTACGGATCATTTCTGACCTGTTGTGAACTGTTGACATTGATTTATCTGCATATAACTATCCTGCAAGGAAAAAGTTAGTTTATGCAATATGTATGTATGTATAGTATGATGCACCTAAGTAAATCTGTTATGTATTTATGGATATGTATGTTATGGTATGATGTAAATGATGTATGTATGAATCATGCAGCCTGAGGCGTCTGGATATCTTTGTATAACAACTGCTGGCTAGGGAAAATAAATCCCGATTCGTTGCTGAAGAATATGAGGAACTCGTTCCCACCTCGTTTGATAATATAGTGAAGAATATGAGGAACTCGCTCCCGTCTTGTTCGATAGTATGGTATCCATAACCTCCCGTCTTCGTTCGATAGTACTCCTATTGAAGGAATAATTTCCTGAGTATCCCGACTGAGGATAAAAGAGATGGACATAAATTCCAGGGGAGATGTAACTCAGAGTATTTATGAAGATGGATTTTCCCTACTGGGGATTTGTAGTTGTTTTGTGGGGATGAACCGGCGAAGCTTCGTTGAATTCCTTCCCTCGTTCGTCCTTAGTAAATACTATTACCGCATTTTCATGCATTTCTGGTAAACATCAATCATATTCAAAAGCATACATACATTCAAACACAACCAATGGACGTTTCGCTTATGTAAATAGGGTAAAAGTAAATCTGGATTCAAAGATGAAATTTTATTTATATCACAAAGTGACCCATACATATTCAAGTTTGTATTAGGAGACAGAAATCCTAGTAAGAGGAATTTGTCAATTTTTTTTTTTTTACAAAACAAAGAAAATCAGCTATGTGGGAAGTAATCCTATTGAGTTTCAATTCTACTATTGCCATTATCTTCAAGTATCTCATCTTCTGCTGTTGAGACGGAAATGATTGGATTGATCTTTATCTGTTCGAGCTTGAATTAAGTAGCACAACTGGTTGGAGTTTACATGGGTGATCCAAACGAGACATAGTCATACGCTTTAATCCCTAACTTTTGCCTGGATTGTCCTTTCAGGTTTTCAATCCACCAGGATACCCTTTTTTGCCCAAGCCGCATTTTCAGGTTTTCGACTTGCCGGGTGTACATTCTTTTATATATATATCCCTAATTTTTGCCCGAACCCTTTTGGTTCGCCGGGATGCCCTTATTTTTGCCTAGGCCAGTCAACCTAGCGGGTCTCTTTTTATGCGTAGTATTTTTTAACTATGTCTGCGTTTACAGGCTGTGGGAAGTCTTCACCATCCATAGTAGTAAGCATCATGGCACCTCCTGAGAATACTGTCTTTACTACAAATGGTCCTTCATATGTAGGAGTCCATTTGCACCTAGGATCACCCTGTGGTAATATGATACGCTTGATTACCAAGTCACCAGCCTGATATACCTTTGGCTTAACCTTCTTATTAAAAGCTTTGATCATCCGTTTCTGGTACATCTGGCCATGACAAACTGCTGCTAATCTCTTCTCATCAATCAAATTTATCTGGTCAAGTCGAGTCTGAATCCACTCATCTTCATCCAAACCTGCATCCTTCATGATTCTTAAGGAAGGGATCTGAACTTCAATGGGCAAAACTGCTTCCATACCATAGACTAGAGAGAATGGGGTTGCCCCTGTTGAAGTACGTATTGTAGTACGATAACCATGAAGAGAAAATTGTAACATCTCGTGCCAATCTTTGTAAGTGACAGTCATCTTCTGTAGAATCTTCTTAATGTTCTTGTTAGCAGCTTCTACTGCCCCATTCATCTTTGGACGATATGGAGAAGAGTTGTGATGCTTAGTCTTGAACTGCATGCAGAGATCAGTGATCATAATGTTGTTCAGATTAGAGCCATTGTCAGTAATAATCCTTTCAGGGATGCCATACCTACATATGAGATTATTCTTAATGAATCGAGCCACCACATTCTTAGTAACAAATGCAAATGAAGCTGCCTCTACCCACTTCGTAAAGTAATCAATAGCAACCAGGATGAAACGATGCCCATTAGAAGCAGTTGGCTTGATCTCACCAATCATATCAATGCCCCACATAGCAAAAGGCCAAGGAGCAGTCAACACATTCAATGGTGATGGTGGTATATGTACTTTATCAGCATAGATTTGACACTTGCGACATGTTCTGGAATGTTGATAGCAGTCAGCTTCCATGGTAGACCAATAGTAACCTGCTCTCAATATCTTCTTTGCCATGGTGTGACCACTAGAATGAGTGCCAAAGATCCCATCATGCATGTCTTCCATAATCTTAGTTGCTTCCTTCTTATCCACACAACGAAGCAAAGTTGAATCATGATTGCGCTTATACAAAATCCCATTACTCAAAAAGAACTTAGCAGAAAACCTCCTCAGAAACTTCTTATCTTTGACAGATGCCCCTTCAAGGAACTCCTGAGCTTCAAGATATCTTTTTACTTCATAGAACCAAGGCTTCTCCTCTGTTTCTTCAGTGTCAATCTCATTGCAGTATGCAGGCTTCTCAAATCTGTCAATAGTAATCTTGGGAGCTTCATCATCCCAGCTGATCTCAAACATGGATGCCATGGTAGCTAATGCATCCGCCAACTAATTTTCTCTTCGTGGAATATGTCCAAAGGTAATCTCTTTGAAATGTGGGATCAAAGACAACACATACTCTCTGTAAGGAATGAGATTATCATGCTTGGTATCCCAATCTCCCTTGATCTGACTTACTACCAGGGTTGAATCTCCATATACGTCAAGGCACTGAATCTTCATATTAATGGCAGCTTTGATACCCAAGATAGATGCCTCATATTCATCCATGTTATTGGTACAATAGAAACAAAGTCTTGCAGTAATCGGGGTATGACAACCTTCAGGGGAACTGATCACAACACCAACACCATTTCCAAGTGCATTAGAAGCTCCATCAAAAACCATAGTCCATCGGGATCCTTGTTCAGGTCCGTCATATTGTCCTGGGTCTTTGGTAATAATCATAATGTCTTCATCAGGGAACTCAAAATTCATTGACTGGTAATCATCCACTGCTTGATGAGCCAAATGATCAGCTACAACACTTCCTTTAATGGCCTTCTGAGTGGTATACTGTATATCATATTCTGTCAAGATCATTTGCCATCTTGCTATTCGTCCGGAGAGAGCAGGTTTCTCGAATATGTACTTGATTGGATCCATCTTCAAAATCAACAAGGTAGTATGAGTCAACATATACAGTCTTAGTCGGCGAGTAGCCCATGCCAAAGCGCAGCAAGTTTTCTCGAGCAGTGAGTATCTTGTTTCACAGTCGGTAAACTTTTTGCTAAGGTAGTATATTGCCTGCTCTTTTCGACCAGACTCGTCATGTTGCCCCAACACACACCCCATTGAGTTGCCTAACACTGTTAAGTACATGATCAAGGGTCTTCCATCAACTGGTGGCATCAAAATTGGTGATTCTAGCAGATATTTCTTGATTTCATCAAAGGCTGTCTTGCACTCGTCATTCCATTCCATTACCTGATCTTTTTTCAACAATTTGAAAATTGGCTCTTAGGTAACAGTTAACTGGGAAATAAATCTTGCAATATAATTTAGTCGTCCTAAGAAACCTCTAACTTCCTTCTCAGTACGGGGAGCTGGCATCTCTTGTATAGCTTTCACTTTTGCAGGATCTACTTCAATACCTTTTCCACTGACAATGAAACCCAGGAGTTTACCAGACCTAACTCCAAAAGTACATTTGTTTGGGTTCAATCTCAATTTGTACTTCTTTAACCTCTCAAACAACTTATGCAGATGATCAAGATGTTGTTCTTCGTTCTGGGACCTGGCTATCATATCATCCACATACACCTCTATCTCATGATGAATCATATCGTGGAACAAAGCCACTATAGCACGCTGATATGTTGCCCCGACATTCTTCAAACCAAATGGCATTACTTTATAACAAAAGGTGCCCCACTGTGTAACAAATGTTGTCTTCTCCATATCTTCAGGTGCCATCTTGATTTGATTGTAACCAGAGAAACCATCCATAAAAGAGAATACCTTATGCTGAGCAGTGTTGTCTACCAGAACATCAATATGAGGAAGTGGAAAGTCATCTTTAGGGCTGGCCTTGTTCAAATCCCTGTAATCTACACACATACGTACCTTACCATCTTTCTTAGGTACCGGCACCACATTTGCATCCCATTGAGGATAAGAAGTCACAGCTAAGAACCCTGCATCAAACTGTTTCATCACCTCTGCCTTAATTTTCTCTGACATTTCAGGACGCATGCGACGAACTTTCTGCTTCTTTGGACGACAATCTTCTTTTATCGGTAAATGGTGAACCACAATGTCTGTATCCAGCCCTGGCATATCTTCATAGGACCAAGCAAAGATCTCCACATAATCATGTAACATCTGAATCAATCTGCTCTTAACACCATCCTCTAATTCAGCCCCTATCTTGACCTCTTTCCTGTTTTCTTCAGTTCCCAGATTCACAACTTCGATTGGCTCTTCATGTGGCTTTATAGCTTTCTCTTCTTGTTGTAACAACCTAGCAAGCTCTACAGGTACTTCACAATCTTCCTCCTTTCCATCTTCAGCTTGATAGATCGGATTCTCGAAATTATAATTGGCAATAGTAGAACTATTATCAACAGGATCCAGAGTGGATGAGGATCTGCATTTTAGTGATGTGGGTGTGTGTAAGAACACATAGCTGATAAAAGAAAAATAAAAGAAAGACAAGGAACACAGTATTTACGAAAACGAAACGTCCACTGATTTTTATTGAATGAAGTATGCAAATGAAATGACATCCCGAAACAAGCATACCATTGTGCCCCGGGTAAGGCACAAGGCTTAAGAGTTTAATTGTTCAAAAATTACAAACTTAAAAGTAACAACATAGTAATAGTATTTACTCCTGACTAAAGGAGATAGGAATAACATCTTCAGCCTTCCAGTTATTGAGCCCAGCACCCACAGTAGGAAAAATCCAAGCATCCTAGTTATAGTCTTCATCATAGTCACCCACAGCATTGATCTGATCTCTCATAATCCCTTGATTGGTGATACGAACAGCACGAGCACGACGAACAACCTTCTGGGACTCTGCAGTGAAACCCAAACTAAATTTGTCAGACTTGTAAGGAATGTCAGGAAGCTGACCCCAAATAGTACAACCACCTTCATCCACCACAGCTCTAGCATCTTTGAGGGAGGCCATTGTAGGAGGTACTCTGGTGACCACAGGAACTTTCTTGACAACAGGAGGAGCTTCAAAATTATTAACAACCCAAGGAACTACTTCAAATGTCTGGCACGGAGTTTCAACATATTCACCTTCCACTTCAAGATATTTAAATGTGTTCACATGGCTAATCATATATCCTTCCTCTCCGTAAACAGTGACAACCTTTCCCTCTACTGGATATCTCAGCTTTTGATGTAAGGTGGAGGTCACAGCACCTGCCCCATGGATCTAGGGGCGCCCCAGCAAACAAGAATACGAAGGACGAATATCCATTACATAAAAGGTAGCATTGAAGACCTGAGAACCTACTTTTATTGGGAGATCTATTTCTCCGTGCACCACTCTTCTTGAGCCACCAAAGGCCTTCACCACTATATTACTGGGCCTCAACACAGCATCTTCAGGACTAAGCTTATTCAGAACTTCTTTGGGCAACACATTCAGCGAGGAACCATTGTCTATTAACACATATGACAGGGTAGTGCCCCTACATTCAATAGAGATATGTAGAGCCATATTATGATCCCTCTTGGCAGGAGTTAAATCAGCATCGGAGAAACCTAACCCATTATCATAGGTCAAGTGTGCAACACAATTTTCGAACTGGTCTACAGAAATCTCATTTGGTACGTGAGCAGTCTTCAAAAATTTAATCAAGGCTTTAGCATGAGCCTCAGAACACAACAATAAAGACAACATAGAAATCTTGGAGGGAGTATGCCCCGATTGATCAACAACATCATAATCACTCTTGCGAATGATCTTCAGTACTTCTTCCATCTGCTTAGAAAGGTCATCAACAGCTGGTACATCAGTTTGTATAGGTTCAATAACAGGACCTTTGCCCCTAGCATCAGTAGTGGAGGTAGTAGTTGGAGTAACTGTATTCTTGGAGGTAACTAGAGGAGAGAAAACTCTTCCACTTCGTGTGATCTTACTAGATCCAACAATATTATCAACATCAAGGTTTTCATCACCAACAGGTGTCTCAGCTAAAGGTTCCTGCTTAACACCATGAATATAAACATCGGAGCCATAATGCCAAGGAACCGCTTTATCAGAAATATACGGAATAGGACCAGGAGTTGTAATGATCATAGGAGCCACTCTAGCTTCAGCAACAATCTTCACAGGGCCTTCAGCATTAATCTTAATTGGACCCTTATGAGTGATTTTGACAGGGCCTTTGGAAGTGATCCTTACTGGCACTTTATCAACCATATCCACCTCTTCAACCTTCGCACCTTGAGTTATATGTTCAACCATGCTCTCTACAGAAGGTGTCCTCTCAAACAATATGGTGTAATTGTCCATGAGGCGTTGAATACCGTCTTTCAACTTCCAGCAACTATCCGGTTTATAAGCACAATAGAAACAATCTTCATTGCAACCTGGAAAGAACCCAGCTTGTACCAACTTCTTCTTAATAACAGACAATGGTGTAGTCACATCTGCAACTGAGGAAATATGTGAAACTTCATCAATGACATTGACAGTCTTCTTATGATTTGGCATGGGAGCAGTAATCACATTTGGAGTACCCGGAGGGTCAAACTCAATCTCTCCAGCATCAATCATATCCTGAATCTTATTCTTCAATATCCAACAATTATTGGTATCATGTCCCGGGCAATTAGAATGATATGTACATCGTGCATTAGGATTGTACCTGGGAGAGGTAACATTGGGGTTCTGAGGAGGGTCCTTCAAAGTGATGAGTTCACCCTTCAACTAGTGTTGCAAGGCTTGGGCCATTGACATGTTGAGCTTGGTGAACTATCTTCTAGGCCTCTGTTGATTGCCCTATGGTGTCTCTGGTGTTGCAGGAGTAGGGTTGGAGATATGAACTGCACTCACAAATTGGTGCCTCCTATTACGATCAGGTTGACCATAAACAGCATTTGACTCCTTCTTCCCACTTGGGGGCTTCTTTGTAGTATTTGATGAAGAGGCACCCACTTATATCTTGCCACTCCTTATACCACTTTCTACGCGCTCTCCTGTCATTATCAACTCAGTGAAGCCAGATGATGAGCTTCCAATGAGATGACTATAAAAAGGACCATTCAACGTACACATGAACATATCCACTAACTCCCTGTCAGTTAGAGGAGGTTGTACTCTTCCAGCCAAATCTCTCCACTTCTGGGCATACTCCTTGAAATTTTCTTTAGCACCCATAGACATGCTCTGTAGTTGCATGCGAGTAGGGGCTAGATCAACATTGTATTGGTATTGCTTATAAAAGGCCTCAGCTAGATCATTCCAATCACGGATGTTGACACTCTCCAACTGATAATACCATTCCAATTGAGCTCCAGACAAGCTCTCTTGGAAGAAATGGATCCATAACTTCTTATCAGCAGTATGGGGTTGGATCCTCCGGACATAGGACCTCAGATGCAGCTTGGGACAAGAGACACCATCATAAACTACAAAAGTAGGGACCTTGAAACCAATGGGTATAACCACTCCAGATATCAAACTCAGGTCTTCAAAGTCTAGCCCAGAAGACTTTTGCAATTCCATAGCATCCATTCTATCCACCAGCATCTTGAACTTGTCTTCATTAGGATCATGATAGTAGTTAGCTTCAGAATCAGAATCCCCCATTGTATTATGGAGACTGCCTCCTTCTTTCTCAGACTCTTCAGACTCATAATCTTCAACCTGTTCCTTGGTCTTGACAGGACCTCTGAACCTTCTTCCCATGTTGATTAGGCCTCCTGACCTTCTAGTCTTCTTAGTCTTCTTGGCCAGCAATGTCTTCAATTCATCCTGCCCCTTGGACAAGTTCAGGATCAGCTCTTGGAACTGGGCATTCTGTGCCTGGAGTTCTTTGACTGTTTGTTCAAGAGCCATTGCTGAAATAAACAACGAGAAGATGAGAAACCTGTATATAAAAAACCTGTGATGCAGTGATATGGTATGCAAATGCGTATGCAATGTTTTCGAGGACCGCAGGATTTAAATTTGTTTAAACAACCAAAAAGTAAACTTTTATTAGTAATAAATTTATTTTCCCTTTGGGCTTACAATAAAAATGAAAAGAATACAAAAGATGGGGTTTTAAGTCTCCCATGGACGTTTCCTCTTTGTGTTGAGGTATGAGTTGAGATTCCGCTCCTCGTGAAGTTGCTTTGTTAGCTCCAGGATTCTTTCTTGACTTGCTTTGTAATGAGCCTCGAAAGTATCCCTTTGCTCCTTCAACTTGATCCAGGACCTCTGTAAGTCTTCCATGTCAGTGGGCATGTCTGGATGAAGAATGGTATAAGAAGTATCTCCCTCAGCAACAAGCTCCATAGTAACTGGCAGGATGGCAGGATATGGCATCATAAGGGTCTGAGCACGAGATCGCACCCATCTGAGATAAGCTTCCATATGAATAGTATACTTAGGCTCCAGAGTCTTGCTGTCAACCTTGTTCACTTTACCCCATGCTCGTATGAACCTTTGACGGTAACCTTGAAGATCGTTGTCGTAGTCAAACACAATACCCTGAATCAACATGTCATGAGGACCATTGCTCCGAGCATAACCAAACTGACGTAGAGCTAAGGAAGGGTTGTAAGTAATGCCCCCTCTTATGCCTAGAAGTGGCACATTAGGGAACTCCCCACATCGGTCAATGATAGTAACATTCTCCATAGATCTAGAGCACCAATGAATATCTGAATGAGAGAGTGACATAATCCTCTTGGACCACCTGAACCCTTGTTCATTCTTCATCACTGATCGAGGAAGGTGAGAAATAAACCACCTAGATAACAAAGGTATGCAGCACATCAGAGTTCCTCGTGCCTTCGTAGTACGAGTATGAAGAGAATGCAGAATGTCTCCAAGTAATATAGGCACTGGATTGTGACTCAGAAATATGTTGATGGCGTGAACGCCTATGAACTGATCAGGATTGGGGAATAACACTAAGCCATAAATCAACAAGGCTAAGATCTCCTCAAAAGCATCATAGCTCATAGCTTTCAAGAACACTTGAGCCTTTTCTATCAACACCTTAGCAAGAATACCCTTAACTCCGCTTCTCGTTTCTAGGACAATGTCTGATTTCTTCAGATGTAGAGCTGCAACAATGACTTCAAGTTTAGGCTCTTTTTCTAAGCCTGTGAAGGGTTTCTGATCAAGAATAGGTATACCCAGAAGCTTGGAGAACTCCTCCATCGTAGGAACCAACTGATAGTCGGGGAATGTGAAACAGTGATGTTTAGGATCAAAGAACTGAAACAGAACACTCATCATGTCTTCATTGAACCCTGAAGTAACTAGATCCAATAGATGACCATGTCTCTTGATGAACTGAGAGTTTTCAGACACTTGAGAAACCAACTCCTTAAGCTTAGGAGGTATTCCTACAAAGTTGATCCGGATAGCGTTTCTTCGAGCATAAGCCATGACCTGCAACAAAGAACAAAGATAAATCCTTTGGTCCTTGAAATGGTTAGTGAAAATGCGATGCTTATGATGCATGATGATGCTATGATGTTATGCTCAATCACAAACATGTGGCACACACAAACAAGTCACACCATAGCCCTAGGTTTAAAGGCTTGCACGAGGTTCAAAGGTAAGTACCCTCCCCTGAAGTTTAGATGGTTCATCCTGTCCTACCAAAGTAACCGGGTTCTAAGGGATCTCAATATCATTGATCCTTCACAAGGGTGGTTGTTCAGTATGCAACTTACTTGCCAACCAAAACCCTCCAAGTTCAGAATCTCAATGAGTGTAGCATCGAGTATCAACCAACTTCAGTCTTCACCAAAACCGGTTATCTCACTACTTTCTAAAGGCCAAGATGGGATAACTAGGGTTCTAAAAGTTAGTTAGTGTATTGACAACGTATGACAGCCTCATATTATCCTTAACTTGACTTAAGGAACATAAGCACCAACCAAGAAGTCACACTAACTATGGCCACCAGATCAACCATATCGGTATACGCCGTACAGTTTCCTTGGTCTATTGCCATTTACCTAAGGTACACTAGATCCGGGTTAGGATCTTTCACATATAAGAGCACCCGACAAGTAAGTATAAAGCAAACAAAGCAAACAATTTAAAGTGATCTAATTCCTAAGGGTACCTCTCTTTTATTAAATCCCCAGCAGAGTCGCCAGTTCTGTAACACGGTGGGAGAACTGACTTTAGTTAAATGTTGCGGATAGCAAGAGTCGCCACCGACTTTTATTTTATCCAAAAGGAAAGGGCATAAAAGAACAGGAAAGACCTTAAAAGATTTTTGGGTTCGGGGGGTAGGTTATGTAAAGGGAAGGTGTTAGCACCCTTTACATCCATGGTTATACATGGGCTCTTAGTTACTTAGCTCACTTTAAATTGTTTTTGAGAAGTGAAGTGTGTGATTAAAAATTTTCTTAAGTACTTTATAATGATCCATGTACGGATATATATAAAGACTTTGTTTTGAAAATTGTTTAAAAATATGAAGTGTTATTGAAATGTTTTGAAAAGGTGAGCAAGTACATAAGAGGAACCTACCCTAATGATTAAATCTTTACTGTTCTTATATATCCTTTCAATGGTAAGACTATCCCTATTATTAAGGAATAGGTAGTCATTACCTTGGATGTTATTAGGGACAAGTGAAGGGACATCTGTGATTAGGCAATTGTAAGGTGTATTAGCAATTCGAAGGGACTTATCATCTTTTATTCGAAAGGGACAAGATCATTTACGAAGGCAACCATGAAGGGACTTGATCTTATAATCTTTAAAGGGACCAGATGATGTTAATAAGAGAAGGGACTTTGCTTTATACACCTTACTTGACCTTTTATTTAGGCAACATGAGAGGTAACCCTTAAGAAGTGAGATGGCGATCCAAGATCGACTTACGTGTGTGCGTGTACAAATTCAAGTATTTATCTTATAATTAGTGATCTAAATTTAATTTTTAAACACAAACATGTTTTCACTCCCTAATTTACTAACCATGGCAATTTAAATAAATAATAAAAAGTCCTACAACTATTACATAATTTACACAATTACATTATAATAAAATAATTTAAATAAATAAGCATATAATAAATAAATAAATAAGAAGGTTAGTAATAATAAATCAAGTAAATATAAGAGAGGTTAGCATAATAATATAATATAGAAAACAAATTAAAAGTTCAAATTTAAATAAATAATCATTTTTTAAGAATTTTAAGAAAAAAAGAAAGAAATAATAATAATTATATACTTATAAATATGATTAATAGTTTAATAAATTAATTATATATATACATCTTAGAAATATTTAATAGTTATAATTAAACATAATAAGAAATTAAAATTATAAAAGAGAATTAGGGTTTTGAATTGTTTAGAAAAATAAATTAGGATTAGGGTTAATTACTTAATCTAAACTTAATTAAATTATTTATACAAAAAATACATACAATATTAATAATATAAACATATAATGAAATAAATATAAATAATAAAGTTTGAATTTTTAAAATATAAGTTTTTTTTATATATAAGAAAATAATATAAATATTTTATTTTAGACATTTATTATTAATTAAATTAATTAAATATAATATAAACAAAACAAAATAAATGAAAAAATGAGAAAAAAAGAACATACCTGGGGCTGGGATTCGAACCCAGGCCCTAGGCTTTACACCTCCTGGACCAGCCTCCCTTCCACTGGGCTGCGCATGCGCTGGTGATATTGAATGAGCATCAATGCGTTTTGTTCTCTAACCTGTAAAAATCATAAAAAAAACAAAATAACACAAAATGGCCTGATGGGAATCGAACCCAGGCCAGAGAGTTTCTAAATGCACGCATCCACCATCTGAGCCACCAACACATTCGTGAAATAAACTACAAACAATTCAATAAAATATTAAAACAAATTTTAAAAACCAGAAAGCGCGCGCTGGACTTCATCTTCTTCATTATACCTGCGAATTTTGATTCGAATATACCTGCGAATTTTCCTGCGTTTTTTACACCATCAAGAACCTACGAATTTGGATCTTGCTCAATACATAAAATTTCAACAAATTAATCATATAAACATGATCCTCACATCATTTCTGATTCATTAATATTCTTAAAACTCATTTATATTTGGTCTATTGATAAACCCTAATCGGCTACCTCAAACCCTAACAATGGTGAATCACTCATCCTGTACCAAAACTCAAATCAAAGTATCCAGAAACGATTGTTAGCTCATCATAAACAAAAATCAACAGTCAAATACAATTTATTTTACACCAATGTATGAAAACGAAAAATTCATGAATGTCTAAAAACTTTGGTTCGGTTTGACCAATTTGTGGACTTTTAGATGCATATGATCATTGGTATATGTTCAGTGATATGTAAGGAAGAGATTGGCATGCTCCATTCACCTGAAAAACTACCAAATGTTAGAATCCGAATTTCAAAAATTGGATGAATTTTGAAAGTTTGAAAGTGGTATTAGAGGCTGCTGATTCGTCCCCTCCTATTGGCAATGTGTTTGTCTATATATATGGATTGAATTAGGTCAAAAAAAGGTCATGATTCTTTGGACTTTTTGGATAATTGAAGATTGAGAAAGATATGTCATAAAACTTGATTTATTTTTAATCTAACATTGCTATGTTTGGATGATCTGATTTTAAATGGTACAAATCAAGTTTAAATGTTTTTTAAGACATTCTAGAAGCCAAATCCTTTTCAAATATATGATTTTTATATTTTATTTCAATTTAAATTGTATTTTAATGAATAAAATTCAAATAAATATGAAATAAAAAATAAAAAATCAGAAAATAGGTGGGTTGGGTCATGCTTGATGATATTGTAAAGTTTGGATGGCAATTTGGTGGGCTCATTTAGCAAAAATTGGTTTTAAGGCCTTATTTGCTTCATAAACTTCCCAAAATTTCCCAACTTTGCAAGGGCACAAATCATTCAATTTTAATGCTATGAGGGTGTTCTTGGACATTTTGGAAAGCTTAAAGAGTTCTCTAACCAACCTCTTTGGTCTCATGTCCATATCTTTTACCATTCTCAAGTTATGCTCTTTTGAAGTTGTTGACTTTTTGTTGACTTTTAAAAGGACCTATAATGTCTTAGCTCATACCTTCCAAATGAAGCATTTTTGGGCTTGGCTTGTGAGACACAAAGTCGTAGAGAATTCCATTTCCTTAAAAATGAGCTTTGGATGGAAAATTTTTGATGAAGCATGTGAAAGTTATGGCTGGTCAAAGTTCAGTTGACTTTTCTTGTGAAAACCCTAATTTAGAAACTCTTGATTCTTGATGATCTGAAATCTCCTTGATGAATCATGATCAACCCTTGATCAAATGATGAATTTTACTTCATATACTTGATGTTGGCAAAAAATCATGAAGTTTGACCTTGGTTTGACCACAGTTGACCTCAGTTTGACTTTTTAACTGCTTTGACTGATTTTAACCTATCTGATCATTTGACTGAGCAAATCTTTTGGGAAAGTCTTGAAACTTGACATGGGGATTCTTGCACACATATAAGATGTTATGAAGCTCACTTGAAGTCTTGGAAGTCCATTTAGCCTGATTAAAGTCAAAACCCTAGTTTAGGATGCATTGCTTAGGAGGATGCCTTGTCTGAGGGAATTGTCAAACTTTCTGACTAATTGTGAATCTTGTGAACCTTGTGAACCTCATGAGATGTCTTGTGAACCTTATGAACCTTGTGAGCCTCTTAGTACACAAAGTTTTGTCTTGTGGAGGGAAAATTTTGGGGTGCAACAGATAGTACCATTCCAATTGAGCTCCAGATAAACTCTCTTGGAAGAAACGAATCCACAATTTCTTGTCAGCAGTATGTGGTTGAATCCTCCGGACATAGGACCTCAAATGCAGTATAGGACATGAAACACTGTCATACACCACAAAAACAGGAACCTTGAAGCCTATAGGTATAACCACTCCAGAAACTAAACTCAAATCTTCAAAATCAAGCCCATAAGATTTTTGTAGTTCCATAGCGCTCAGAATCAGAATCTTCCACAGTATCATGGAGACTACCTCCTTCTTTCTCAGAATTTTCAGACTCAAAATCCTCAACCTCTTCTTTTGTCTTGATAGGACCTATGAATCTTCTACCCAAGTTGATGAGGCCCCCTGATTTTCTAGTTTTCTGCTTTGAAGTTTGCGTAGGTAAGTGTACCTAAGTCTTACTCAATGGGATGTGTACATCTCACATCATCCCGAAATGGAATGCACAAGAGGCACACCTATCTATGGAGGAAATCCTCAAATCTAGTCCCACAAGTGAAGGCTTAAGCACACTGGCCTATTACCATTATTAAGTATTTTTGTGGTTTTATGGTTAAGAACTGTTTTTTAGCTTTTCTTTGTGAAGTACTCATGCTAAGACCTATCCACCACGAGTGATGACTCACACCTCGCCCCGAAACGGAACGCGTGCAAGTATCTCATAGCAAAGTCTCATGTCACATGAAGAGTACTCAACCTTTATTAAGTGAATTAGAATTGAATTTGAAGATGAGAAGAGAAAGCACCAAAGGAACACAAAGGAAAAATTCTAAAGGGGACTAAAATAATCCTAAATGTTAACATGCATGGATGTCCTAAGGGTTAGTGAAGTTTCTACCCTAATGAAGAGGGAAAGAAGAAGAGAAGAAGAAGATAGGAGAAGAGATGAGAAAGGCCTAATCCCAACAACAAAGGGTTAGTACAAGATAAACATAAGAAGAGAAGATGAGAATTGGAGATGTGGAGCTTAATTCCCACACCTCACACTTACCATAGCCCCTGCAAGGTTAGTATGCATACAAGTGAAACAAAATGAGCAAGGTAACATGCTAACATCATACAATCAGAAGTGAAATGATATGAACATATGCAAAATGCAAATGCAACTCAAAGGAGTGAGGAGAAGAAGTATGCAAGCTAAAGATGCAACATGAAGCACTTATGAGAACAAATGCACACTTATGAAATATGCAAAGCAAAATGCACAAAATATGGACTCAAAGCTCACAACCAGAACCAAAACAAGATGAATAATGGCTTAAGAAGCCAACAAGATGAAGATAAGAGAGGTACAAGACCAAACAATACCAAATGGAAGCAAAAGAAACAATAAGATGAAGTGAAAGCACTTAAGGAAACAAAAGACTTAAAGAAGAAGCAAACACAAAAATTCAGAAGACACAAACCCTATACTAGGACCAGGAAGGTACCCACACCCCAAAGGAACCCCAAATGAGAAGAAGAAGTTGGCACAAGTGCACTTCTAGGCTTATAAGAGACCAAAAGGTTCAAAAGAAGCAAAATGGAACAAGGTTCAAACCAAAATTCAAAACAAATCAACCAACCATCTAAAAATTCCACAATTGAAACCAAATGATCTTCAAACATGTTATATCAACTAGCCAAAAGGATTTGAAAAGATTCAGAAGAAAACTAGGCTTAATGGAGGCAAGAACACAAGTGAGGGTTACAAACTTACATCACAAGTCACAAGACCAAGACTCAAGAAATAAGTTTCTAAAAATCCAGATAAAAATCACATGAAAAGTTCAATGTCTTAAGAATACAAAGCAAAAAGAATGGGATCAAAACTCAAAATATTGAAGAGTATGGGAAATATACAAGGCAGTGTGGTCAAAGAAGAACTTAAAAGAAGCTAGGTGCAATGAGGAATTAATTCAGACACGTGGCAATGGAAAACAAATAAAATAAAAATTTGACAAAATAATAGAGACTTAAAATAACATTTATGATTTTTTTGGGATTTTTTATGTGAATGAAACTATTTTTAATAGATTGAAATGGAAACTGAAATAAAAGAAAATTAAAATGAAAAAGAAAAAATAAAAGAGAATGGAAGGGGTGTATGTAGTAAGAGTTATGCGTTGAATTTGTTTGGGCCCAGTTGGGGTGGGGTGCGAATAGCGCTCTGACTAAGCCCAAGGCTGCGCTGGAACATGTGGTTTATGGTGAATATTAGTAGAATTAAAATAGGAAAAGCTGGGAAAAATGAGGAACGCTGGATTCATCTAGCGCATAGGATTAAGAACCTCATTAATTGAGGTGGCATAATGCTGCGCTAGGATTGGTTGGCACACGGTAATTATTATAGACTGCATCACAAACTGAATTAAATGAAAAACAGAATTAATAAAGAAATGGAAGAAGCCCTAGGGCTATGTGGCAGCGTGTGGAGCCTAGGATGGGACGATCTAACGGCTTATACCTTATCTTCTTCCTACAAACCCTAACAAGAACACCAACAACTTTCCGGTGACCGGAGCTAGGGCTCCGGCACCGGAATCCATGAAAGTCCCGAAAATCAACCAAAAAAAGAAAATGAATAACCCAGATCCACTAATTAGACATCACTGAATTCAAATCTAACATAAAAAACAACTAAAACTCAAAGAAATGGACGGATCGAAGGAAATAAAGTGTCACCATGAAACTTGAAATGCATATATCTTTCACTACAATGCACCAAATTCAATTCTACAAAGTGCAGCATGATCAGCAAACATCAAGGATTGCAAAACACCATATCAATTTCATTTTTAGAACATGAGATTTCAAGCCATACCTGAGATGGAGATCTTGATATAGTGAGCTAGAAAACCAACCAATGCGTGCAAATCACTCCTCTTACTCCTTAGATGCAAAATAAATGCATCTAAGGTCTTGAAACAGGATGGATCTAAGGTTTTAAAGCAAGTTGCCTTGAAATGGTAAGCTGGCCAAACTTGAGAATAAGCTTCAATGAGTGTATGCTTAAGGATCCTGAGCTTGTCTAGATCACAGATCCACAATTGGTTTGGAGTTTACTTGCTTGGATCAAGAGAAAAGAGAGAAAATGCAAAGTTGCAAGAAAGTTAAGAATGATAGAATGAGGGAGATTTGAGATTTGCTAAGCCCTAATTCTTCTTGTTATGACCTTACAAGGCAATACTGAAAGTGTGAGAGAGAATGCACAAATGAGTCATGAGTTTTGAGTGATTTTGCATAATTTGCACTTGGTGAGATAAGCATGCTATGCTCATGCTTCTTTGGGCCTCTCAGAACATGTGACTTTCATTTTCCACCCTTGATTCAAATCCAGTCATTCCTGGCCTTTAGATTCAAACATCACACTTGTTTCATGACTTTTGCCAAATTTGCACTTTTGGAGGGATTTTTTCAAAGTGCACGAAAATGGACAATTCTTTGGAGCAAATTGGTCCTAATGCAATGCAATTTAAGTTTGAAACATAATTGGGCCAGAACCAAGTCTCACAATTCAAGTTTGAAGCCTTTTACATTTGGTGGCTTTTTGAAAAGTTGAATTTTGCCCTAGAATGTGCAAATTTTCGAAGGCCATATGTGGAGATCTAGGAATCCTATGAAAATGTACTTGTACTTTTTGAAAATGGGAGCCCTTACTCTTCAACTTTCATGTTTGACTTTGGTCCATTTGAAGAATTTTTGATCATGTTAAGGCCATTTGAAAATTAAGGCAAAAGTTGCCAAATTTGGAAAACTTCAAAAACCAACTTTGTACCATTTTTGCAAAACCCTTCAAATATCCATGATTCTTGAACTTTGGGCATTCCAAACCTCTTATAACATTGTAAGGACCCCTCTTGGCCAAAAAATTTGGGTTAGACCCCTTGAAATTGCACAGTTGACTTTTTAAGGGCTCTGTTGACTTTTTCCTTCATCTACAAGCAACTGAGGCATTGGCTGACTTCCACATGGAATTTTCTCATGAAATTTGAAACATAGGATCCTCTTAACATATAGAAGACTTTTCCCAAAAGAAATGGCCAAAGTTGTGAGATCTTGGTGTTTGAATCACAAACCCTAATTTGGGTGCCTTGTCCTGAGATCTCCTGTGATCATGCAATCTTCTGAGCTTTTGCCAATGGACTTGATCTTGTAAATGGAGTATAGACTCACCATAAGACTTGTACAAACTCATTGGGACCCTTGTCATGGCTTGAAATGCTTCAAGGACCTCCACAGATGACCATATGCTTGATGCTAAGACATGAGGGATGTTATGCTTCATCTTTCCATGATATGATGCTGAGGAAATGATATGAGTATGATGAATATGATGTGATATGATGCTGAGAATGAAGAGGGCAAATTTGGGGTGTTACAGCTGCCCCTATTCAATCATCAGTTAATCTGAAAAGGACGATAGTACGGGTTATCGACCATTCAAGATAAACTGTGGTTGAATACCAAGAAGACCAAAAATTTGCACTCTGACGAAGAACGCAACACTAGGAAACAAACCCAACCAGATGACGCTCTGGGGATAAGAAGGATAGAAAAAGCAGGCGAGCTTCTTCCAAGGTGAAACTGATATCTGGAGTAAGAATGCTAAGACAGACGAGTCTTCAAACAATCCTGTGACGCCAGGAGCTGGACATACGAGTCCTCAAACACTGCAAGAACAATAATCTGAGTCAGACGAGTCTCCTTCGGATTTACCTGTTATGCCAGGACCGGTAATGCACTTAAGTCTGTGGGATAGACATGCAATCAAGGTAGACGAACCTTCTTCATATATTATCCGCGAATATATGGTATAAGATAGACGAGTCTTCTTCGAGCAAACCTGTGACGCCAGGTGCAGCAACCATAATTGGGGCTTGAGACAGACAAGCCTCCTTCGGATTTACCTGTTACTCCAGGACCGGTAACCATTTTGACATTAATTCCCACTGTCAGGATTTTAAACCTCTTCAATACAGACGAGTATTGGAAAATCATCAAGATAACACAGACGAGTGCCATAAGTCAATGATACAGACGAGTATCAGATGATGATCTAAGAAACACAGACGAGCGCTTCAGGCAATGATACAGACGAGTACCAGCCACTGGTATAGACGAATACCAGAAATTCAAACACAGACGAGCATTTGAAGTAGTCACAGAAATACCAGGATAAACAACAAATCCTCACATACGGATATAATTTAGCACAGACGAGTGCTGGGATGATACAGACGAGTATCCAAGCCAAGCAGACGAGCTTCAAACAGATAATTAACACAGACGAGTGATGGGGTTGATACAGACGAGTATCCACAAATATCAGGCATACCAAACACAGACGAGTGCTGGAAAGTTGCAGACGAGCAACAATTGAAATTACATATCAAGGCACAGACGAGTGCAGCAAAGGATCCAATACCAAACACAAACGAGTGCTGGAGGGCAACATCAAAGATATTACATTCCAAAGCACAGATGAGTGCTGGAGATTGCAGACGAGCAAACAGCAGATACTACAAATGATTGTTGGAAATTGCAGATGAGCAATAACAGAGATTGCATCCAAACACAGACGAGCGCTGGAAATTGCAGACGAGAAATAACAAGGTAATCATAGACCACTGCTGGGGAAATCAAACGAGCAATACCAAAGGGCCGACACAGACGAGTGTTGAAAGATGCAGACGAACATCAATAAAGCAATAATACATCCTTGCTGGGGAAAATTCTGCTTAGGGATAACACAGACGAGTGTCGAAAAATGCAGATGAACGGTAGACAAGTACCTGATTGGCCACAAGAGTTACAACTCTGCAGGGGAAGACAAGTCAAAAGGTCTGGATACCCAACTCTGACTGAGGTGATGAATACCTGACCGTATCATCAAAATACCCAAAAGTGTGGCCACTTTGCTGGGGAATATTCCACTGACGGAGGTGAAAATCAAATATGAAATCTGTGGGGACAGGATCATCTTCAGACTTGGCTGGAAAAGATGCTTCAGCAATACTCTAGCTGGGGAGAACCTCTGCTGATTCAAAGCTCTAGCTGGGCCAGACTATTACTGAGGATAGAATTCTGATAATTCCAACTCTGGTGATGTCAGGTTTTCAGATACCTGCTGGGCATACTCCACTGGGGAAGAATAGACTACTACTCCACTAGGGAAGAAGATCTGCTTGGGCTGCTGCCAAGGCTTAGCTGGAGAAAATCTCTGCTGGAGAGATACTCTACTGGGGAAGAGTAAATTGCTTGAGAGAATGTGACGCCATCCTGCCACCCGCAACAACAGAAAACACAAGTGTGCCCCGGGGATTTTCATGGTATGATCTGTTCATCCATCATCACCCGACACTAAAAGAGGATTACAGTTTCCTTGCATGTCAGTTTTCTTTTAAAATTATCACCATGTTTAGATGTAATGCTATTTTTGCTAAAAAATTCAGGACATTTTGCAAACAAAAATAAACACACACAGCTTTTTGACTGAATATTCTTTTTATTGAATGGCCTCTGAATAGGCAAAGATTTTACATCAGGAAGCAACCACCTGGAAAGAGGTAGCTACCATAAAATTGAGAAAAGAAACTATCCTAATGGCAATGTACACGGCATTCCAAGGAGTTCCATTTCTGCTATGACCAGCATGTCTTCGAGACTCTCCATTCTGCTTTGGCTTTCTGAGAGGATGAGGGGACTGTTTCCTATCCTTCCGATATTGTAAAATTGTACGAAACAATGGCGTGGTTCAGATAACTCGGATCACAGTTGTTCGCTTATTCCCTTGTTTTGCGTGGATCGCCCTTTCGGGTTTTCAATCCACCGGGATACCCTTTTTTGCCTGAGCTGTCCAATATGGCTTTTCAACTCAGCGGGTGTACATTTTTATTTTATTTATTTCCCTAACTTTTTCCCGAGCTTTTTATTCTGTTTTTAGCTCGCCGGGATGCCCTTTTTTTGCCTGGACTATAATTCTGTTTTTGTGTCCAGCGGGTCTCTTTATGCGAAGTATTTTTTAACTGCGTCCGAGTTAACAGGGGACTGGAAGTCATCTCCATCCATAGTGGTGAGCATCAGTGCTCCTCCTGAAAAGACTTTCTTCACTATGAATGGTCCTTCGTAGTTTGGGGTCCACTTGCCCCTGTGATCTGAACCTGGAGTAACGATCCTCTTCAACACAAGTTCTCCCACTTGATATTCTCGAGTACATACTCGTTGGTCGAATGCCCGATTCATTCTCCTTTGATAAAGCTGACCATGACAGATAGCCGTTAATCTCTTTTCCTCAATTAGACATAGCTGATTATAACGAGCACGTACCCATTCAGCCTCATCCAGCTTCACGTCCATCATCACACGCAATGAAGGAATCTCTACTTCAACAGGCAGGACTGCTTCCATACCATATACCAGAGAGAAAGGAGTTGCCCCTATTGACGTCCTGACTGACGTACGGTACCCATGCAACGCAAACGGTAACATCTCACGCCAATCCTTGTAGGTGACAACCATTTTCTGCACAATCTTCTTGATATTCTTGTTAGCTGCCTCTACCGCACCATTCATCTTTGGTCGGTAAGGAGAAGAATTGTAATGTTGTATCTTGAAGTCCCGACACAAGTCTGCCATCATCTTGTTGTTGAGATTAGAACCATTGTCAGTAATGATCCTTTCGGGCACTCCGTATCTGCATATGATATCCCTTTTCATAAATCTTGCCACCACTTGACGAGTGACGTTGGCATAAGACGCCGATTCTACCCATTTGGTGAAGTAATCAATCGCGACCAAGATGAAGCGATGACCATTTGAAGCAATAGGCTCTATCTTCCCGATCATGTCAATGCCCCACATGGAAAAGGGCCAAGGAGATTACATGACGTTGAACGGGCTTGGAGGTACATGCACTTTGTCTGCATATATTTGGCACTTGTGGCACTTACGAGCGAATGAACAACAGTCTGTATCCATTGTCATCCAGTAATACCCTGATCTCAGCAATTTCTTAGCCATAGCATGCCCTCCTGTATGGGTACTGAAAGATCCTTCGTGGACTTCCTGCATCAACAGGCTTGCTTCGTGTCTATCCACGCATCTGAGCAAGACCTTGTCGAAGTTTCTCTTGTACAAAACTCCGTATGTGTTCAAGAAGAAGCTAGCAGCAAGTCGCCTCAAGGTCTTCTTGTCATTGGAAGATGCCCCAGTTGGGTATTCTTGCTTTTCCAAGAATAAGTTGATATCAAAGTACCAAGGTTTCTCGTCAGACACGGCGTCTACAGAGATGGCATGAGCTGGAGCGTCAAGCCTGAAGATATCAATTCTGGGCACATAATTCCAACACAAGACTTTGATTGACGAAGAGAGAGTAGCCAATGCGTCGGCAAACTGATTTTCATCACGTGGTATGTATTGAAGTTTAACTGTCGTGAAGAACGTCAACAGTTTTCTAGCATAATCCCTGTATGGAATTAGATGCTCTTGATGCGTATACCACTTGCCGGTAACTTGGTTAATGACGAGGGCTGAATCTCCGAATATATCGAGGTTCTTAATCCGAAGATTAATTGCCTCCTCTATTCCCATTATACATGCCTCATATTCCGCTTCATTGTTGGTGCAGCCAAAAGTAATTCTGGCAGCGAAGGGTAAGTGAACACCTCCAGGAGTGATGAGTACGGCACCAACTCCACGACCATTGATATTGACGGCCCCATCAAACATCAACTTCCATTTGGATTCAGGGTCAAGCCCCTCCTCCGGAAGTGGTTCCTCATAATCGTTTTCTTTGAGGTACATGATGTCCTCATCAGGGAAATCAAACTTCATTGGCTGATAATCATCTTCAAGAGGTTGCTGTGCAAGGTAATCCGACAATACACTTCCCTTGATGGCTTTCTGAGAAGTATACTGGATGTCGTATTCAGTTAGAATCATCTGCCACCTAGCAACCCTTCCGGTCAACACTGGTTTCTCAAAGATGTACTTGACAAGATCCATTTTGGAAATGAGCAGTGTGGTATGAGTCAACATGTACTGCCTCAGTCGGCGAGCATCCCATACCAAAGCGCAGCAAGTTTTCTCGAGCAGTGAGTATCAGGATTCACAGTCGGTAAACTTTTTGCTAAGGTAATAAATAGCGTACTCTTTTCGACCAGACTCGTCATGTTGGCCTAGAACACACCCCATTGACCCTTCTAGCACGGTCAAGTACATGATTAAAGGTCTTCTTTCCACTGGAGGCATTAGAATTGGAGGCTCCTGCAAATATTCTTTTATTTTGTCGAAAGCTCTTTGGCAGTCATCGTTCCACCTGACCGTTTGCTCTTTTCTTAGCAGTTTGAATATTGGCTCGCACGTGGCCATTAGATGAGATATGAACCGAGAAACGTAGTTCAACCTCCCTAAAAACCAGCGCACTTCTTTTTCTGTCTTCGGTGCAGGCATATCTTGAATAGCTTTTACTTTAGCAGGATCTACCTCAATTCCTCTTTGACTAACAATGAAACCCAACAGTTTCCCGGAACGCACTCCGAAAGTGAACTTGTTTGGATTCAACCTCAACTTGTATTTGATCAGTCTATCAAACAGCTTCTTCAGGTTGACCAAATGCTCTTCTTCATCTCGGTACTTAGCAATCATATCGTCCACATAACACTCAATCTCCTTTTGGATCATGTCATGGAACAATGTGACCATTGCCCGTTGATAAGTTGCCCCGGCGTTCTTCAAACCAAAGGGCATGACCTTATAGCAGAATGTACCCCACGGGGTAATGAACTTTGTCTTCTCCATGTCTTCCGGCGCCATCTTTATCTGATTATAATCGGAGAAGCCATCCATGAAGGAAAATACCGAGAATTGAGCAGTATTGTATACCAACACATCAATGTGTGGCAACGAAAAATCATCTTTTGGGCTTGCTCTATTCAAATCCCGGTAGTCAACACACATTCGGACCTTGCCGTCCTTCTTTGGTACAGGTACAATGTTAGCTACCCAAGGTGGGTAACTAGTTACAGCAAGGAAACCGGCATCCCATTTCTTCTGAACCTCCTCTTTGATCTTCATCGCCATGTCAGGACGAGTTCTTCTCAATTTCTGTTTCACAGGAGGACAGTCCTCTCTCAGAGGTAGCTTATGCACAACAATGTCGGTATCCAACCCTGGCATATCTTGATATGACCAAGCAAAGATATCCACATACTCTTTCAGCATATTGATCAGCTCTTTCTTGACATCGACCTGCAGACTAGCCCTAATTTTGATCTCTTTCTTTGCATCTTCACTGCCAATGTTGATGATCTCAATTTCTTCTTGATAAAGCTGAATAACCCGTTCCTCTTGTTTCAACAATCTGGCCAATTCTTCAGGGAGGTCACAGTCTTCCTCAACCCCTTCATCATCTTGGTAGACTGGATTGTCAAAGTCATGCATATTCATAGCAGGAACGTTATCAGTGGAATCCGGATGATCAACACTACACAGATGATGTGCTTATTCAGAATCTGCTTATTTTGAAAAAGAGACGCTAACACAAAACAAAAAGGAAAAACACATTGCCATTTTTATATTTTTGTGAAAAAGTTTAAAAACAAAGAAAGAGAACACAGTTTGTCTGAAAATATCCTTTTATTTCATAGCAAAATAAAATGCAGTACAAAACATGGTGGCCCAATACAATGGATCCAAGCATCTTGGGCAGAATGCTGGATTTGACAATGCAGTATGCTAATAAAAGGAAACAAAATAATTACTCTGAGAGCCAGGTGACTTGAACAATGTCTTCAGCAGACCAGTTTGTTAGCTCCACGCCGGGCGCACACGGGTGAATCCAGTTGTCCCAGTCACCGTCACTGTCCCCATCTTGGCTTGCTGTACAGATATGATTGCGGTCGAGCAATCCAGCACTTGTAAACGTGATGGCCTTACCACTTGGAGTAGATCCACCAGGCTGATACCCTAAGCCAAACTTATCATCCTTCTTCTCTAGCTCCAACAGCTTGCCCCAGCCTTGGGCACTGCCTGATTGAACAACCTCTTTTGCTTCTCTATAAGAATGGATGGATGTACCCTCTTTTTCACTGCTCTTCTCCACAGAAGTCAAGATGCTGACGTTGACTGCTTCGAAAGCTTGGCATAAAGTCTCATGGATTTTTCCATCCATCTCTACGTACTTGAACGTCGACAAGTGGCTTACGAATATGTCCTCCTCTCCACAAACTGTGATGACCTGGCCGTCAACCACATATTTAAGCTTCTGATGCAGGGTTGAAGTAACGGCTCCAGCAGCATATATCCATGGCCGTCCCAACAGGCAGCTATATGCAGGCTAGATGTCCATGACGTAGAAAACACTTTTAAAGACTTGAGAGCCTATCTTGACGGGCAGCTCAACTTCTCCAAAAACTGATCTTCTCAAACCATCAAAAGCCTTGACAATCAGATCACTTGGTCTCAGGACTATCCCATCAACATTAAGCTTCATTAGTGCCTTCTTCTGAAGCACATTCAAGGAAGAGCTTGTGTCTACAAGAACATGAGACAACACAACACCCTTGCACTCCATGGTGATATGTAGTGCTTTGTTGTGGTTTCTGCCCTCCGACGTGAGGTCTCTGTCTGTAAATCCTAGGCCGTGGCTAGCATTGACACTTCCTACAACAGCTTCAAGTTGGTTGATAGTGATTTCCTGAGGAACATAGGCCATTTGCAGAACTTTCAATAAGGCCTCTCTGTGTGCGGGAGAACACATCAGCAGTGACAAGATGGAAATCTTAGAAGGTGTCTGGTTCAGCTGATCAACCACCTTATAGTCACTCTTTTTGATAATCCGCATGAATTCCTCGACCTCTTTTTCAAATGTACCCTGCCCAGCCACAGGAGTAGTTGATTCATCATTCACAGCTTGCTTTCCTTTGGCTTTGGATGAAGCCTCGAGCTCAGGATCCCCTCTCAGCACAGGGGGAGCGAACAAATGACCACTTCTGGTGAAACCCCCAACTCCTCCGACATTCTCTACAGTCGGGTCCACAGCCGCAGACTTGCTCTCAATCTTCTGTCCAGCTACATATACATCTGAGCCATAATGCCAAGGAATGGCTTTATCGTCTGTGTATGGAACAGGCCCAGGTACAGTGATAGTCACGGGACTAATCTGAGGAGCATAGATTGTAACAGGCTCTCTCCTGACAGGCATGTCAGCTTCATCATAGAAAATGGTAATGGTTGACACATCATCAGCTACTTCATCATCAACTTTTCTAAACTGCAAGGATCCATCATCAATCAAACCCTGCAAACCCATCTTCAGCTTCTCACAACCATTCTCAGCATTCAAACATTCTTCACATTCAAAACAACAACCAGGAAACACTTGACCATTCAGCAGTCTCTCTTTCACTACCCTCAAAGGAGTCTTCACTTCATCAATACTCAGCACCAGACTCAACTCTTTACCACCCTCAACAACATTGATTCTTGCCCCTCCATGATGCGGAATAGGGTTTGAATTAACATTCGGCGGTGGCGCAAAGTTGATTGCTTTAGAATCTATAAGGTCTTGAACCTTGTGATGCAAAGCCCTGCACTTCTCAGTCGAGTGCCCGGGTGCTCCAGAGTGAAAAGCGCATCGTGCGTTGACATCATAACCTACTGGAAGCTCTCCAGGAGGTGGTGGTGCCAAGGTTCTCAGTTGAATCAGGTTCAAATCTAGCAGTCTTGGAAGCAAAGCAACATAAGTCATAGGGATAGCCTCGATCACCCTATTAGCCGGGCGAGTTTGCCTTGGCTGATACGGTCTCTGCTGATAGTTGTTTCTGGGTTGTTGTTGTTGATGTTGTTGTTGTGGAGGAGGTTGCATCTGTTGCACAGGAGCAGAAGGAATTGTGACAGCTGCCACATGCTCATAGGGTCTTCTATAACCACGGCCCCGGCCTCGGCCAAATACATCATTTGTCTCACCCTCTCTTCTCCTAGGAGGTCCACTGAAAGCTTTCCTCGCTCCATTTGAGTTTCTAGCACTTGGATCTTGTATCTTACCCATCTTCAGCAAGGTCTCAACTCTCTCACCAGCAATAACAATATCATTGAATTTAGTGGCAGAACTGGACGCCAATCTTTCAAGAAACACACCCTGCAGAGTACCCATAAACATGTCAGCCATTTCGTTCTCAAGCAGCGGTGGTTGCACTCTGGCAGCGAGCTGGCGCCACCTCTGAGCATATTCTTTAAAACCCTCTTTAGCCGTCTGAGCCATGTGCTGCAACCGCGTGCGGTTTGGAGCCATGTCCATATTATATTGATATTGTCTCACAAAGGCTTCTGCTAGATCTTTCCAACTCTTAATATTGACTCTGCTAAGCTTCATGTACCATTCCAGAGAAGCTCCAACCAAGCTGTCTTGAAAATAATACATCCAGAGTTTTTCATCATCCGTGTGAGCAACAATTCTCCCAACGAAAGATTGAAGATGGGTCTTCGGGCATGCAGTGCCATTATATTTCTCAAAGGTTGGAACTTTGAACTTGTATGGGATCCTGACCCCAAGAACCAAGCCCAAATCTATTATGTCAAATCCCAAAGAGCTCTGGGATTGAATAGCTTTGATTTGCTCAGCCATCTCCTCAAACCTCTTGTTCATCTCAGCTCCTTGAGCTTCAGCTTCGTCAAGTAGAGTGAACTGCTCATCCTGATTATCCATCTGAATATTATTCAACCCATCATTGATTATTGTCACCCCTGGCTGTGTTACAGGAGCTTCAACCTGACGTGCGCCCGCACCGGTACGATTATCAGCAGCAGCAGCAGTGTTGTTCCTGGGTTGACTGTTCTCTATCATCTCCCGCAGACGCTCTTGGTTCTGACCCATGCCGGCCATCAATGTCATAAAGTTATCCATTCTCAGTCTCAGATCTGCCAAGTCTGCTTGCATCTGGTCCATGACTCGCTCTCTGTTAATCTTTGTTGGATATCTATGTGCAACTGGTTGTTCCCGAACTTTACAGGGAGCTATAGTGCCTGAAACACAAAACATGTTAGCAACTGAGACACTACCTACAAAACAAACAAACAGGTTATATGTATGCAATGCAGTTGTTTATGTTTCCAATCCCAGGTCATTCATTCCCCGGTTCCGGTATTTAGCAAAGAAAACCAGATGAGTACTGATCCTCGACTTTCAGAAACCTTCGCGAGAAACCACATTCAAACCATAATAGCAGGCACACCAAGAAATGGTGAAAAAGTTATAACATAAATCAGCCTATTAGGCAAATAAAACAGAATTCCTCGTAGGGTACAAGTTTCTAAAAAAGAAAAAACAAACAGCCAGGACTCCTACAACATGCCTGTAGGTAATCCAGATACGAGGAAAACAAACTAAGAAGCAAAACCACTGCCTGAGGACCCTAGACCTCCCTCACTAAACCTAACCTTCTTGACTCCAACAATCAACTTGAGGTCTTCAATCTCTTTAAGTGCTGCTTCGAGGGCTTGTTGACCATCTGCTAACTGCTGAGTCTTCTCCCTACGAATCTTGTGGACTTGCTCCACCTCTTCCTTTTTGTAGGCCATCTGCACTTCGAAGAACTCTTCTTTTTCCTTATACTTCTTCAGCTCTTGCTCTCTCTGTCCCTGCAACCAGACAATAGACTGACGAGCATCTTTGAGGGTCTTTGAATTCTTCTCGCGTTCAGCTTCTCTTTTAGCCTCCATCATTCCCAACCTATGGAAGTGAGCTTCCCTTCCAGCAAAGTCTTTCTCTTTAGCCTCCAAGGTAGTCTGAATCTTCAGCAACTTCTCTTCAGCTTCAATCTTGGCCCTGTTGGCATGATGGTACATGCTTACCATCTCAGTATTTTCAACTCTAACTGCATGCAACTGGGCTTCCAACTTCTTGAACTCCTCTAAAGACACAGTATCAGTGGACTCAGCAACTGGAGGAACTGGTGGTGAGAATGGCAACAAAACCCTTCTGGCTCTGTCTTTCAACCAAACTTCATACTCTGGGAATGTCTTATTGTTGCATTTTCCAAAGCTAGCTATCCCTTCTCCCTTAATGCACTTCCAAGCTCCATCAACCTTCCTCACTAAGGGCATATTGTCCTTCACTGGGAAGTAGAAAATAGGGGCCAACTTCAATTCTTCTGGTACCTCTCTCAAGGCATATCCCAATTGTCTTCTTAACAAGATTGGATTGTAATTGATCCCTCCAGTTACTCCCAATAAAGGTACACTAAGATAACTCCCACAACTAGTGATGAAACGTGCACCTTGCAGCCTTTGAGTAATCCACCTGACAACCTTGGCAAGCAACTTTTCCATCTTCTGAGCCCATACCAAGGTGTGGTCACTAAACACTCCAGTACTAGGCAGATGCCTCATGAACCACATATGAAATAAAGGAGCGCAGCAACGAACTAAACCTCCCCTCTTCATCTCGGTCTTGTAGTGCACTGAGTAATAAAAATCCCCGAGCAATGTAGGCACAAGATTCTTCAGCAAAAAGAGATGTATGGCATTCAAATCTATGAACTTCTCCATATCAGCAAACAAGATAATGCCATAGATAGAAAGAGCCAAGATAGCACAGACAACATCCCATTCTTCCTCAACAGCCAGCTCTTCCACCTTTCTTACCAAAGCCTCCAAAGAAAACCCAGGTACACCTCCCTTAATGATGGTCAAAGAATTCACAGCAGAAGTGCTCAAATAAAGAGCCTTAGCAATAGCCTCAGGTGCAGGTTTACTCATCTCAGCATTGAACGGAATCTGGTCTCGAACAGGCACTCCCAAGATCAGAGCATACTCCTCCAGCAAAGGGCCCAACTGAAAATCAGGAAAGGTGAAACAACGGAGCTGAGGATCATAATATTGAAGCAGGGTATGAATGGCACTTCTCTCAGAAGGATCTAGCTCTACCACCACATCCAGAATACTCCCATAAGCCTTCCTGAATCTCTCCACATGGTTGGGTGTAATCAGCTTCACCATCTTCTTCAACAGGCCAACCTTGATGTCAAAGAACTTGAAGTGAATATTCTGCTTGCGAGGATCTTCCATCTCTGAAGAGGATACCGGAATCGGAAGCAAAGATATGAACCTGTGAATGAAAACAAAACATGATTAATGATGAAATGATGCAATGCAGATGCAAATGCAAAGACATATGTCATCTGGGACTGTCTGGAATCTGGATATCAAGGCCACATGATCAGAAACCCCAAATCCTCTGGATATCAGCCCATAAATACTCAGGTAAGCTCAGATACTCCCAATCAAAGACCAGAGAAACTCAAGAACTCCGGAACCAAAGTAACTGCATCAGAACATGAAACTGTACTGGTAACAAGGGTATGATGAGGTCAAGGGTTCCTGCAAACCTGTAAACCCATTCCCAATATCACAGGTGTGCTCTGGGTCAAACATCACGGACTCTCAAAGCCGAATAGCAATAATACTTTCACCATTTCCGAGAAATGGCTCATGACCAAATCAGGGAATCGGTTAGGCATTATGTACTACGCAGGGAGGCCTCAGCTGAGTCCGGGAAAAACAAGCATCCCTTATAAGTTCTCAACTTCAAGCGCTGAAATCAAGAAACAATAGTACATTCAGCCCGTAGGATACAGTACTAATGTCATACGACCAGATGCTTTGACTGAGTTCCTATAAGAGAACCAGACCATCCTATGCGAGTCCCCAGTGGACCCTCGGGTGCGAATGGGTTTGCCACAAAATGTGGTTTGCCACTGCCACCACTGGAGAGGGTTGTTTCCACAAAGGTTCTCAATGATCGGTCCCCAGATGCACATAACTATCAAGGTCCTATCCCGAAGTGGAGGAAATCCCCATACAAGATATTTCCAAGACGGTCGCAATCTGGGCGTGAAACACATTGCCACTCATCATGTCACATGTGAGTACAATATGTCCACTCTAGTCCTATAGTGCGCTCAAGCCGGGTACTTGGCTTATCTCTCAGAAACAGTATCACCCGAGCCCACCAAACAGAAAACCAGTCCAGACAATCCAGTATGATATACATGATGCGGAAAATAAATACTAAAAACTGTAAATAAAGCTGTAAATAAAGATGTAAATAAACAATAATAAAATACAACAAGCCACAACAAACAAACATCACCCAATGAAACAGAAACACACAAGCGCTAGGATAGACTCACAGGGGAACCAGAGATTCTGGGATCGGTCCCCAGCAGAGTCGCCAGCTGTCGCTCCCCAGATTTCCATCCTGGTACAAACGCGAAAGTGGCGCGGAAAAAGAATAGAGTCGCCAGCCAGGCATTTTTATCCCGAAGAAAGGGAATGGTAATGTTGCACAAACCAGAAGAAAGAAAGAGGAAGGACACAGGTCCTACGAACCAAAGAGACTGAGTTCGGGAGTCGGTTACGACCTGGGAAGGTATTAGCACCCAGATCGTCCGCCATACTCGACGGGATCCACGCTTGCAAAGATAACTGTTTCAAAGGGTGAGGGGATGAAAGCTGCAGCAAAAGAAAAGAAAATGAAAAGAAACTGGAACTGGAAACGAACTGGATAAGAAAAGAAAAAGAAAAAATGTAGGGAAAATAAAGATTGTGCTCGAACGGGCCCTACCCCGCTGCCTACATACCTCATCAGGATAATGAGGATCAGAGACGTCGTAGTTCCCCTAACTAGGGGTACTAAAAGGAAATTGCTTGTGAATTAAGGCTTGAACTGCCTATGCCATTGCTCAGGTGTTGCAGACTCGGACGACGAGTGCGTAACCGTCTTGCAAAATGACAAGTAGGAGCAAGTTCGCGTACTGAGCGAATGAGATGAGAAAAAAATTCCCGAAGGAAAGACGCTTATTGTTTGTTCAGTGTTATTTTATGAGTTTTCTGCTTTTAAGTTTGCGTAGGTAAGTGTACCTAAGTCTTACTCAATGGGATGTGTACATCTCACATCATCCCGAAATGGAATGCGCAAGAGGCACACCTATCTATGGAGGAAATCCCCAAAGCTAGTCCCACAAGTGAAGGCTTAAGCACACTGGCCTATTACCATTATTAAGTATTTTTGTGGTTTTATGGTTAAGAACTGTTTTTTAGCTTTTCTTTGTGAAGTACTCATGCTAAGACCTATCCACCACGAGTGATGACTCACACCTCGCCCCGAAACGGAACGCGTGCAAGTATCTCATAGCAAAGTCTCATGTCACATGAAGAGTACTCAACCTTTATTAAGTGAATTAGAATTGAATTTGAAGATGAGAAGAGAAAGCACCAAAGGAACACAAAGGAAAAATTCTAAAGGGGACTAAAATAATCCTAAATGTTAACATGCATGGATGTCCTAAGGGTTAGTGAAGTTTCTACCCTAATGAAGAGGGAAAGAAGAAGAGAAGAAGAAGATAGGAGAAGAGATGAGAAAGGCCTAAGCCCAACAACAAAGGGTTAGTACAAGATAAACATAAGAATGTGAGCAACCTTAGTTTTGATTGATTATAATTTTTAAGTGTTTGTGTTTTCTTCACATTAAGAAAAATGCTTGCCTTTTGATCCTTTGTTTCATTTGTTTTCAATGTTTTTGATCTTTTGGAAAAATACGCAAAATGAATCGATACATTCTATCATGAATCGATTCATGCTGTTTGAAGGATTCTGGAAATTTGCAAAATGAATCGATTCATCTTGTGATGTATCGATTCATGCTGTTTAAATGGTTCTGTTTTTATAAATATGTTCAGTATGTATCGATTCATCATGACTTGAATCGATTCATTAGTCTGTTTTTCTTCTAACAGAATCTGCATATATATATGTGGAGTGTTTCATTTAGTTATAACAGATCACAGAAAATTGGAGACGAATTTTACAGTGATAGATCATTGAAGAACACATCAAGAAAAGGATTTTGGAGTGTTGGAACTTCAATGTTGAGCAGGATTGAAACCTAGAATCAAATTCATCTTCATCATCTTCTCAAAGATCTTAATTCAAGAACATCAACAAGGAAGTGTTTGCTGTCCTGTGAATTGAAGGCTTTCGAGATAACGTTCAGTGGTACGATCGGAGATCCAGCTGAGTTGAAGATTGATAGAAGGTTTCAAGGAAAAACCAGCTGGGTTTTCCTTCAAGAACGGGCGTGTTCTTGAGGGTTTGTTAGTCACGTTTACAAGACAGATTCAGCCGCAGCGAAAGTTTTGGAAATCGGGGAATTTCGCAAATAGGTCGTGGAACCGGTGAATTGCTTGTATTACTTGCAGGGAATCTTGATTGGGCTCAGATCAAGTGAAGGTTGATACAATAGGAAGTTCTAGGTGTATAGAATTCTGGTGTTTGTATTGCAACCTTGTAATCGACGGATTCAGCAATTTTGATATAAAAGTTCTCAATTTCGATTTGAAATTGAAAGGGAGACGTACCCACACGCGAGGATGAACGTGGGGAACTTCCTTACCAAATCTCGGCGTATTGTATCTCTTCTCTATCTCTATTTACGCTTTCATTTGTTTTTCGATTCATTGGAAATAACTTTAGTGATAGGTGCATTCAACTGTTTTACATATTGTGTGTTTAATCCTTTATCATCTCAATCGTAAATCCAGCACGTTATCACATGTCTGGTCTTCTAGTGGCTGGTCCAGAATAAACGCTTGTATATTTGGGACCGTTGTTTCCGTAATTCTTTGAAAACTCTGAAAAACGAATTAAATCCTTGAAATCAAGGAGGTGATCCATTCACCCCCCTCTAGATCACTCGCCACAGCATCTAACAAGTGGTATCAGAGCACCGGTTCGTTGGTGCTTTGTGGCTGTCTGTAACGTTATGGATTCTGAACCAAAGGGGGCGTACAATAGAGCTCCTGTTTTCAATGGTGAAAATTATGGCTACTGGAAAGACTGCATGCGAGTTCACATAAATTCTGTTGATAGGCGCGTACGGGCTGCCATTCAAAATGGTCCTTTTCAAATTACCATGATGAATGAGGCAAATGCCATAATACCTAAACCAGAAGATGATTGGGATGAAAAAGATGAGAAAAAGTGGTCAAGTGATTGGAGAGCTCGAAATATGCTAATTTCAGCACTTAGTGCAGATGAGTATTATCGAGTTTCCCATTGCTCGACAGCTAAAGAAATGTGGGATGCTTTAGAAATTGCACATGAAGGTACAACTGAAGTAAAACAGTCCTGCATTAACACACTTAATCAAGAGTTCGAACTCTTTCGCATGAAACAAGGAGAATCTATTCCCGACATGCAAAAGAGATTTGTTCATCTCATTAATCGTTTGAATGCACTTGGAAAACCTGTTTCCAATGATATTGCTACTAATAAAATTCTGAGATGTCTTAGCAGGGAATGGCAACCTAAAGTAACAGCTATCAAGGAAGCCAATGATCTAACGACACTCACAATGACTACTTTGTTTGGAAAGCTGGAGGAACATCAGCAAGAACTAGAAAGTCTAGAAAAGTTTGAGAACAAAAGTAAAAAGGGAAAAGAGAATAATAAAGACAAAGAGGGTGAGAAGAGGCCTATAGCTCTTATGGCTTCTAACTCAAAGTCCTCACAAAAAGAGCTAAGCAACAATGAGTCAAGTAGTGACGAAGACTCCGGTGACGAAGAAATGGGACTTTATGTTAGGAGATATAATAGATTCATTCGAAAGAATGGAATCAAGCATTCCGACAAAAATCTCATAAATTTTAGAAGACAATCTATGGATTCAAAACAGGAAGAGATTAAGAAGAATAGAGAAAGAAGGTCTTGCTTTAATTGTGGCAAGTCCGGGCATTATAAAACGGATTATCCTTTAAAGAAAAAGGATAAAGGAAAAGCTCCACCAAGAAGGTATAATAAGCAAAGAAGAGCTTACATTTCTTGGGAGAGTGATAATGATTCATTAAGTACACAATGCACAAGTGATAGCGATGAAACCGCAAATTTGTGTCTTATGGCTCACACCAAAAATCAGTCCCACCATAAGAAGAAAAGTGATGATAAAAAGGTAAAACAAACTTACTATAACAATTTCTCTTCTATGTCTTTTTCTGAATTGAAAGTAGCTTTTGAAAACCTGCATAATGAAGCTATAAAAGCATTTAAAAGATTATCTTCCGATAAAATTTTTTTTTCATACTTGGAAGGTAAAGTACAATATGCTGAAAAAGATTTAGAATGCTTGAAAGCTAGTATTGCAGAAAATTCAAAAGCTATTGATATTGATGGTTGTAGTAAAATAAGGCATTGTGAAAGGTGTCACATTTGGCAACAAGAGGTCATCTCTCTTAAAGTCAAATTGGAAAAAGCCTTGCAACCTAAGATTACTTATGCCGTTGATACTAGGTTGTTCAAAAAGTCATTAAATCCTCCATATGCAAAATATTCTTTTGTTCCAAAGGATTTAAGGACCAATCGTAAATAACATCATTATCGTAGTGTTTGTCATTATTGTTGTCATGCTGGCCATACCATTGAGAAATGCAAATTTAGAAGATTTCTAGTGCCTAAAGGCATTTATCAATGGAAGCCTAAAGACAACCATGTTACCACTTACCCACTTGGACCCAATAAAAATTGGGTACCTACCTCTCTCTTTTGATATTGTAGGATGAGTGTCTTGCATCCATGGAAAGAAGATGGTTTCTGAACAGCGGGTGTTCAAGGCACATGACGGGTGACATATCACTTTTTATTGACTTCAAAGCAAAGAAGAAGGAGTATGTTACTTATGGAGACAATAACAAAGGAGCTATACTTGGTAAAGGTAGTGTAGGTAATCCCTCTACCACTACTATTTCTGATGTACATCTTGTAGAGGGACTTAAACACAATTTGTTAAGTATAAGTCAACTATGCGACAAAGGTTATACAGTTTCTTTCACAAAAACATGTTGCAAAATTGAACATACCGAACAAAATGTTGTGTTTAAGGGTGTAAGAGTAAACAACATATATATGCTTGATCTTTTGAGTGTATCCTTAACAAGCACTAAATGTCTAGTAGCCTTAAATGATGATTCATGGCTATGGCATAGACGCTTAGCGCATGTTAATTTCGATTTGCTTAATAAGGTTATATCCAAGGATCTAGTAGTAGGTCTTCCAAAAATAAAATTTTCAAAAGACCACCTATGTGATGCTTGCCAAATGGGAAAACAAACAAGGGTCTCTTTTAAATCTAAAAATATAATTTCAACTTCAAGACCCCTTGAGCTTCTCCATATGGATCTCTTTGGACCATCTAGGACAAAGAGCTTAGGTGGAAACTATTATGGTTTCGTAATAGTAGATGACTACTCTAGGTTCACTTGGACTATATTCCTTCATAGCAAAGATGAAACTTTTTCTGCTTTTAAAAGTTTTGCAAAGCTGTCCCAAAATAAAATGAATTCTAAAATAGTTACAATCCGAAGCGATCACGGAGGTGAATTTCAAAACCATCTCTTTGATAAGTTTTGTGACAAGTATGGCATTGAGCACAACTTTTCAGCTCCTCGAACTCCACAACAAAACGGTGTTGTGGAACGCAAAAATCGAGTTTTAGAGGAATTGGCAAGAACAATGCTCAATGAGGGTGGATTACCAAAATATTTTTGGGCCGATGCAATTAGTACGGCTTGTTATGTTCTAAATAGGATTTTAATTCGTCCTATTTTGAATAAAACCCCTTATGAAATTTTAAAAGGTAGAAAGCCAAACTTGTCTCATCTTCATGTGTTCGGTTGTAAATGTTTTGTTTTGAATAACGGTAAGGAAAATCTTGGGAAGTTTGATGCCAAAGCTGATGAAGGTATTTTTCTTGGTTACTCTCAATCAAGCAAAGCATATAGAGTGTATAATAGGCGTTTACTTTCTGTTGAAGAATCTGTCCATGTTTCTTTTGATGAGTCTTACCCAAAAATTGTCGGAAAAGGTATCTCTTTTGATGACGCAGGTGTATCTACAGAAGACATACTCAAAGAAGCTGGTTCGGAAATTGATCAATCTGAAGCGGTTGCTATTGAGAAGGAGGAAGATACTTGTCATGAAAAAGATAAAGAGGAAGGAACATCTGAAGTGAAGGACCTTCCACCAGTTTGGAAATCCTCTAAAGTCCACCCTATAGACAATATATTGGGAGATATTTCAAAGGGAGTGTTGACTCGTTCTAAGATAAGTAATTTTTGTTCTCACTTCGATTTTGTATCACAAGTGGAACCTAAAAATGCTAAAGAGGCCTTGGTTGATGAATTTTGGCTAATGGCCATGCAAGAAGAGCTTAATCAATTTAAAAGAAATGACGTTTGGGAACTTGTCCCTCGTCCGTGAGATCATCACATCATAGGTACTAAATGGGTTTTTAGGAATAAACTTGATGAAAGCGGAGTGATAACTAGAAACAAGGCACGCTTGGTAGCACAAGGGTATAACCAAGAGGAGGGCATAGATTATGAGGAGACTTATGCTCCGGTGGCTCGCCTTGAAGCTATACGTCTTTTGCTTGCCTATGCGTGTTCTATGAATTTCAAGCTTTACCAAATGGACGTAAAGAGTGCGTTTTTAAATGGTGTTATAAATGAAGAAGTATATGTTTCACAACCTCCCGGTTTTGAAAATTCTGAATATCTAGATCATGTTTACAAATTAAAGCGTGCTTTATATGGTCTTAAGCAAGCACCCCGTGTGTGGTACGAAAGACTTAGCAAATTTCTACTTGATCATGGATATTCTAGTGGTAAAGTGGATAATACACTCTTCATTAAACACAAAGGAAAGCACATTCTTTTAGTTCAAGTTTATGTAGACGATATAATTTTTAGTTCAACTAATATACACTTGGTCGAAGAATTTTCTAATGTTATGCAGGGTGAGTTTGAGATGAGTCTCATGGGGGAGTTGAACTACTTCTTAGGCCTCCAAATAAAGCAACTTGATGAAGGTACAACAGTATGTCAAACAAAATACTGTAGAGAGCTGCTCAAGCGTTTTGGAATGAATAATTCTAAATCAATTGACACTCCTATGTCTACCAACGGAAACTTGGACAAAGATGAACATGGTAAGTGTGTTGATGTCAAAAGGTATAGAGGTATGATTGGGTCTCTCTTGTATCTTACTGCTTCTAGACCGGACATCATGTTTAGTGTGTGTATGTGTGCAAGATATCAATCAAATCCTAAGGAACCTCACTTAAAATCAGTCAAGCGTATATTTAGGTATCTTAATGGAACACCTAAATATGGGCTTTGGTATTCCAAAGGAAGCGATTGCAGCTTAGTAGGTTATTCTGATTCTGATTTTGCTGGCTGCAAATCAGATAGGAAAAGCACTAGTGGCACATGTCATCTGTTTTCAAATTCTTTAATAAGTTGGCATAGTAAAAAGCAAGTATCCGTAGCTTTGTCTACTGCAGAGGCTGAGTATGTTGCAGCCGGTAGCTGTTGTGCTCAAATTTTGTGGCTAAGACAACAACTACAAGACTTTGACATTGAACTTAAACGTATTCCAATTAAATGTGACAACACTAGTGCCATTAATCTCACTAAGAATCCTGTTTTACACTCAAGCACCAAACATATTAAGATTAGACATCCCTTCCTTCCCAATCATGTTGAAAAAGGAGATGTTGTGTTTGAGCATGTTGATACTAAAAATCAACTTGTTGACATTTTCACAAAACCTTTGGCAACTGAATCATTCTTCAACATCCGTCGTGAATTAGGGATTCTTGATCTCTCCGCATTGGTGTCTTAAGTTTGATTGATGTTGTTTCTATTTATCTCATCGTATTTGCTAAGTTCTGATTGTAGTCTTCATTCGTACCTCATGAGAATACTACGACGGAGGTAATATTGTTCCTCTCTTCACTTTGTTGATATTGTATGATTAATGTATGTTTGAGAAATGATTTCTTGTTTACATGAACTTCTTTTCATATGAATGTTTTAACATTGATGTTTTTATTTGTAAAGTATTCTTAAGCATGTATACAATGTTGTGATTCATTCTGCAGCATAATGTTTGTTTTGCATATTCATTGGTGTGTCAATTCTTGCATATCCACTGAAATTTCAAATTTTCGTATTATGAATCGATCCCAACAATCTTGAATCGATTCATGTTGATTTTATTTTAATTTCTATCAAACCAGTTACAGTATGTATTGATTCATAGTTACTTGTATCGATTCATTGTCATCTGTATTTCAAAAATTCGCATTATGAATCGATCCCAACAATCTTGAATCGATTCATGGTGATTTTATTTTAATTTCAGTCCAAATGGTTACAGTATGTATTGATACATAATGGCTTGTATCGATACATATCATTCTGACTTTTAAAATTTTTCGTGAAATGAATCGATACATACAGTCATGAATCGATTCATCCTGTCGTAAATTCAGTTTATTTTTTAATGAATCGACACATCAGCAACTGCCATGACATGTCTATCAGTTACAAAACTCCATTATGTCTCTCTCATCATCTCATTTGCATCATTTGCATCAAACCCTAACTGTCACAAAAACCCCTCTTCTCTCAAACCCTAATCTTATCACCATGCCTCCAAGAGTTTTGATTCCAAGAGAAAAATGAAAACGTAAAGGCAAGGAACCCGTTGGGTCTTCTCATCAGGCTCCTTCTATTCCTGAAATTCCTCCATCCGGGACTGCAATTCTTCATCCTGCCATTATTGAAGAATTTGAAGCTTCTTTTAAAACAAGGTTAGTTATGAAACCACATGTTTTTGATCCTAGTGATGTACGTACTCTCTGTTTAGAAGAAGTTGCGGATTTAATCGACGCACAAAGTCTTGGATCCTTTTTATCTGTTAAAGATGAGTATCATGAAGACTTTATTCGTGCTTTCTATGCTGGTGTGAAAACTGGAAAAAGGCTACCTGTTTAAGTGTTCGATTGGTACCAGAACTTACCGTTTCGAGGCTGGTGACTGGTCCACAGTGTTCAGTTTGCCATCTCTGCTGCCTGAATTGCAGATGTGGCATGACCAGAATTTTGAACCACAGTTTAAGTTGAAGGAATATTGTGCATCCATCTCTAAATTGGAGAGACCTCTTGCTAATGATGAGCCTCTGACTTCAGGTATGATTAAAAGTGTTCCAAGAATTCTGCACTGGATCCTTTCACATATCTTGCGTCCAAGGTCCGGTGGGCATTCTCGATTGGACAAGCCGGATATACATTTATTGTACATTTTGCAGAAGAAGATACCATTAAACTGGGCCAATTACTTTGTCAAGCGTATCTTTCTTACGCGGAACATCTCCAAAAACATCACTCTTGCATATGCTGCCCAGATCATGCGGATTCTCAAGTTTTGGAAAGTGACTTTCCCTCCTGTGCCTCTCTTATCAGCCTCTAGTGTGCAAGAATTCAACAATGCCACACTCTCTCATATGGGTTATTGATGGGACATCGAGCGTCGCTGCTACTACTTCTTTGAACGCAACACTCGAACTCGCATCTACAACTTTGACATTCCGTCTAAACACATTTATGTTGAAGAACAAAGGGATGAAGATATGGAAGATGCTGAAAATCCTCCTGATGCGAATGCCAACACCGGTTGGGGTGAGTGGGTACCACAAAGGTGGTCTCCTACAAACTATGATCCCGCTCCCTCATCGGCTCCACCGACTTCATCTACTGCTGCTCCAGCCTATCTTACTGAAATGTTTGCACAATTAGGAGTTGCAAACAATGCCCGACATGAGGAAGCTCGTGCGTGGCATGTCCAGCAAACGGAATGGCATAAGGAGCATCGTGAATGGCATGATGAGCATACTCGAATGTATCATAATCAACATTCATGGCATACTGAACTGGTTAAGTGGCATCAAGTGTTCTATAATGAGATGTCTGGATTTATGGATGATTGCCGTTCGCACCCGGGGATTATGGAACGGTTTCAAAGCACAGAGGTTCAGAGGCGTTTCAGGCGTTACGCTTTCATGAGGCAGAATCCAGATGAAATGCCTCCTCCACC